>VZSV01000029.1:1491099-1576649 GCA_013398735.1 Nothocercus julius | reverse complement strand
TCATGCACATGGTTGCAATAAACTCTGCGTGCATCATCGCAGGCTGAGGAGTAATGAAAGCCTATCTGGGTATCAATCTGTCAGGGCATCCGTGCGCGCGATGATGAGCATCGTGGCACACTGCATTTGCGTGCCGTCCACATCCATCTGTCCTGGAGTTTGGCGCTGCGAACTCCAGACTTCTGAATTTGAACTCAAATGTTGTTTTCTCCAATTTTCTTTCCTTTTATGACCTTTTTCTGTTGCTATCTTGATTTATGGTCATTTGTGTGATTGCATTGCTTTGCTTTATGGCAGTTTATGTCATTCTGGTCTTGTCATAAATGACTACCATAAAGTGAGGTAAAATATCATAAAACATTAGTGAGTCACTGATATTCAAGGTTCTTGAGTACAAGCACTGACAGGTAGCAAGCACAGAAGAACTGTGCTGTGCGAGGGATGTATCACTGTGAATCCACGTGTGTGCTGGGAGCTGCATGAACAAATGCCACTGTGACTTCACTTGTCAGGGGAAACAATTTAAAAGGGCAACACTGAGTTATTTTTGTAAGTTTAAAAATCTTACATTCCTCAAGTTTTTTTTTTTTTAAAAGAAATTCTTGGAAAATGGAAGCTAATCTGTTTCTCTCTTCAATTTTCTCCTCTCTCTCTACAATGTTATTTATGGGTTAATTATAACAATTAGAAGTCTGAGCTTTGGGAGGAAAAAAATCAGATTGCTTCTGTAAAATGGTCCTTTTTGCTCATTCGTCCATCTTTATTCATCACAGCTTATTAGCACTAAGTTTTGTGTGATGGGTTGGTTTTACTGCAGTCGGTAGAAGGTATACATTCTTGAGTTGTTATAGGGATGCTCAGACATCCTAAGCGGAATATTTTGATGTATTTTATGAAAGAAAAAAAAAAAAGTGAAAAAAAACACCAAGGAACGCACGCACACTTTTTATCCAATAATCTTACTCTCTTTCTTGGTATAGAAAAATAAACCATTGCAGCACATACTTTCCAGTTACATAGAAAAATGTAAAAATAAGACCCTTTTTACCACTGATGTTTGTCTTATGAATCCTTTATGCATTAAGAATCAATAATCTCTGTTTCCAATATAAATTCCTACTATCAGCTGCTGTTATTTTATAGGATAACTTAATTCAAGAATGAAAATGGGTATTTGCTGAATTTTAAATAGGGAACAGATTACCATTAAGATATATGGAGGTATCTGTTTGGAAATTTGTTTTTCTTATATGAATATAAAAACATTGTTAGGATTTTTAATGGCTTTTTTACTTTCTACTATTACTTGAAAAATAAAAGACCTAACATCTCTAAATCTACTTAGTCTATAGTGACATTCCTCTACTGCACTAGTTGTCTGGATGCTTTGGGGGGGGTGGGGGGGGAAGTATTTTTAACGCAGGATTATTTTTTTGAACAGTACACTTGCACTGCCCATTCCTTATATATATTGTTGCATCTAATGTTCAACACTGAGTTATAGCTGCACCGAGTTCTGCCACAAAGGAAAATACTAAAAATAAAACCCTGATTTCTCCCCAAAGAGGCAGGCTTAATTGTGTTTAATCCAAGTCCTCTCCCATTTCTTAGCTCTGCAGTAGTTTCTTGGTTTTCTAAAGCAAGAGAAGTAAAGATGGATCCAGTCAATAGCCTAGATACCAGGGACCTCATCCCACTCTCCAGTGATCTGCTTTATTCCAGTGTTAATGCTCCTGGCCTTTTGCAAACACATTTATCTTAGACCCTCCGCTTGATTTCTGCCTGTTGGGCTGCTCAGGCGAGCGGGTCCCTGAGGCCCCACATTGCCATGGGGACCAGGCGGCGCCGTGAGCCAACTCAAGGGTTGCCCAAGACTATCCTTTTGTGGGACTAGTAGAAGAAAACATTGTCATACCTGGGAAGTTTACATACGTATAGGAAAACATCCTGGAACTAATTCAATTTGGATATATTCTCCATTTGTATAAATGACAGGGGAACCAATACCTTCCAGTACTACTCATCAGAAGATCATGAAGAGATGCACATCCACATTAGAGAGGGGATGAGAAGACGGTGAAATAATGTGCATCTTCAACAGATATAAAGCTATAGACTTGCAGGAACAAGAACTCCATGTGCAATTTTCCAAGCACAATTCTAAAAATCCTGACTTTACTTTCTCATCGGTAAGATAAGAAGATATAAGAAAAGATCCAAAAAATCACAATTCAGTCCTAAAAGTGGCAAATTAGAACACAGCTAGAAGGTACTTAACCCACCAGCCAGATGCAGACATACATCACCTGAGAATACACACTGCATTTGGCAGCATCTTTTTCCTGCTCTGTGTCTCAGTCAGGGATGGAGAGGTGCCTTGGGAGAAGCTGGAACGGGAACTGAGTGGCCCTCTTGCTACCAAAGGGCAGCTGAGGGTGCTCTTGACCAGCTTCTCCACAGCTCATATCCCCCAGGAAATTCCTGCAGAAAAGCTGCACGTCCCTGTTGCGGATGCCACTTGCACAGTTTATACCTGCGCTCGGGGCAATTCATTTCATTGACACCAACGCTTATGGCACAGGGTTTGTGTCCTGTTCCCTCCGAACACAAGGACAAAGATCCTGCCACCTTCAAGGATGACAGGGTAGGATGTTCCTGTCCTTAACGGCTCAAAACTGCCGCGCTCAGCACTGCAACGCAGCCCTGAGCGGCCTTAAAGCGGTTATGGTTGCGCACATAGCCGAAAGGAAACATCCCTGCCGGTAAAATGGAACTGGAAGTTTATTAAAAGAGATACATTTTAGGCACTGACTCTACATAGAAATACTTGGCAATGGCCGTGAAATCATCAATTAATTTGGGCTTCTCTGAATTTGGGAAGTGCTACTGCAGCGATGCATATCATCAACTTGTATCAGATGATCTCCAAATTGTGTATGGGGCAGCTGAAGAGCCTCTATGAACCTCGCTGCTCCCCAGGGACACGATAATCCTTCCGTCAGAGCCGCAGGCATAGGAACAACTTGGGCATGGGGCACCCGCCTCATTTTTTCTGGAGTAACACTATTGCCTGCTCTATAAAGAAACAAATGCATTCATCTGCTGCTTCCCAGGGGAACGTGTCTAACTACTCCGAGTGGCTTAAAAGTTAAAAAACAGCTTTTGCTCGAAGTACTATGGGTTATTTGGATCGAGTTACTGCTAAAAATAATCTTTCCAAAGCAGCACTGCCTGCACGACAGGGGCACCTGACCCATAGTGCTGTTTTTGTGAGACAGATGCCCCAGTTGTGTCCAGTCACCAATTTCAAGACTGACATTTTCTTAGAGACAATGTCCTGCCTTGAAATAGTTCTTGAAAAGCAAAAGTTCCTCCCAGATTTTTCCAAAGGCAACTGATCATCTTCCACTAAATATCAGCTGAATTGTATGGGCGCATACATGGAAACATCTACGATTTTCACCAGTATTAACTGCTCATTCAATGCAGCAAATGCATGACTAAAATTACCAGAAAAATCTTAGCTAAATATAGGCAATTTATTATTATTATTTTTAAGTATTGAACTTATAAGATGAACAGTAGAACAGTCAAGATTTCTTTTGATGAGCTTTCAGAATCACTGGAAATACTGGATTCTTTTGAACATACTCTCAATATTTTTGAGGAAAAATTGCTGAGATACTTTATTTCAACTGAGCTGCAGTTCTGCACTTGTTCCCTCCTATTTTGGTAGAGTTAAAAGACAGTTTCACCAAAACAAGCTCTGGCAAAGGATGTCACAGTTTAAATTTCACAAAAAAGTTCAATTTTTTACATAAATTTGGATATATCAGATATTAGAATTCCCATCAGAATGAAAATGCTAAGAATACCAAAACCAATATTCATTGGAAACTTCTGCTTTAGGATTTTGAAAGATAAGCACAACTTCATTCCAGTTAATCAACTAAGAAGAAAAAAAATAGCTTAAGCAAGATGCTGAAAAATCCTTTGATAAACTAAGTGTAGATAGCAAAAGAAAAAACAAAAAAGAGGTCATGGCACAAAAAATGAAGAGCACCATCTTTACCTGTGCAATGATCTAAATCTAGCACAAAAAGAATAAATTGGAAAAGTCTTCTGTTTCTTTGCCTTTTTGTAACATGAAAACGAACACAAGCTCACCCAAGCACAAAGTCGTCATTGGCTTAGCACGAGGAGGACCCTCTGCGTGATCTGTTCCAAGCTTCCTTACAATTATTGTTACTAGAGGCTGAGAAAATTAGCACAACTGAGACTAAGCACAGCTACTTCTTCCTTTAAAGAGACAAAGAGTTAATAATGTCTGATCATCTTTTAATAGCTTCAAGATGCTTTCACACAATAAATAGACCTGTTGTGAAAATACTTTAGAACACACATGGAAATACCACATGCATTGTGCCCTTTAAGATGCTTTAAATAGCACAATCGCAGATTTAAAGATCGTAATTGATTTAAATTGGTGGTAAAATGTAAAATTTTATACGATGCATGAAACCTCTTACGGCTTTAAAACCACCATTATCTTTGTCAGTCTCATATTGCACCCCAAAGCTTTTTTTTTTTTTTTTTTTTTTTTTTTTTTTTTTAAATGATTTAGACATTATAGAAAACAAATGCAATGCTCATATGGATTGCCAAATGAAGTGCAAAGAGAAAAACCATACAGTGCTGTACCTTTAGGAAGAAGAGCTAGGATCCGAGTTTGGCTGAACTCTGTATCGCAAGCCCCAGAAAACTGTCAAGTAAATAACAAGCAGGTATGCTCTATATTAAAGATGTTCACACTATTTTACCATATTGGTTCATGTATAGCAGTCTGAAACGTTAACAGATCCTGCATGTTACAAACCTTTGCTGCTTGTTTACATTAAAATGTGCACTGTTATGGGTATCCAAAGCAGAGATCAGACTTTAGCAAAGAATTCAGAGAAGCTTCTCAGTGTCAGAGAAACTAATTAATTATTCACTTCTGTATTGGCAAAGAATCCTCTGCATATTTCCAGTGTCTATCACATTTATACATAAAACAGCCACCAGATACATGCGACCTACAAAATCTATCTTGTCTCTGCTTCCTTATGCACCTCTGTCATGCAGTCGTGCAAATGTGAGGCTTGAGTACACTGCCTGCCACACAGATCTCTCTTTGTCTTTCTCCTTTTTAGATGAATTTCAACAGCCTGAGCGCATCCAAAACGCAAAACAAAATTCAGCCACAGAAGGAAAACAAAAAGTTTTGGTCTGCTGAAAAAAGAATGCTGCTTCCAAGCTCCAAGATCTCGCGCCTCACTGACAACAGCGTTAAAACCAAAACTATTTATAGGGTTAAACACTGGACGAGGACTCCTGACATGAGAATTTGGTATTGGTTGTGGCCTCCAAACCTGATTAATTCCAAACAACAACAGAAAACAAGGCATAAATAGTGAGAGAGAACATTAACCTGAGATCATTTCAGTTTATCTGACCCGTATTTGGAACCTTAAATTGATTTAACATAGCACAGCTCTGTTAAATAAATGAACAGGACAAATTCTTCTGCAGCCTGCTGTTTGCATTCCTGCAGATGTCAGTGCTGATAGCATTGTCCAAACAATGAAGTAAACAATTAAGAACTTCTTTTAATTTCTGCTGCTGCAGAAATCCAGCAAAGAAAAAAAAAAAACTCTCAGTGAATCAATGAATTAAAAATGGATAGAATCGTGAAGGAAAGCAATTGTATTTTCAATCTAAGAGGATATTACCAACAATGGGTAGTTAAAAATGGAATTAACACCTAATAAAAGTGGTGAAGCATATCTTTTTAAAGACCAGTTTTCAAGGCTTCCCATTAAAGCAACTTGAGTCCCAAACCTCTAGGTAATGCAATGAACAGTATTCTTTGTGGGCTACTGGGGGCCAATTACCTTTGCTTCCATATTTATGAGTTCCCCTTGCCAGGGGGACAGGTACCAAGTTTATTTTGGTGACGTGAGTTTCACAGAAAAGTTATGCATCAAAGCAAAGGTTTGATATATCATCTGACATTTTTTCCCCCATTGACAGAGGAAATGTGGCACATTTAGCAGTCGTCATGACCTCAGCGAGAGGACAGACACGTCCGGGCTGCTGGGAAACAGCAACATTATGGCAGCAGAAAAATCAGCAATTAATACAAGGTGAGAATGATTTGCTACAGAAATGCTGTTTATGTTTTAGACTTTTTAGGGTATTAGAGGAAAACACTTTCTTATTCATGATACTTACATGGCTGGCACAAATAAGCTAATATATAGTACTCACTGGAATATAGAGCTTTTTTTCTTAGAAGGTGCATGAAAAACAACATAGAAAGTTGTATTTTCATAGTCCCCCCCCAACATGGAGAGGTATTGGCTTTGTATTGTGTTAACTACCAGGTTAAGCTACCAGTAGTTGAGAAAGTGAAATAATTCTGATCATTTGAGAGAAAATTAATGCCAATGATATTGCCCAGACTGCAAACCACATTTTTTGATTATTTTAATTTTCTCTCTCTGACCCACTTACACTCCTATTGGTTTAGGTTCCAAGGCAAGCTAAAGGTTATTTTCCTTTTTCTGTATTTTTTTTTTTTTTTAACAGCACAATTGCAAAGTAAAAGGAATCCTGTAAAAGGTTACTGCCTCTGTGTGAAAACTGAGTTACTACAGAAGATAAGCACGTGTGGGGCTGGAAGAGGCAGTAACAGAGCGCAAACACATGCGTCCACCTGAACATGTGAGACAGCAGAAGAAATTGTGTGTTTAGGGATTAGGCTGGCAAGTGAGGAATTTAAATTTTAAAAACAGGGAGACAACTGTGCTGTTCTCACTGACTGCATGCTGTAGCCTCGAGAAAAGCTTCTGTGATTTTTTTTTTTTTAAAAAAAGTCATGAAAATATATGTTAGCAGGAAATTAAGGAAAAGCTTAGGGGAGAAAGAGGAGATGGGTGCTGAGCTTCTCTGCTGATCCTACTCCCTCAGTTACTATTGCCTTCATCTAAGAGGAGTCCTCGCTCTGCTTATGCACACAGTGTGGCTGATGCTTTCTCCTCCAGATAATAATTAAAAACAGCAAAATTCTTATTGTGAACCAATTATTTGGCACTTGGCAGCTAAAGCTGTAACAGGGACAAACACCTATATAAAATGAAGAGTTTCAAGGGAAGAAACCCTGCCCAGGGACCACATTCTCGCCTCACATTAAAAGGCATTAATCTGAATTAACTTAAGCTGGTGAAGCAAGGGTAACTTGCATCCTGATGAAAACAGCATCTGACCCCTGGGCATTATTTCTGCTTTGCACCACGTGCCTCTGGGGCCCCAAATCCTCGGTCCCGAGAGCCCCCCGGCTGGCTCGGGTACCGCCGCCTGCCCGGGAGCAGGAGCCTGGGATGTCCAGAGCCTCGGGAAGCGGCTGCCTCCAGCAAAGTGGAGCAGAAAAGACACGGGTAGGTCCATCTGAGCAGGACACCTGAAGGGAAGGCTAGTATGGAAAACATAGGCTCTTATTGGCATGTCTGACGTGCTACTTGACATGGAAGAAGAAAGGGAAACAAAAATTCACTTTCAGCCTGTTTTGGCTATAAGCCTTTGGTCAAAGTTTTCTCAAAAATCTCCTCCAGCAGCTTGCCCGCTATTTTCTCCTACCCCCTACAATCCCATCATCCTGCTCTGAGTGCTGCACATGACTTACCAGACCCTACCTGTCTAAATGATGAAAATGAGAAAGCTTTTACCAAGTATGTATATCACAGAAATGTAACTATTACATACATTGCATTGAATGCTTTTTATCCAGCTAAATACAGGAAGACCATTAATACGAATACTGAGTACAGGGGTCTGCTTAAAAAATCCACAAGATGAATAACAAATCATAATACTAGCAAAGTCAAAACAGCCCTGCAAAGCATTCTTTTCCAGAAGCCTTTGAAGATACTAGTAGGTATTTGATAGCTGATTTAAAGTCCAGCATGAACAAAATCTATGGGGTTATAGAATAACGTATGCAGGACGGTAAAGGAAACTCCACTTTTAAAAAGTAGTACTGAAAATAAAGTCTAGAAAATATATTGTAAGAAACAGCCCTGCACTAGGTTGGTAATTGCATAGGTAAAACCTAAAAAGCCTTTTCTTCTCCTAAATAACATCTATGAAATTCAGGCCTCTTTAAACAGTTCTCACATTTATTTAATCAAGATCAAGACTTAATTTTATAATTTAGTGTTGACTTAGTGAAGGAATGTGGTGACCCTGCTGACTTCAAAGAAAGAGATCTGTTCTAACAAATTCTAAATAAGTACTTCAGAAGAATATTCTGAAAATATTTGGAATGTCTCTCAGCTGTTGCTGATGTCCGCAATAGAAACCAAATCTGCTGTAACTTTCCTTCTCTATTTTCTACCTTTTTGGTCACTTCACATATCAGCCAGGAGAAAAGGTTATTCAGCACTTCTAACTCCTAAGGTTATTGAAGTTTCATTGGACGCAGACTCGGAGTTAGAGAAAAACGCTGAACCAAGCAAAATACCTTTTGACAATGTCAAACTTGGGACAACAGAGCAAAAGTATCTCCTGCAGATAGTGCCGTGGCAGCACCTCATTATTAGTTATCACGAGCAAATATTATTATTGCCATTCTGCAATGTGGCAATAGTTAGAATATACAATATTTTATACAATATATAAAGCATAGAAAATAAACAAGACGACTGCAGATGACCAAGGTGACGCTAACCTCCCGTGGGGACATATCCTCCAGCTCAGATCCAACGTGACACCTTTACCGTCATCATGAGGAGCTGATTCTGTCCCAAGAGACCGTTTGAAACCTTTTTACCACGTGCTTTGAGACACACGTGATTTAGGCAGGCGCAGCATCGGCTTGCCTATACGCTTTTGGTGGATCATTGGGCCTAAGAGCACTTTAAGAAAAAGATCTGCGCCCCCAAAACTTTTCTCTAGGCTATTTCAGTCAGTTGCTCGGTCACCTGTCCCCGGGCCAAGTTTTCTCTTCAAAAGACTGCATAAAGGGGGGCTTCTTGTTCTGCCCCTTTTAGACATCTGAGTGTTGTACCAAGACCTGTTCTAAATTTAGCTATTTAGTCTGTACTCAAGGTCCACCTCTTTTCCTTCAAATGATGTTTTTTAAGGCTACATGGGGAACAAGAACCTGCCTAAACTACAGGTCCATTCACTTCATAGGAAGTGCTCCTGGAAAAACAGTATTTTGACCCTATTTATGACTTCCTATGGTAATATCCTTGAAGGGAGGAACAACTGGTCTTAAAGTTTGTGGCCTGCTCTGGTCACTGACCCCAGCTCATGCATGGTACTGCCGCAACAGGAATCAGATTCCAAGCTTGTTTGGCTGCTTTAATACTAGGTCTTTTAGGTTGCGAATGGAACAGATTTTTATTTAAACCCCCATCTAACAGCGTCATTATCCACAAATCTGCTCATAAGTGTTTTGGCAACTGACAAAAAAAATTAACTTCAGAAGAGGAAGCCATTAGGATGAAAACATTTCAAATCATGTCATTCATCAGATCTCTGCTCATCCAACTAAACTTGCTTTTGTTACAGGCAATTGTGGTGCTTAATCTCTGTACTTTTCAGCAACACATTTTTCCGATTAAAAAAACATAATAATACTGGCAGTAGTTAGGGCTGGAAAAGACCTATTAGTTCACTAAGCCTCGCTCCTTTCCGTAGCAGGATATAATCCCTAGCAGGGAGTATTTCAGATATTAAATCGATCCAAAGCTTAGTTTTTTTAGCCAAGCGACTGAATACAGAAATCCTTGTGCAGGTGCAGAAATGAAAACATTTTGAATTTACAAAGAGCAAGAGGGCCGGGTGTTGTGCAGCTCCCCGTTCGCGCAGCCGTCGCCCACCAGGACGGTGCAAAGCCGGCCACACGAGCGATGCTCGGCCGTCGCTTCGGGACACGTCCTCACGATGCTGGGGAAAACGGTGCGGGAAGCTCCTCGAGGAGCTTCCTTGAGGAGGAAAGCAGCGTGGCCACGGGGCTCAGCTCTGTGCTGGGGGACAGGGACAGCCACGGCCCCCGGGCTGGAGCTGCACAGATAATAATAAATGATAATAACAACAACAATAACACAGTGTTATTATGCAGTGCTACCCTGAGTACTAGGCTCAGGGCAAGCACCTTGCTGGAGCTGCAAGGTAATACCGAGAGTTTCCATAGTTTTAATCTTCCCCCTCACACACTTTTTCTTTTCCTTCTTTTAAGGTGCAATGTGCTTTGATCTGCAGGGACTTCTCTTCGCAGGCCCCATGCCTAACTAGCACTACTAAGTGCCCACTTCGTGCCAGCCTTTGTCTTCACTTCCCCTTCCACTAATCACGTTCAGCAGCGCACGCAACATCTGCCCCGGCCTCCGCGTCCATCCCAGCCTCCCTGGCTGGCCCTGCCTCCTGCATCTGTCCTGACCTCTGTGTCCGTCCTGGCCTTCCCGTTTGCTCGCAGCCACTGAGGAGGAGATGCTGCTGCTACCGTGACATCGACAGAAGCTCGCCTGAAGCACAGAGGGGGGTGATGAAATCTCCTTTTAATTAAAAAGGCTGAAAAAAAATGGAATAAAAGGAAAAATAAAGAATCTCCCCTTTCCTTGGAATCATTACAGTCAAAGAAATTTATAAGGAGGCTATTTGCTGCTAGCCTCCATCTCAGTAAATCCATCAGCAGTGAAAGACTGTTCATGACCTCCACTCACCCTTTTTAATTTAGGCATTTCGATGTGGATATGCTCCTTTAAACATCTACAAGAGCTTCCCTTTCACCTTAACATTCTTGTATAATGGTTTCTGTACAATTAAGGCATTATGAAGGCCCACATGAATGTGTCATTGTTAAATTTATTGTGCGTATATATCAATACCACTCAAAAGATTGTGCCATAAGTTTTGTTCGTAATATGAGCGCTTTTGCACAGATAGCACAGTCATTTCAGTACTGCTTACAGTTAAGTCATGCTCATAAAAAACAAAAAAAACAAAACAAAAAAAGCACTCAGAAAAACATCCAAATAGAGAGAGAAAAAAAAAAAAAGAAAAAGAAACTAAATCCACCTACAGCACAGTGTCTTTGGTTATTTTAAAGTTTCAGTAGAAGATTATTACATTCCAGTATACATTCCTGCTATGTGAAAGCTAACCATATTCATTTTAATAGATACATTAAAACCTGTGTTTAAGAAAAAAAGGAACCTGACTATTCTCCTCCGCCACCCACATTTGATTGCCAAAGCTGCCTCCTCCAGCTTCTTTGCTTTCTGGCTGCTAACACAAGAGAAAGGATTCAGCCTCTGAATTTCTTGCATATAGGTGGTCCCCACACAAAACATCACTGAAGTCAATAAACCTTTACAAAAGTGGGGGATTTGCCCATGCATTATAATTTACAGGATTAGAGAACGCAGTCTGCTTTGACACCTTTGGAAAGCAAGAGAAAGACTCCCATTGACTCCAGTGAATGTTTGTTCAGACCTCAAGTATTGCAAGAAAATACAAGGTAATTTTACAAGCCTGTATGAATCAATTCAACCAAGAAACATTAAGAATTCAGTGATATGAAATTTATTTGTATTTTCTAATTATATAGTAAATATAGATCAGTTTTATTTCAGGTTCTAAAAGCCATTTAATATAGTCATTTTAGAATTTAATGCAATTATTAGAAGAGAGATTATGTGATATTAATATATCTACCTAGCTATATATATTTTTTTTAATTTGGGAAGTTGCAATCAGGAATGGAAAACTGAAAATTTAACAGCTATATTGAAGATGATCAGAAGAGTTCTTTCCATAAAGGTTAACAACAGATAATTACTTTCTCAGGAAATCGCTAAAATGACAAGATTTTTCTGCTTTGTTTTCACTGAAATTTTATGATGCTCTCTTCTTGCCACTTAGAAATGAAGCAAATGAGGTTAGATGGCAAAGATTATGAAAGAAATTAGCAATAATGAGTCCAGTAACTAAAAACATTAGTAGAGAAAATTGAGTTGACCTTACTTTTATAATTATTCAATTTCTTAACTGTTTTTTTTTTTTTTTTTCTGGAATAATGGGAATAAAATTAAATAATACAAAGTACAACCCTCACATGTGATCCTGTATTTGGCAGAGATTAATAACCTTGCCAATAACTCCTCACAAATACCTGTTCTGAGCTGTGTCCTAGCACAGATACCCCGAGGCCGGGATCCTCGCTCTGCTAAAGCTCCACTTCAACATTAATACACTCAAGTTTCCTTCCAGCCATCAGAGTCACGTGAGGTTAACATATAGTATACATAGGCACCAATCAGAAGCTAGTACGTGAAGAGGGCTCAAGTTACAATCACTCTAGGATCTTTCCAGTTCTGCAGCCATCCCCAAAATAACATGTTTCTTTATCAATTCCTTTCAGCAAAACCAATGGAGCAAAGTGGAAGCCTACAGACTTATCACGACCGTTACCGAGCGCGCTCCCTTGGCAAACGCAGGAGCGTTCGCCTCTTCTTCCAGCAAACACCACTCCTGTCCCACCGAGGCCGGGGAAACACGGAGGGAGAGCAAGCGCTGCCCTGTATCAGCTGATGTTTGCAGAACCCATTCCTGTGTTATCAAGTGATACAGCGTGACTACTGCAGTCGGTTAATAGAAGATAAAAGCTGAATACTGCTCAAGTTCAGGGTTACAGCCTTTAATATTTATACAGCAGACAACTTTGACATTGTGTGCGATCGCTCCCACCTTCCGCGCACTTCTTTTCAGAAAAGCATTCCCCAAGAAGGGTTCAGACCACCCAGCACTCCACAGAGCACATTTTTGTATGAAAGGTTCTTGCAAAATGACCTAAAATCTTGAGGAGAACTAAAATGCAGAAGGCAAAACTTAGTGTAGTTTTCCATTCAGAATTATATGAATTTCTTCATTCTCCCCTTAGTTCTGCAGCTCTATCCATCTGTGCAATGCAGTACTTTACAGATGACAAATACTAAGAAATTACAGTCTCCCAATACTCTTATAAAGTAGGGAAGCATTATTATCAGGCCCTTGTAAATGGGAACCCAGGGTACAGCAGCTGAATGCTCTTCCTCAGATTATACACAAATTTATGATCTAGTGAGAAATCAAATCTAGAGCTCCCAGATCTACCCTTTAGCTACAGGATAACCCCAAACCAGGTCAAAGAGGTTTAAGGGCCTCTTAAAGGCAATGGACCAAACTTGGAGCTTTCTGTGTTCAGTTTGCTAATGTTTCCTCCTACCAAGTTTCACATGGAAGCCGGGGATTAGCAGACTATCCAATTCTGAATCCTGCATAAAAACAGGCAGCTCTGCAAAGAGACACTGGCCCCACTCATGCCAAAGGACTTATCTTGCTCCCTGAATGCCTCTAAAGAGGAAAAATCTTTCTTTTATTGCCTTTTTTTTTCCTACCTGATGACACTGGGTTTCTATTTGGAAGGATCATTCCCCCCATCTAAAATAATGCCAAGCAGAAAACCAAGAGCCTTCAGTACGATCCGACGAGAGATGGGAGCTAGACGTCTCCATTAAATGGAAGATAGCTAATTAGGACGTGGTTTGAGCCACAGGTTATCCTGGGCAAAGCTCTTTTCTGGCCCCTCCCCGGCACAGGAATCCCTGGAGCTCCAGGTGGCTGCTCGTGCTCCTGTGCAGGCTGCTGCAGCGCTCGAGGACGCTGCCGCTTTCCCCGCGCGCTGCTCGAGCGTCGCTCCGGCCCTGCCGAGCACCGACCCGAGCGTTACCACCCTCACCTCGCCCGAGGCACGGCCGGCCTGGTCTGTGAGTGCCATCCAGCCGTACCCCGCAAGGGGACCCTGGAATACTGCACTGGGTGTCATGCAGTGACTCTTGCACGAGTGCACTCAGGGCCACTGCTCATGGCAGGGCCACCCTTGTCACACCATGGGTCTGATGGGCACAGCAACCCCGGAGCTCAGGGCGCCACGTGCTGCTCCCTCCTGTAATCCAACGCAGGGTTCATCTCCTAAATCGCAATGCTTAAGACATGTCTAGGTCTGAGCTACTCATCCCAGGCCACTACAGGAACTAAAGACATATCCTCCCCAAAATAAATGTTCATTCTCAATCAGACACTGGAATTTGCTTGTCTGTGCCTTTACCTCCTGCAGGCAGCAGGTAGCAACCTGGGGGCAGTAACATTTCAATGTGTATCCACAAAGCCAAGAAACAACCCTCCTCACATGGGAAAAGTTTGGGGTTTTTTTTAGTCTTTCTTGGTTAAAGAACAAAAAAACAGTTTTCATTTCTTAGGTCCTAATTGAGATTGGTGGAACTGTACACATCTATCCACATATGTGTTATTTCCACAGGCAATCCTCGATCTTTCAGTAGTTATTCCCTGCTATACATTTATAATTATACAGAAATTCAACAAACATAAACCAGCTTATTTAAACAAGGCATTGCACACTTCCTACTGATAACAGTCCAGTAAAATCTCATTCAGAAATGTGTCATTAAAGTCATATTTGTCTATTCCTATTTATTGTAATAAAAAAGAAAGGAAAAAAATGGATTTGAGTCTTATTTCCTGAGAGTTCATCATACTCTGGCATATAACATTTGTGAATTTTATTCAATTCATTTAAAATGATTTCTAACACAGAGGCAGCAAGTTAAGGACTGCAAGGAATTCAAATGATCACCAGGCATGCAAGATTTCTCAAGAGACAGCTTTCAAACTGCAAGTGAGGTATATTTTCCTTTAGGAATTGTACATAAAAAAAAAATATATCTAATGACTACATATTTCTCAGAAGACGACAGCATTACTCGTGTTGTGAAATCAATTGACTCATCTCCTTAAAAGGGCTGGTTCTGTTCTTTGCAGAAAATTCAATTTGAGTTGGGCCAAATTATAGCCCATTCAATGAATTTCAGTAGTTTTAAGGTGGACAGAAGGTGGGAGAATTTTGCTTTCTGGCATGGTTGAGACTATATGTTAGCAGTTGCCCTCTCCTTTTTTCCACATTCACAGTGGTACCCTGAGTAGCTTCCTGAGGAAGGCACAGGCTCCTTCACATTCTTAAAATCTTGCTTACCATTGCCCAGCATGTGACTTCTTGCATCCTCATTCTCCCGCCTTCTCCTTGCTGACACCCGTGCAGGTCACTTCCTAAACTTCATAGTTTCCCTTTCCCTGCTGCCTGGCTTCACTTTCTCCTTCTACTGCTCACACCATCAGCAGTTTCACCTGTTTTTCTTCCCCTCTTCATTCCCTGTTTTCCCTGTAATGCAAATCTAGATCACATAAAACCACCATCTCTGCTGTTTCCTCTTAACTAATGACATTAATTTCCTTTAGCCATTGCTTTCTCCCCAGTGATACTGGGCTCATACTCAATTCTAGACATGGGTAAGTTGATCATTCCACTTACATTTACTCTTAAATATACCTTCTAGTCTTAATTTCAGTGCTTTTCTCCTCCTCCCACCCAGCATTAAATTTACAGCTTGTAACAACCACCTCAGTTTATAAGCAAACTACTGTTATCTGGCAGCTGTAACAAAAGTTGAAGAGAATGAATATCACTATTTTTGCTCTCAGCAAATCAGAATTACTCTGCAATCATCATTACCTGGGATCATAATTAACCTTTTATTAGTCAGCCTTTATACAGAACACATCTTCGTTTTCCAAATGAGGGAAAATGCTTCACTGGATCCCCAGGTTTGATTTACAAGCAGTAACACTGTGGACTTAACAAGCAGAGACTGCTGACTACTGCGAACAATGAACTTGTTAGTTAACAGAATTAACAGAGCGTTGTTTAACTATAATGATAGCAATAAAGCAGGAGATGTGAAGTTGATACAGTCACAACTGAATCGTAATGGATGAGATATTTACAGCAAAGCTGTTAAAACATTGAATAAAATATGGGAAGAGCAAAAGCAGATGTGGTTTTATTCTTCAGAGTTGAAGCTTGCAAAGTATGAGATAGCATGAGTAATAATCACAGGTTCTAGTTCACAATGCATTAATAAATATTGATATGATGCCAGTGCTGAAACTTTCCAGATACTGAAATAAAGTGAGAAAGCATGCTCTTGCATTATGTATTGCTAAGTTTAGATTTTATGACACACATGGCAGTATATTCATTACAATATTACACACCCCCCTACGCTGTCACCCATACACGCACACACACTCAAATACACCCCTCTTTCTATTTAGGACCAGAACTACCGTTCAATTTGCCGATCTCTAGGTTAGTTTAGGATGTTACAGCCCCCACTCCTGCAGGTGCATCCTCCATTACAGTGCTGACAAGACGGATCACATAAGCACTTGTCATCTATTTTAATGCAAAGTCATCCACCCAAGCTTAAATGGGTGGAGAAACATGTATTTCCATGATCTTTCATAGCTACTGACCACACAGGTTTAACACAGAGTCAAACACAAGTTTGAAAAGATGCACCTGGAGACATTAAACATCGAATTTTAAGTACTTACAGCATCTGTGTGACCCAAAATGCTTTCACTAATCCATCCTCATAACGCTGCTTAAAAAATACAGCAATGCCCAGTTCATAGATAGGAAACTTGAGACCAGTGTGTCTAGGTCACACAGGAATCCGGGACAGAAAAGTAACCCAAAGTTGAATCTCTGGAGTGCAGAGCTAGTACCGTGCTCATTGCTCCGTCCCCATTTCAGGCCAACCCTTCCTATCTGCTTTCAGACTTACCAGTCATCTGCAGTACCAGCATAATAAATAGGATCCACTTTGCTTTTGACCGCCTGATCCAGATAAGCATTTGACTTCTTGGGCTGTTTTGCTCAAGTCTGAAAATGGCAGACACTAGCAGAAACTCCCTATTTTCTCTTCCTAGATACTGTTCTATTTTCTCTACTACCTCTGCACATTTGCACTACATTTTCCTTCAGTCTTTGCCGTTCTCAGGACTGTTTCCATACATTCTCCTTACGCTGCACACTTTCTTCTGCATCAGTCCACTAAACCTATTTTGGGCATTTGCTTTATGTTCTCATCAAACACCAGGCTTCCAGGCTGCAGTTGCAAACACCAATTAAAATAGTGTAAACCAACATAAAACAAAACAAGAAAACAAAAGTTTGAATCAGTTCCCTTCACAGCCACTCAAACACATTTGCCCAGCACGGCCATATTGCCAGCTAATGTTAAGTTTATACAAATAAAACACTTTTCGGTTCTGTACATGGCTGTTTTGTTTTGATGTACTTCAAGCAAATCAGACAATCTGTCTAAATGACTACTTCTCTATGGAGAAAAGACAATCACAAAGCAGTTTCCTTATTTCCCCTCTGATTCCACCAAACCTACTTCCCCTCCCTCCTCTCCTCTGCTCCTGAAGGACAGGAAACACGACAGTGACTGCGTGCCAAACGTGCATCTCCTTGGCACATAATTCCTACAAGCTCAACGTGGAGCAAGAAAACTTGCTCTACAAATTATCCAGCTTTGCACATCAAATCGGTACAAACGAGGCACTGGAATTTCATCACTCTTAAAACTTGGAAAGTCGATGGCAAGCGTTTAGTGTCACACATGCCATCATCTGCAAGAGATTGTGTAACAACATTCTATTTTTTTTTCCTAGACATTTCCATTTTGGAAACCCCCTTTTGGAAACAATGGCTATAATTTCCCAGTGACTCACTGCTATATTCTGTTCTTAACTATCAGTCTAAATCTGAAAAGGAAGAAGCTATAACACCAAACCTCACTTCCTTGTATTAAAATCTCTCTCAAAGGATATCTTTTTTTCTGATTTCAAACCATGCAGCAGATTTGTGCTGGAATCACTTTATTTTGCCTGCTCAGATATTAGAAACTGTATACTGTGCATAGCAAGTGAACAGTTCCCATATGGCCTGGGACTCTCCTGCAGCTGTAGCCATCCTAATTCAAGAGGCAGGGGCAGGAACAGAGCAAATCTCCGAACAGAGCTCTCTTCTGATTCCTGTACTATTTAATATGATTTGTTATATATTTCTTGTCTCTGTTTCATACCATTCGAGGCATCAGAAATGGATTCTGGGAACATCTCCATAACAGAATAGTCCAAGTTTTGGTTTCGTGCTTTCCATTTTCTAGGTAATTCCTATCTTCAGAGTACGGATCCTTAACTACAACATCTTTTTGGTGTGGTTTATATTATCTTTATACTATTCTGGGCCAAGGCTGATTTCTATGGAAGATATTTGGTATGCACAGTAGCAGTGGCTTAGGTAGCCCAGAATAGCTGCACTGTACTTGGCAGGCCTACTGCCCTTTTTTCACAATTGTCATTCTCAGTTGCTTTCTGGGACATGCACCTTGGCTGAACTACTCAAATTTAGATCCATACCTCAGACACAGCAAGTCCCTACAGCTTCTTTTTCACTCTAGAAGTCTTATTTGGAACCTATCCAGGCTACTAGCCCAGTGTTTATGTGCCTGCAATCTATAATTCTGAAAAAAAAAAAAAAAAAAAAGTATTTACTTAGGAAAAAATATTATGAGATTAGACAGTAACAGACAACCCTCCTGACAGACTGGGTCAGGAGGAAATAATAGTTGGGAGCTGCCCTCTGCTGCATTTATAGTTACAGAGAATTACTGCAATAGCTATAGCTGATGCTAATTTTACCAAGTTGTGAAATGAGAAGCACATATATAGTGTTGGTGCATGAAACTATTAACCATACTCATTAATGGTTCTGACAAAAGAGTTCAGTAACTATGAGATAAGAGGTGGTTCTTATGACTGAGGAGGCTGAGTTTCAGGAAGGATTGCTCCTTATTCTCTATAGGATCTAAGATGACGAAGCACCTGTACTGATGAAGGTCTGCAGGTTTGTCAGACCACAAAGAGTAGTAATAACTTCTCACTCAGATAGCATCTTCACTCAAGCATCATAAAGTTCCTTACAAACTTCCATGAGTGAAGCCTAAAAAGACATTACACTGTAGGTACAGTGTGATTTACCTGTATATAACAAATTGGGAAACAAATTCGACAGAATATCTGAGCAAATTGTCAGCAGATGCGAACTAGGGTCCGTTTGCTGCAACCTGTTGGGGATTGAACAAGGTCAGCCTTGCAACCTTCAGTCCACCACTAGACCTAAGTGTCACTTCAGGGGCTCAGCAGCACAAAAGAGAATTGCAAAAATGGAGGAAAAAAGACTCAGCATTCCCAGTCTCTGCGACTGTACCCACAATTCAGGAAACTGCATTCAAGTGACTACTCAGTGTCAGAGGAAAGCAGAGGTTCCCCACACAGGGCTACTAGGACGCTTGGCACATTTGTGACTGGGCAGCTTTTGAAAACAAAGTGCCAGGACTTATTTTCAAAACAGCCCAGTTGTTTCCCCAAATCTTTCTTGAGGCTCTGCACATCCCTAATGCTGTTAGCCATTACTGTGACCCGCATCTCTGTGGAATCAAAGCAGTTATTGATGTTAAACTGCACTGGCTGATTTGGATTTCTATGACATATGGACTCCTGTCCACTAGGTACTCAGCTGCAACCACTAAACTCATTTCACTCAGATCTCAACTCCGAGAAGAGTATTAGGGATAAACGGTCAGTGCTTTAATGGTCATTTCACACTTCATCATCAAGTCATCCATTCACTGCATGGGCCACTTAAGTCTTCCATTCTGCTCCCTCAAATACATCACAGCAAAAACGAACATGACAAAACAAATGTTGAAAAAAGCAACCTTTGCTTGCTGTTGGTGGGGTATTTTGCGCTAACTAAATGGTGAAATGTCCCATTATACTCATTTCCTGCAAAATATGTATCTCCAGGACCTTCAGTGCAGCAAAGCAAAGCACTGCTACAGTCATCTTCTGTATGGAGCGCTTCTGTTTTACATACTGACACGCATTTTAACATGAAAAAGGTCAGAGATGGAAACAGCACAGCTTGTTGCTGTGACAGCAGACATTTAACAGAAAGACTTCTGGACACACTGCAGTTTAAAATAATTTAGTAAAATAATTGCCATGATTGATTTTTTAGGTCCCTGAGTTCATACCACACACTTTTGTGTGACAACTCCCTTCAGTGGTGTTTTTCTTTCTTTTTTCTTTCCTTTTTTTTTTTTTCCTCCCCAGCAATGACAAGAAACGCATTTCAAATAACTTCTGAGCTGCTGTCAAAGTTTGATCAGACTCACAAGCTCCCCCATTATTTGTTGGCTAAGAGCAGCCTCCAGAGCAGTTGCCAATTCTTTGCCCAAACAGCTGGTAGCATCAGGCTAGCAGCAAATCTTCTGGTTCAAATGAACTTTGGATAGCCCGTCCTTCTGACAAGCTAAGCCCTGTTTGTGAGGAATTCAGCACTTGCTTTTGTTGTAAACACAGATGTTGCTAGAGCAATGCCACATCAGGACTGCACAATACATCTGCCCCGAAAATAATTAGTAGAGTTATTACAAGCGAAAGCCAGAAAGGATTATGTTTGAGGGGGAAAAAGGAACTGTGAGATACCAGACAAATACGCCAAGACGTTGAACTCGGGCAAAACCAAAGTTCATTCTGTACAACACTATGCAGACACAGACTCACTCATTTTTGCTGCTTGGCTCAGGTACCACAGTACCTACAAACCCAAACGTCACGGCGTTTTGGAGCTAAACTTCTGCTAGAAGCAACAGAGAAAGGCAATGCAGAAAGGCAGGTGAACCTGAAGAGAGATCCAGAGCACCTGTGAATAGCTCCCAGATAACCTATCAGCCTCCATGAGGCGACCTGGTACAGTCTCAGAAGATAGCAAAACCTACTCAAAAGCAAGTATTTGATTCAGTGGTTACATCAAATAAACAGCTGATTCAAAGCTGCAAAGTAGGCTTCACAATCTCAATTCTCCTCTCCTAATGGAGAAGAATCAGTAGAAGAGATTACCAGCCTTAGCATAACCTCCAAAATGGGCAGAATGAATGCTGAAATGCCACTCTGAATTGCCACAGATGATACATAACCGCCAGGGAAAAAAACAAAAAAAAACAAAAAAAAAAAACACACTTTGGGAAGATGCTTGCCAGTGTTCAGACCTTCCAGTGTCAGGGGGTTCTTCCAAGCAAGAGCCTGGGAGAGCAGCCACTGAACTGCAGCCTTCCACTGCCAGAGACCTTGGCAAGCCCCAAGCAGACCACATATGAAAAATAGTGTGCTCGGGGAAGCCTTCTCGCTTGCACACATTTGCTGTCTTTGAAAAACCACCCGTTTCATCCGCAGCACAGCCCAGATTAGCACAAGACAGACCGTGAAGGAATCTCCTCCCTCTCTTCCCAGCAGTTACTGCTTTTCACTGTGTATGGCACAGTTGTCGCAGAACCTCAAAAGGCTCCACAAGTATTTAAGACTTATTTCAGCAACACATAAGAGTGAAAATATTATTATCATATATTACTATATGCATGTATATACATGTATGTATATATGAGGTTCAGCTACAGTATTGGAAAATTGTTCAGCTTGCCCGCAGTCACTGCAAATTCATATTGGGATTTTAGACCCAAGACACCCAATTCCCACATCTTTGCTAAAGACACTTGGCTGCACAGCCTCTATTTTAAAGCTAAATTTTAATTTGTTCTCTTCAAAGACTTAACACAATCAATTTGTGATAGCAATGCAAGTGTAAAGGACTACTGATATGAAATGCAATACTTAAATACGTGTTCAGCATTTTATTCCTGCTTCTTTTCTTAGTATACTCAATTTTGACAGTTCTAACCAAATGTCAAAGTTGCTTTCAATACTACATCTGCCTCCCCCCTCCATCCCCCAAATTCGTGCTGGTGCATTACAACAGAATTAAAACTTTAAAATAGCCTTAGGCTTTCTAACCACTTTTGAGTGGCGTCAGAGGCTTTTGTCTCTATTAGGATATAAACATAAAAATACTAATTTTGCCGTATTTGTATTTTTAAGTAATAAACTAATGTTCATAGTCGAAACAATAAAAAGATAGAGAACAAAAAAAAGAAAAATGGATACTATATTGCAAAGGAAAGAGAGTTATATTGTCATGAATCTGAAAGGAAATCAATAGGACAACTTTGGAGACCCATTTCAATCTGTTGTTGACATTGTTTTCTAGTAGTAATTTTCTCAAAATGTTAACAGTATTGAGTTTGCTTATTGATTCTATTATTTTTGACCTTGCATTAGTGTGGGCTAATCTTACATGCCATAAAATTTCCTTTCACAGCTAAAATTATTGTATGGCTCTAGGGGAAAGTTACAATCGGGTCACAGCCCCCTTAGGATTTTGATGAGCATATAACCAGCAATAATGAGCTATTTTGGCTTTCTATATACCTTTATGCTTTTTACATTTTATTGCAGGGTCGTCATATAAGTGATCAGTATATTGACTAAAACACTGAAATCATAATAAATTGAAAAGTAAACCAAGAGTAGCTAGATAGGGCTGCCTCTAAAAGAGTCAACAGTATAAATATACAGAGAATGAGAAGAAGCCAATGCGTTCCTCGTTTGCCTGGGGATGCAGCTGCAGAAACACTGCGGCACAGCCAGCTGTTGCAACATTTATGATCCAGCAGCAAACAGAATTGCTAGTTGTCTACTCTATGGCAGCAAGATATACAAGATACACAACAAAGAGGACCAGGTGACTGTCCCCACAGTACGAACTGATATCATTCAATCCAATACCTATACCTGCAAGACCTTATTTTCACTCCCACATCCCTATGCATTAATTGGCATTAATTACACAGCTGAGTATTACTTTTACCCAAGATTCCTGTATTAAGTGTTTGGAACAGACAGTGCTAAATTAATCAGCAGCTACTTTGTTGTTCAGTATCCTAGCAGAGGAACCAGTATTGAAGCATCACCCTGAAGACAAAACCTTTTTTTTTTTTTTTCTTCTGAGAGGAAGTTCTGCAACTCCTTTGAGTGTCTGAATACTTCACAAAGAAATGGAAATTTCAAGTTTCAAGTGACAACAAGCTGACATCTAATGCCCTATACAGGACATGTCTCTCTGCTAAAGTATATGTTGTCTACAAATTGCAAATACATTTGGGACTAAAGAGCTATTGTCATAATATCAAAAATAGTCTGACATTTTGAGTTCGTAATTGCTACAGCAGCTGTTTAGAGAGCATCCAAACAGCCAGGCTTATATCAAGAGGAGATATTTTGGAGTCTGAAAGCTAATAAAGGTCTAGAGATATCCAGATGTTCCTTGTAACAGAACTTCAACACCAGAGAGAAGACACCCAAAGATAGGCTAAGTGCCCTGCTTGAAGGCTGCATAGTATATACGTCCCCAGAGAAGGGAGCTGGAGGGAGATTTATTGTTTGAGGCTTTTAGCCTCGAGCTCAATTTTTAAAGGTATGTATTTCCCTAGAAACAGAATAGTTCCATTTAAAAGTCACAGGTGCCCTGAAGCTCTGCTTAGAAGATTACCTCAAGTTTCATTTAATAATGGGCTTTGAAACTTGAGGCAAATTATTTATTACAATGGGCAATATTTTTGTCCGTTTTTCTTTTATGGTCATCTCAGGTGCTAAAAGGGCTCAATAAAAATTAAAAATGATAGCAGCTTATACTGTTCTGCCAATGTGTTCAAAGCATGTTTAAACCTGATATATAGTTCAAACCAAACCTTCCATGTAATCCAAAAATAAAACAAGTAGCAGTTCATCCCAGTTTATCCTGGTCTAGTGTTTTGTTATTACAGATTCCTTGCCCAAATCCTGATGGTAGTAATCAGTACAGGAACACAAATATGAAAATATAGAAAGAAATGAAAAAAAAAATCAGAACAAGATAGACTTTTACAGAATTGTTGAAAAGATTTTTCTTCTTCTTTGTTAAGAAATACCTTGCTCTGCATTCCTGATAGGATCAAATGGACACATTTGTCAAACATTTGCATTTTACCAAATAAGTATTTTCCCACTGAAAACAGAGTGCAAATATTTCCATCCAAACACAAGGTCAAGTAATATTTGGGATATACCTAATTTTCATAGAATAAGCATATGGCCTCATTGTAGAAAGACAAGTAATAACTATTAAAATAAGTTTTAACTACTCATTTTAAACTAAATTTATTTAGCTTAAATTGTACATAAATAGTGGTATATAAAGTATAAGAAGGGAGTGAATTTGTGCTGCAAGAAATCCTATTTTTCACTAAGATCCCTATTGAGTTCACAACTTCAGAAAACAGCTTTTATCCAACAAGTTTAAAACACCATGTACACTGTAAGCATGCTACTTAAGCCCACTAAGAAAATATTTAAGCACATGCTTAAATTTCATCCAGGCTGCGCCTGATCTGTATTGTCTACTTTTGCTATTATTACATTTTTGTGGTATTGGAAAAAGAACAAAGAAAAAGAAAGTTGGAGAAGATTTAAAGAACTGTGAAGCCAAAATAACAACAGTGGATTTTTTCTTGACCTCAAGGGGGGAATGCATTTTCTAAGACCTGATTTGATAAACAATCAGTTTTATTTCCCTGCAACCCAGTTGAGGGGGATTTACTCAAAGAAATAAACAGAGATGTATTTATTCTATTAAAATTATACATGCATTAACTTATTTTTTTGCTTAAAAAAAGAAAAAAGAAACAAATTAACAGGAGACAAGCCCATTAGTTATTTCAACAACAGTTTATAGAAATTTACAGAAGCTCTGGTATGCAAGATTAACCATCATATATGGGTTCCGAGATCTGAAAGTGGACAGAGTTTTGAAATGGGACTTGATATGGTCAGCAGTTTTACAGGCACCATTAAGCCTCAGTAGAAATTGAGAGTATTTAGGGGATGATCTTATACGTCTTTAGCAATGTGAACCATTCTTAGAGTAGACATAAATTATATTTAGTAACAGGTGAAGTTTAACCCCACCCGCCCCCCCCAAAAAAAGTCAACTGAAGACAATAAAATTTGAGTTTCAAAGTAAATTTGGAACTCTCTGAATTGCTATAGAATTCTGCAAAGCTCCCACAGGACTTTGCAAGGAAGAATCCAGGATCCCAGCCTAAGGAACATATCTAGCATCTTTAATTTTAAGTATAAACTTACATACATATATATGCATATATGTGCCCAGTAGATATCTACTAAGACATCTGTCTGTTGAGGGGTAAATTGTAATTATTCTTCCAGTTACACATTGATGCATCTGCCTCCAGTCCCTGAGGATGCTGCATTTCTCAGGGTAGTAACTGTCGGTGGATTACACTAGAATGGGCTTTTGGACACCTGGATACTCCATATGGGTAACAGCAAGTAAAAATATTCAGTAAGCTTCTGACACGCTTCTATCTGAGAGTCTCAAGGCTTTTTTTTCTGGGTCTATTTCTTTGCAATTTTTGCCTTCCAGATTTAATAATTAACCCTTTGGGTTACCGAAAGGGGATCCCCTTGTCCACAGAAAGCCTTTAGCAGGAGCTCTAAGGAAGCAAGAGATCCTCTAGCTTCTCTGCTGCATCTGTCTTTATGTCAGCTGCTCCTTACCTCAGCGTCTGCAAGAATTAAACTCACTTTATCCACCTCATTTCAGAGAGACAGAAAAACAAGGCAGAAAGTGACTGTGTGTGGCGGAGGAGAACTGGCACATTGAGTGGTGGCCTCAGGTTACTCCGCCTGGGATTTATGTCTCCTAAATCCCTCCTGATCTCCTTCCCCCTCCTTTCAGGTTCACAAGTGTATTTCAGCTGAATCAAATTTTAATTCAGTGCCACCAATCACTTATCTCTGTTCACTCTGATATATATTTATTTAGATTGATACAATGCATTAAAGCAGCATCTATCCCAGGCCTTCAGGAGCCTTTACCATGTATCAAAATGCAATCATACCCAAGTGCTACAGTATAGGCCTAAGCACTCTCTAAACCGGTAAAAGAGGTATTAAAACAGGAGATGCCAATCCAGTGCCCCAATCTGCCTTCACTACTCCTTCCTCTTGGAGCTTTTCTCAGGTTGTGGCCCAAGGCTCGTACAGTTGTATGGACTTCACCTGAAACGTATTTACAAAACACACCAAAGAAACCGAAAGGTATTTTCAGCTAGTTTCATTCTGCCTATAAATGTCCAATTTGCAATTCAAAGAAGGTTGAGAACCATCATGAGAGAGTTCAATTCTGCAAAGTGTCCTAAAGTTAGAAGATAAAAAAATTCGGAGATGTGACAGGGAGCAAACCCTTGGATCAGCGGCTCCCAGAGCAGAGGATTCCCAAGGGCGGCAGCATCTCTGCCCTCTGCAATATTATTACACCAACAAAAGTGCTTGCTGAAATATGCACACCTCGAATGAGTAGAAGTTCAAAACTGATGCTCTGTTCACAAGCTGGGCGGCAGACAGAGCTATCAAGAGCCAATGCGATCAGCCTGAGAAATGCCATGAATAGTGTCTAAAGGTAAGAAACACAGAGGGAGGGAAAGTCTAATAAAGCAGCTGTGGGTTCAGAAATTTTAGTCACAGGCAGGAAATAGCAGCCACTGCATATAATTCAAGGGTAGATACCCCTCTGGTAGGCGTGAGGGGTGAAACCATTCACACCCCAAAGCATTTATTGCAATTAGCAGGGACAAACATCTTCCTGCCTTTGTATGACACCAGATTCACTACTGAGCTTTGGGAAAATATATATATATAAATATATATATTTTTGGTAAAGTCTCTAACAAAGAGAGCGGAATGATATGCAGTATTCCACGAGGGGGCTAAGGCTTGATTTATGTGCTGAACTGCTCAAACATTCATTTGCATGAGAAATTGCCTAACTTGACAATTACTCGAATGCACAACCAGAGTAACTACAGGGAGAAAGAGAGATCAGATAACTGCATATTTTCTGTATGTGTATTTATATGACCAAGTTTTCAAAAAATACAGGCCTGGAAAACTGTAACAAGTATCACAACTTCCAAGCACACCTTCCTTTGTCTGCACACTCAGTGGCTTCTGTTTCTGGAAATAACTACTAATTCATTATTACCACTGACATTTCTTGCAATTTCATGTGTTTCCTTAGCAGTAGCTGCTTCCTCAGTTTCATTATTATCAAACAGCTCCGCTGTGATAGACTGCTGATCCTCATCTTCATATTGATTAATTTCATTTTCACATGCATCATCCTGATTTTCAACATCTTCAGCAGAGTCTTCTCCCAATGAGTCATTTACAAGACAGATTTTCATTACTGGAGTCATCTTCAGCGTTAAGAATGTGCTGGACCTGTTTCAGGTACAAGGCCAAATTCTGCTCAGCTAGATTAGTATAAATTAGGAATATACCTACAAAATTTAATGTCATTATTCAAAACCTCCAGTGGTGTAAGGGGAAAAAGAATCTGACCCACAGCCTTTGCTTCTCTCTGCCTTTTGACTGTCTCTGGAAAGGAATATGCCAGTCATACTTGGGCTTGATCATTATCAATGTAATTAAAATGCAATTTATTTTTTTGGATTAATTTGTAGATTAAACAGAGTCTTTTTATTATGTTTATCTCGGACATCTAAAATATTTAAGCATTTAATATTACAAAGTTAACTAAATAAATCTTTAATTTAGTATAATTAGATTTGTTTAAATTAAAAAATGTATTGCTATTCCAAAATAGTTTTATATTCACTCAGTATCCTAAATTACAACCTAAAATGACTTGTCGTTTTCTCTGCTTTTTCAAAATATAGGTCCTGAAATGCTGTTATCTAATATGGTGCTTGTTCTTCCATACATACGAATGCAGATGCTCGCAGCACATTATACCATGTCATCAGTCCTTCAGGCTCGTTTGGGTAATGAGAAAGAGATGCCTCATTGTTACTCTTAGCGGACAGAACCATAAAACACTCTGAAGAGTTCAAAAAAGCAACTGGGCAGATGCCTAGGAGAAGATGAACCTGCCCAGGTGCGGCTGATGCAGCAGCAGGCGCAACGGGGAGCCGAGGACAGCGGTGCCGCTCACGGTCAAGGTGGAAGGACCCTGGGCACGACACCCCACGGGGGAACGTAACACCCTAACGGAAACGTTATTGCTCTCCAAAGCCCTTCTGAAACTCAGAGGCATAAGATGAGCTTGCCTTCCTTTTAAAGGGTGTAATTATAAATGTTATTGTAGGTCATAAAATTGTCAGCTATTATATTGAAATCCAGTTCTAGGGCCAAGCTTGAGCTGGTAAAAGGACTTGGAAAGCACCGCAGCCAACGGAAACATGCTGCATGGCACACAGGAGCCAGAAGCAGTGGTTTATCTTAAATTTCCAAGAATGAGCTGTCAGGAATGGCTATAGGAATGCTGCTCTGCACCATTTCCCCTCTTTTTTTCACTTGAACTTTGTCCTTTCACAGCACAAATAGGGAAAGTCTTCGAAGAGAGACCAGAGCCAGCAAGCAGACACTGGAAAAGGGATATTCAGATGCTGGGAAACAACAAACTCTTTCTGGCTAAGCCACCCTAATTTATTCAGTCTCTCCTCATTCTCTAGATTTCTTCAAGCTCTTTCTTACTCAGCTCTTTAGGTCTTTCTACTGCTTTGCACACTTCCCAAACTGCAGTGCCCCAGCGTAGGTGTAGCCAAGGCCTTAGCAGCACTGGACAGAAAGGAATTTCCCCCCTCCGCACACACACATTTTGAAGATTATGTTTTTGTTCATATATCCTAGTGCAGTTTCTTGCCACAGAATGGCACGGGTGACTCATGCTCACCTTATGCTCAATTGCTTGACTTGCAGAACCTGCGGTCGTTTCCCTTTTTGCTAAGGTGATTGATCTCGCGGAGGCACAGGACCTTGAATTTGTCATTTTTGAACAGTATCCCTTTTCACAGATTATTTCCCCTGGTCATATCATTTTGAATTCTAATCCCATCTTCCAGCATAATCACGCCCCTCTCAGTTTTCGTCACTTAAACTGTAATAAGCACTCTCTTTAGTCCATCACATCGATCTTTAATGAAGTATTACTATACCTGCAGATTCCCACTTAATATATCTTTCCAGTTTTACAGTGGGCCTACAGGGCTAAATAGTTTTGAAGTAAGATTTTCAACCAAATAGTATTTCTACCTAAGTCATTCTGTTTATTGAAATGTCCTGTGAAACTGTCTCAAAACCCTGTACTGAAGAAATGCTTATGTCTGTCTCCTGGATAAATTCTGCTACTACATTAAATTGTGCACACACATCAAAAAGTTTACATTCAGTTCTTCAATTTATGAGAAGGTAACCACATATCCTGTTATTTACTCCAAGAGCAAACACAGGTCCAACAAGGCACGTATGTGATTCTGTGTATAAAAATGAAGACTTTTTTTTCCCCGGAGAAACTTTTTCTGTATAGATAGAAATATAGGCTACATTTACCCATAGACAATACAAGCACACTGGTCTCAAGTCCTCTGCCTCCCTCTATGTGTTTACCATAGTTATTTTATACTTCTTTAGCAGGAAATCAAGATGATGTAAAATACAAGATGGTTATTTTCCTGTCCTGCCACTATTGCCAAACCTCTCTTGTCTGTACATTGAATCGTGCCTATGAGGCAGCTACATTTCCAGGTATGGCTGCATCCACATTTTTCACATTTGTTCTGGAATGTCTTTTGCTATCTCTTGCTATCTCTTTTGCTATCTCTACGAGCGGTCACCCCTAATTTCAGAAAACTCTTCTCAACTGATGACCCAGCTCTGAAAGACCTTGTTTCACACCCATTCACACTTGCACTTTTCATGAACTTTGCATGCATCTAGTTGCAAGGACAGTATATTCTCCATTTCAACACTAGAATAAAAAAGAGCCTAACATCAAAAATTCTGCGCTACTAACAGATCATTTTGTTCAATCAGTTTAAGGAGCAAGCCTCAGAAATAGCATATTAACCTTGATCCTACAGCTTTGCTCTGCAGGGATCAGCAGACCATCAGGTTCATGTGGGAGACTGGGGCTGTCTTGACTTTACCGAGTTAACTCATAGGGAGGACAGTTTTATGAAAAACTGAGATCCCAGGAGAAGGGTGTCAGGCTCTGTGCAGAGGCAAAGCTGGCAATCCTATGCGCATATCCTTCTGCACATCATAAAGAGGTGACAGTTACGATAGTGTTTATTAGAGTGGAAATTTTTCATGCTCCTGTGGCATCTGATAACTGTTATATGCACTAACGAATGACTCATGAGTGGCTATCAGAAATAAGCTAAGGCATAAAGTCAAAAATTCAAAGGAAGCTTCAGATTTGCAGGCAGTAAAGACTTCTCACAGCTCTGCTCTTGCACCCATCAAGGCCAGAGTGCTCCTTTAAAGTGGCAAATCCAGCTCCTTTCGCAACCAAGCTACAGAGACTGTTAAAAGCAATGACTGCATGGAGACGAGCTGCCTGCATTCTTCCCTCTTGCAGAAGCAGACGTTTCACAGACTGCAAGATAATGGTTATAATGTGCCATCTTAACCAGATTTCCATCTAGCAATTAATTCTGCATGCATAAAATTTCCCATTTGCTGGATCCATGGCCTGGATCTCATGTGAAAAAGGTCTGAATATTTGAAGACGTGGCAACTTACCAAACTATTTTTTTTAGCACAGTCCCATTCAGCCGCTAGACAGACTGATGTGGATCAGCAATCCTACTTCTACTGAACATGCGTATACCCGCCAGTCTTTGCCACATCATTTGAGATAGATTACTAGAAGAGGACATAGGTCTTTATTTAGATTACATAATTTATTATTGTATTATTGTAATGAAGTTATCATTTGCATATTTTTTCCTTAAAAAGGGTTTGCTTAGAAACACTACTTTTGTAATTCTGTGCCAGTTGTATTTAGCGACTTGGAAAAAAATCAATAAGGAGATTTCCAGAAGTTCTACTGAAACTCAGTGTTGCATTCAGTGCATTAAGGAGCAGGATGCATCAGCAGCCAAGTGGCACCAACTTGTGCACTGAGACATCCTCATGTTTAGTCAGCTGTTCACCTATCAAGCTTTCCTGAACTCTCCCCATTACAGCACTTTTATGCTCAGATAGGAGGGTCTTATAACAGAGATGGCTATCAGGGAAACAAGAATCCATACATTTCGTACAACCCACAAAAGCACTGTCATAAATTCATGCAGTTCCTTTTGTCAGAATACGAGACAATGCTGTCCCCTCTCCACCGCTGGCCACGGACAGTCCCCTTGCAAAGGTATCCACCCTTGGTGTGACTGAAATAGGAGAAGAGCTTCTCTTCCCCCATGGTTTTCTCTGGGTAATATAAAATTCAGCATCCAAGGTGCTCTTTTAAAAGTAGGTTAGCTCCTGATGAAAATCAGAGTTCATATTTGTGCTGACAATAGTAGATAATGTCAGAACGGTGCTGCCTGCATGAACCCCCTTTCCTGCAAACCCAACACCCTGAACACCAAGAACAAAAGACACCCTCTGCTTCCTGGCTAAAACTCCATCAGCTGGAGTCAAGGCCACCTTTCACAACTGCAACTAGCAGCAAAGTGCTATTACACTCCATACAAAACTTGAATTACAGGGCAAAGCATTCACTGTTTTCACAAAGCATGCTGACTTTTCCATCTAGAAAGACTTTTAGAAGATGCTTTTTTTTTCCCCTCCTTTTCTTGAAAAAAAAGCTTGGGTTTTTAGAGGAAAGACTCCTTCCCCCACCAACACCACGGGACCGTAATTCCTTCAGTGCTCTCTGTAAGATCTCTAATCTTACAGTCAAGCACAAAAGCTGCTAATATAAATATTTGCAGCACTATCATATGCTGGAGAGCCCTGAGTGATGAACTATTCTGTAATTTGTAGCCCACTAGCTGTGGGTGCTGTTTCCATTATGCAGGAGGAATGTGGTAGTCTGACAGAAAGTATTAAACAACAGGAAGGTTTTACGCAGTGCTAATATGAGGTTTTGCCACTTCAGTGCAAAATACTACAATGTATTTGTGCTACTCCTAATACGACAAGGAAAAGTAAATCAGGGTCACCAAGTGGACTGTTCCAGTGAGTTATGAAAGTGAGAGTAACAAACTTGAATTTACAATGCATGCCCTTTAGCTAAAACTGAGATTTGTAGCAGTTATTTTGGCCTTATTAAAGTATAATATTAACGTCCATAAGAGAAAATTTGTTATTCCAAAGACACTTCTATACCAAACAATGCTATATTTAGAGACAATAACTATCCTGCATTGCATAATCTGGCATTTGCACCACAAGGGAGTTATATGGCATTATTCACTAATGACAGGCTTCTGGCTCCTTTTCCTAGTATAATAAATATCCCTTTAGAGCAAGCAAACTAGAGGGGGGTGAACTGTGGAGCCAGCATGTATTTGTTTTCAAACAAATTGCAAATTAACTAGAGGCGTTTTCAGTCCTTACTGTAAGAATTCTTATGACTGGCCTGGTAAGAGTTAAATTTGATCAAAGTTTTAAGAACAGTAAATCAGTAATAATAAATTAAACACAACTACAGGTCACTATGGAAAATGCAGCTTGAGCTTAGTCATGGAGAGAGACCTGTTACTGTTTCATGCTCTGTGGGAGTTGGCAAATGTGGCTAAGGGCGCAGGGACCCACGAGGCAGAAATCAGCAGAGGCTCCACATAGTTCCAGCGCTTCTGCGGAGGGGACGAGACTTCACAACCATCCCAAGACCAGCCTGGTGCTGGGCTAAAGCACACTGTGAATCAGCTGTTCTTGGCAAACCCAACTGGAGGCTCTTCTCTACGGGAGACTTCGGCAAGTAAAATACAACGATTAGGCACCATTCTTAACAGAAAAACAGCTCAAGAAAAGCGGTTAAGTATTCATGGAAGAGTACATATTACAACAATAGCTTCTGTGTACATCCACTTCACCTAAATCCCCTGTTTGTGGGCATAGGAGGCGGGGAGAATCTAGCTACTTTCTTCAGATAGTCCAGAAGCATCTCCTGGTTTCTCTCCCTTTTGTGAGTGAATGTGTCTTGTGCCTTTTAAAATTTGCCAGAATAGCTCTGCTGGCCTATGCTCTCTTTCCTGTCCTAGTTAAAAGTAATTCTGTCAGTTTAATGATTTTTCCTCTTTGCTGCTAAGCTAGTGTTTTGGCATTGATGCTTCACAGGGAAATGGTTTGCAGTAAGATGGCTTATCATGGACCTTCCAGCACAGACTTTGTCTTGTTTTTTCCCTCCAGGACAGTCAATTCTCTTTTGGGTTAAATCTGTTTTATTGTAGAAAAGGACAAAAAAACCACTAAAACCTAAAACCTCATGAGAATAACCGAGCCACCAATTTTTGCAAGACAAATTCCTCCATGAAAAACTTCCAGGCACAGCATCTAGGAAGGCTGCACACACATATATGGAGGTAATGGCATTTGGTAGCACCAGGAGATTCTCATAGCTCCAGAACCCTTCTCAGAAATCAGCTTCCTTTTGAAGCAGTGTGGGATATTTGGAAGACAACAGACAGGTGATGGAGCACTCCCCTATCTGACACTGGCGTCCCATGGATTCCTTTTCCCTCCAACTCAGACTGCTTTAGGCATCCCATATTTGCGTGCTGTGTTAGTTCCTGTCATTTTTCCTAAAGACATCAAAATGAGTCTAACAGACACCAAATTCACATTGTTATTTGTAAAGACTAAAAGAGGGCCAGACTCGATAGCAGCTGGCCCCTGCCTTCAAAGGATTTGCACAAACAGAATGACCTGATCCCCCAAGCACAGTTTAACAAAGCCTGTATTTAAGAAGTCTGGGGGCTGGGAAGATAACTGTAGCTGCTTCTCATTAAGATACAAGCATGCAATAAAACGGAATGCAGAAAATTAAATCTCCATGGTTTGTGGCATTTTGCCATTTACCTTCGAGTTCTCCAAAAAGAAATAAAATAATAATAAAAAAGACAGCAGAAAATGATAAAGCAAAAACAACCGAAAGCCCGAGTGACACACTGCAGCAACAAGCAACAGAAAGGCAACGCATCTCCGAGTCACTGGTGGGTACCCAAACCCATCTCCCACAAACTCCTGCAGAGGCAAAGTCGGCCCCACAGCACCAGGGAGTGGCGGGTAAGTCGCTCATCTGTCTGAATTGTGTGGTTTTTGTAGCGTTTGGGCCCGACTCCAAAATGCCATCCAGATTTTTCCCCATTCCCTCCCAGAAGCCTGCTAACCACTTCTTTTTAAAGAAAGTATTTCACTTCAAACCCTGTAAAAAGTATATTGCTTCCTTTTTATAGTGCTGAACTGCTCTGCCACAGGTAAATACATATGTTCTTTTATATTTTTTCATGCTCTGGATAACACATCAAGGCATTTTATAGACATCAGGTCAGCACTGACACGTAACCATCGAAACCATCAGCTGCGCAGAAGTAACAACCCATCTCAACTGTATCCAAAGGCAGGAAGTGAAAACAGACTCTGCACCACATTGAAAGCTTCACCAGCCCTTTCAATAGGCAGCGAGAACTTATTTAGACTGGAGTTTGGCCAATCCAATTAGGTTGCAACACCCAAAAATGGCACGGGAATGTTAAGGACGGAGTCGCAGGAACACAACCTGCTCTCACGCTGCACTGTCCGCGCGGACTCGAGGGAAGGAAAAGCAAGAAGTCCCCGTTTTAGATCCCCTTCCGTTCCAGTGGGGATAAGTCAGGCTGACTTCAGTAAACACTGGACCAGAAAATGAAACCTGCCACAACCATTGTGCGAGATGGCTGCGGGCGCAGTTTACTTCTCTCATCATTAACAGCACGCATCCTGATGAGACACTACCATTGCAATCTGCTCTCAAATCCCAGCATAAGATTCCAAAAATTTTATGCATATTGGCAGACATACATTTTATACAAACATGATTTTCCAGTAAAGGCCATAATGCCATTTTCATCCCAGAGTAAATTTTTGCAGCTAAGTTATAAACCCTTGAAAGCAGCATTTTATAATGCTGATATAAGCTTAATCAGAGCAGCAAGAAGAGTGCCATGCTCTATAAAAATAAAAGTGAATCATAAAGGAATTAAGGTTTGATTACAATAAAGTACCTGGGTTTGAAATTGATTCAGACACTTTTTTTTTTTTTTTTTTTTCCTTTTAATTACTTCTCATGACCTAGAGATACTTTTTGGACAGATAACATCTGAGGAACTAGATCAAAGATGCTTTTTACAACTCCAGAACACAATACTAATGTGCTCAAATATCTCCTAGCCTAAAACACAAGACTTTGAAAGTTGCATGGTCGACTTGTAAATAACAGAGTGAAATGAAGTTTGGAATTAAAGAGAAACTTTCTAAACTCCAATGAACCAAAATAGAGATTTGTAGGGAAAAAAATAAAAATAAAAAAACTAAAAGAAGAAAAAAGAAAAACCTCCCAAGATTTCAAAAGATGCCTAGTAGGAATGTTTCTTAATTGAGCCATGCTTTAGAGCTGCATAGAATTGTTCTTATTAAAAATTAAATAAGAACAGAGGAGAAGAACATGGGAGCTTTTGAGAGATTAGAGCTTTGTAAGATTTACTTAAAAGGTTTCTATTAGACTTCAGGGGTTCTCTCACATATGAGAAACTCACCTACACAAAAGAGTCTGAAAAGCTAAGGCTCCATCTACCAAAACCACAATCCATTGATTGGAGAAAAAGAAAAAGATAATAATCTTTCCAATACAGTATAACTGCTCATACTGAATCAGTGCATTTCTTTGTTTGCTAAATAACCATATTGTTTTTAAATGCAACATGTTCATTTTCTATCTACATTTCTTCTTAATATTTCCCATTTAACTAATTGAGAACCAGTTCCAACTGACTGGGCTTTTCACAATCGTCTTGCTTCCAATCTTACGCATTACTTGCATCATACAGACTAAACTGCAAGAGCAACAACAAAATTTATTTTATACTGACTATATATGTGATTCATAATATTTGCAGAGATGGGAGATATTTTGTCTCCAGTTAAATAATCTTCTATTGGGCAAACGGGACATAAAATGTGGCTTAAAGATCTGACTACAAAAGCAGTCTGTTCTAGAATTTTGTCACCTTTCTACAGTAACACTGCAGGTTTGCTTTGAAATCCTTAAATATGCCACCTGTTACCTTATTTTGGAATCCACCTGCAAAATGGAGCCTGAAGATTCATCAGATGGGCACAAAAAATGTTCTCAGTTCTCTGGCTTCCATCTGTGCTAATCCTGTCTTAGCAAGTGCACCTTCTGCATCATGCCAAGCTTTCAAGTACTGGCAGACTTTGGGGATTTCACAAATGAAACACTTAATACTTCTGGGCAACCTGAGGAGCTCTGCTGATCTTTGTTCATATTACAATATTTTGAGCTCACTCAAGTTGGCTCACAGACCAATTTCCCATTAGGTTTTTATGAAAATCTCAAATGACACATTCCCAACCCATTCTCCTCTTTGCAAAGCTATTACATGTTTTAAAAGGAGCTAATCCTGACTCCCACGTAACTATCATTGGGCATGGGAAGCTTGAAAAAACGCTACCAAATGCAGCTTTGGGCTGCTATTGCAGATACATTAAAAAAGAGAGATACTCAATATCTAGTAATGTAATAGTAATACAAGATTTATTGTTTGCTTTGGTTTACAGGGGTGCAACTCTTAACGATGAGGCAGAAAACTGCAGAAGATTGCTCAGAAGGAGAAAAAAATAGCAACAAAAAAACCCATGAAATATCTCATGTTAGTAGCTTGAGAAAAGTGGGTTCCTGGGTTTTCGGAACTGCTCAGGCTGCTTTGCTTCTGCAAACCCAAAGACGTGGCCAGCCGCAGACCCTGCCTCGTGCAGGGAAGCGACAGAGCTGCAGCAGCACTTCCCATCTACATTTCATAATTAGAACACGTTATTAAGGAACTATTAAGCAAACACTATAAACCCAAGCACTTTCAGACTCTACTAATTTATACAGGAGACAGCAGGACATTAGAGGAGCCAACTGATCCAAGTTCCTCCCAGAACTGCACTAACCACAGTTCTGTCAGGAGAGAAGGTGCGGAGACTAGAGCTGCTGGTACTTCCAGCTCCACGAAGATTTACTACTTGATCTTTATAATCACCATCCCTAAAATACAGATGTGATTAAAAGCAAGTAAGTAGGAAGAAAAGGATGCTACTTCTGTGCCCAGATCTTCTGGGAACTATGCTACTGCTGCTACCAGTCCTTCCAGGAAAAGTGTTTCAGGACTGTTGGTGTGCTTTGTGGAGAATAGAGCTGTAGGGTCAAACAAACAAAATTGTAATGAATAATCTAATGTAGGAGTTCAGACTTTTTTCTTATACAATGTTTATCAGCAAACTGTGATTTGACTTCATTGTTCTTTTAATTCGTTACAATAAACACTTTGATTTTTAAACGGTGAAAAAAAAGAATAAGGTATAAAGGATAGGACACAGCTAACAATAGAAGGGAACTGAAGCTGGAAACAGTCAGCAAGCCAGATGCAAGTTTACAACACATTTCAGTAACAGCAGCAGAGAAGGCCAAGGTGAATTACATAAATAGCAACCCAGACCAGCGATATGGAATTGATAGCACAGATTTAAGGACCTGACCATTAGACTGATGCTGAAAAAGTGGAGAGAGTTTGTGCAACAGCAGCCAACACATTTCATAGACTAAAAGGGCCAAATCAGTATATGTAGGAAGATTTTTAAGTACATACATATAAGTGCAGCCAAGGGACAGATGGGAGAGGAAGGGTAAGATATTGTCTTACAACTATTTGCTGTAAGAAAAGGTAAAAAAGGATAGGAGATACAGTGCAGAGCCTAAAAGATATAACTGGGAATAATGGGAACTTCAGGATGAATATTAGGAGTTAGAACTACTGTTACTGTGAACTCTACCAGCTCAGGAAATACCTTACTAAAAAGACCATGTGTTTTGCCTGCAGGATATCAGTTCTTGTGGTAAAGGAGGAGCCAGGAAACAAACAAAAACACAAACTAAAATAACCCCCCAAAAATAAATGTTCTCATCCTACTATGTACATTAACCATCAAACATGTTTTTCATTGGCAATACTCATTTATTCTTTTAGCACTGTATTCCTGCTCTCAGAATAACTGACATGGTTGTTTTCAATAAAATGCAAGATTTTCTTTATGCAGTCCATTTTTAAAGAGAGAAGTTATACACACCTACAGAACACATACATTTATGAATTTTATTCTACTTCATTTTTTTCCCCAATATTATATAATTTGCTTCATATCCCTATGCAGATTTCATGCTGTAACTGTTAGACTCCACAGTCCATGCTATCTTTTCTTACAGGACAGTCAGCAACCATCTTGACTTTATCAGGTGAATTACATCAATTAATTAAAAATGTAAGTGTTCCCAAATCATGAATGTAGTTAGAATGAAAACTAGTAATGCTTTAGGGAGTTATTCAAATACTAAGCCTCTATGCACTTATATATGGCTTAGCACTACTTATTGCAGGGGCTATGCTAATGCAAACCTCCTTCTGCCTTTAACATCCTCAGCTACCTATTCAGGGTCGCGAACTGCTCAGTCAACAGCATTTAATTATTTACTGACACAGCGTTAGCCTCAAATCACTTCCATCCTAGCCATGCATCAGAACGGCACGTCAGAAGCAAATATATCAATGTTTCGGGTATAAGGGGGACAAGTCCAACATGCAGAGACTCCAACTGCTGCTGCCATTCTTTTTGATAAAACACGAGACATGAATAATTAGTATTCATTTGCTCTAATTAAGGAATATAGATAATGGGAGCTGGATTTAGAATAGCGTGAATTAGTTGTCTGGGGCTGGCCAGGCTCGGGCTGGGGCTAGATCCAACGGTGCTGCCTGCACACGTGTTGGGCACACAGCGGCCAGAGCGACCCGTTTGACAGAACGCGGACCAAGAGAGGCAAAACACCACGTGAGAAATTACCCAGGGACTCCCCAGAGCAAATGCAGACCGCAGTAATTCTCAGGTCCAACATTTCTAAAGAAGACTGAGGCAGATTCTGTAAATTATGCTTAAAGAAAGAACACAGTACGAGCAGCACAAGTGAGCACAGCAAATGCGTAATGCTTTTTTAAATATTATTCTGCAGTAGAGTTACACATGAGTGCACAAGTAACACAGGTATCAGAACATGACATTTTACAGCTCAGTTTGCCAGCTGACGGGTGCAGACAGACCTTGCTGTGGCCAGCACGACACGGAGTTGGGCATCGAGCTGTATTTTCTTGTCTGTCAGGGAATCTTCCAGTGGCCATAGATGGAGGTGGTTCACATCTTTGTCCATCTGCTTATCCTGATGCAAACCACAGGATCTACCACACAGACACCCCGCAAATTAAGTTGCAAAATCACTATGTAAGAAAAGTTAAATAAGTGCCAAATTACTCTGCTGGCCTAAAGCAAGCATTTAGAGAAGTGCCCTCACGTGTGTTACAACACAGCTGAGCAGGCCCTTCCTAAGGAACACGATGTTCCCAAGGACAGGACATTGTAGCCTGGTCCTGCAGGCTCCTAACCAACACACCAGCACCCTCGTTTTCTGCTTGGGAAGGACACGCTTTTACATGAGGCAGTGGCCTCACCGAGAGGCAGTTCGTGTTGCCCCCCTGTGACCTGGCGCTATTTCTCTGATGCACTGCAGCACTTCTGTAAGTGTTTCACTACAAGCACTGGTGGGGCAACATCTGCGCAAGCTCCGGTTGCGAGGAGGAAACCAGCACCTTGTCCTTTTCCAGGAGACACCAGGTTAAACCTCAAAGCCCTTTTCTGTTTTGTTCCCAAGGGGCAAGTCCCCCTTCAGCCTGGCAGGGCTGATGCTTCTCTGGCACAATGCAGAAGGGAAGTGGTCACCCATTCCATCCCTACCACCCACGCAACATGTTGGTGCAGTGGCCACAAGGCACCAAAACCTAAGCCAGGGAAGAAGGTGGCAACAATTGTCCAATCATTGATGGAGTTCAACAAAGCACAAAGAGCAAAATTACTTTTGAGTTTAAGATCAGAGTACGCAAGAGTAATCATACAACCTGAACATCTAAATTCACCCTCAAAGTTTGCGTCACTGACTTTAAATAGTATCAGTGGTTGTGGGCAACCGCTGACGCTGGGGTCCATTGACAACTGGAGCTCTACGGCAAGTACCAGGCTGAGCAAAGCACACACTGCGTTATAGTCTTGATTTTTATATCCTTTGAAAATGGAAAATTATTGACTCTTTTTAAAAAGAATTTTCACCAAGTTTCCCTTTAGATAGGGCCTCCTCTGTGTTTTCAAGAACTAAAAGACAGCTATCACATTTGCTAGATATGTAGAATTTACAATGTAACAGAACAATTTCTACCTTCTAAAATGGGAAAAATAATTTCACTATTTAAAAATACAAAATAAACGCAGCTTACCCCAAATCACAGTTTTTTGTTCCCTTCTGTAAAACACCTTCTGGGAAGAGGCCAAATTACATACTAAGCACATTTAAAGGGCTTAGTAACACAATCAGATTTGATGTGAAAATGGTTATAGATTCTGCTCTACAGTAGTGTTAGTTGGCTCAGCTATAAAATATCTATATCTCTGTATCAATGATAGATGACCCAGTATAATAAAAGATCTTGACTTGCGTGTAATGTTAACAATTAATGGGATGTATAATGTATCACATACTGTGTGTGGAAGGTAATAAAGAGGTGTAAATGAGAATTACACTGGTTAATTGGTGTCATTAATGGTTCTTTTGTTCTGCTAGAAAAGCAGTATCTTACTCTGAAGACAATATTGTAGGGCTGACTGCAGACTTCAAGTCAAGAGTTGAGTTAAAAATGTCAACTCAACTATGAAATTGCTTCTTCAGGGATGTTTCCTGACAGAAGACCCTCTCAGAAACCCTGACTCAATCCTGCCTACTATGTGGACTGGTTTTCCTCTTCCCTTGACCTGAGGCCTTGTCCACTCTGGTCTAACTTGCAGAGCAATTCACTAATTGGCTCCTCCTAGTCTGTCCATAGCAGATCCGACAGACCCTCTCAGTGCTCACCAGGCTGCCCTGACGGGATTGATAGGGTTGCCCTCGAGACAAGAATGCATTAGACTTGGCCTCCAGAATAGATATTCCTGCAAGAATTCAGGATAGGCCAGATGAAGGGATGATAATTAGCAATACCAGAAACTGCTGAAAATTGATATTCAGGCTACACTGGCCTAGAAGCGTGTGCCACAGCGTCTTACTGAATAAGACACCGTTATATCTGGACAGACTCTCTGGGCAAAGATTACTTTGGACTTTAAGAGCTTTAATAGGTACTCTTACAGCTTTTGTAAAAGAAGTAGAGAAGATAAACAGCTTCTCTCAGTTCAGAGAAGGAACCAGCACCCAAGAGCAAAAGTCAGGTTTTCAAATCCTAGTCCACCCACAAAAGCAGGCTAATATTCCTCTGCTTGAGCAAAGAAAGCATATGAAAGCACAAAGCACTGCAAAGCCGCTGTCACTTCAGTACAAATCTACCAGCCAGTGGCTCTGATCCACCAGCCTGGGACAAGAGCCAGGAGACATACATCATTTTAAAGGTGAAACCTACTAACCACACCAAAAAAATATTTAGCAATTATAATAAAAGATACCTTTTTAACGAGTGACTTTTTAATCAGCTCTACAACACTGTAAATCAAAACGTGCAGGATGTTTTCCAAAAGACTAAGTGCTAAGCCACTGAATTTAAATGGCCTGACAAACGATGGGCCATATACTGCCCACTGACATGAACAGCAGCTCTATAGTGGATTTAAGGCAACGCAGAACTCTATAAAATCACTGTATCATATTCAGAGTTTTGATTTTTACATCCTTCTTCAGTATTTGCGTGCTAATTTAGTGCCTGTGGAAGCTGCCAGCTACACTGTAGCCCTTTTTAAGCCATAGCATAGATTCAACACAGTGCAAGTAATGTAAGCTTCCAAATTTGCTTCTAACTTTGTGTTTCAGCGCTAAATGTAATGATCTAGTAGAGCTGTAGGAGCAAGCTCAGGCTGATGCAAGATCCTTTTCCCCGCGCTCCTGGTTTGGCGGCCATGGATGTGCCAACTCAGAGCAGGAGCAGCAACGTTTACCCAAGGCTCCCCCAGCTGAGTCTCCAGCTGGGCCAGGAGCTGCACTCAGCTTAGTTCCTGCTATTCCACTGCAGTGACAGCAGCAAAAGACAAGTGCAAAGGTCAAACACACAGGATTCTCACTGAAGGCTTTATACCTAAAGTCTCTAGGCCTAACAAGATTTTGTCCACGATAAGTGTTTTGAACAGTGACAAACCATACGATTCCCCCCCACCCCGACACACCATCGTTTGTACTGCAGTTGTGTCTGAGGCCGAAAGTAGGATCCAAACTCGAGGGCAGTAGTTACTGAACGCCCGAGCACAGACAGACAGACAGCTTTTAGCCACAGAGTGAAGCTCCGGGCTTTTTAAAAGCTGTTTAAACATTGCTCTGGCCAGTACTGCTAAACTTAAGTGATTTAAAGGTGAGGTTTTCCTTTCAAAAGTGACCTAGACATATTAAAAAGTTATTTTCAATTAACATTTTTTGGAAATTAATTGACTATTAAACCAATATGAAGATGAAAGCAGGTTCCTGTCTCATTTAATTCACTTCTATAATAAGTATTGTTGGTATGAGCTGTCTAAAGAATCAGTCTCCACAAAGAAAATGAAGCAATGTTTGTAAAATGCAGCAGAAAAAGCAATGTGTATTTCTCATCCAGTATAAGACCATCAGCTCTTGGTTACAGCCTCAGCAACCACCTCACCACATACAATACCCATGGGCTTTGGTGTTGTTGGTGTTGTCACCCCTTGACTCCCAACACCTGCCTTCGTGGGGCAGCAGAACACCCCTTGGTAAAGCAGACCATGCTACTGCTGCTACATGTTACTGCCTGGACCAATTTCACTTAAATCTAGAAGCAGCTTTCAACCCCAAAACAGCACGAACAGCACGGTGCCATATTTGGCTGGAGAGCATTCACTTCTCAAAACGCTCACACACCAGACATCTGCAGGTTTTAAAATGTTTAGGGCATTTTGAGTGCATCGTCTCTCTTGAGAAAGTTTGCATAACTAAAAGCAAACAGGTGACAAAACAGTGTTTGTGTGATCACCATTTTGAGGTGTTGACTGAAGCCTCTTTAGGGCAACAACCAGAAAGGCAGGGGCAGTGCGGCTGATTTATCCGTGTGACAGATTCACCAACTGCTTGGCCCTGGCGTACAGCGAGCTCCATTCCCACCACTACAGGCAAACACCCCCTATTAAATCTCTCTCTTCGGCCTGTATACTCCTATTCCATTAGCGCTACACACAGACTCACATCAGCGCAATTAGCCAAACAGACTGGGAGGACACAGGCAGGTGCCACCCAGAAGCAGAAGCTAAGGAGAAGCACAGTCCTTAAGCTCTTCAGAACACAGTCCTATTTTTCTGAATAACTTAAAAGCTCTTTGATCTTAAGCCATTTGCTTCATTCCTCATTTTTCTTTCTTATGTCGTCCAACAATGAAACAGAATAACTATGTCAACTGCACAGGAGCTGAAACAGTGACGCTCCTGACACTGGGCACATGGCCAACTCTTCACCATTGTGGCCTTTCTTCTTGTAGCTTTACTTGCTCCTTCGAAAGTTTGCGACGAGCTACACAATGTTTTGCAGTTGTCTCCTTCCTAACAACAGCTTCTTTAGACAGTATCCGGAAGCAATTTTATGTATTTTTATTACTTATTTAGGACCTTTTCCCTCTTCTTGAGGGTCTCCTCAGGAGATTTTGCACCCCTAGTTGTGCCAGCCATACAGGCAAAGGCATTTCCTCATGGCACCCAGCGAGGAGGCAGCTCACTAATTCAAAAAAAAAAAAAAAAAAAGGAAGTTTTACTTAAATATCATGAAGCATAACCATTCTTTAAAAAGGAGCTTCATGAATGCTGCGGCCTTGTGAACTTGCCACTCTTTCTGAAGCAATATGGAATAATAACAGGGTGATTCCTGAAGGGACAACTTTCTTACATGCTGAACAACGTGCTATTAAGGCCAGACATTGTCTTTACCATCAGACTTTTCTAGTGGTTGTTGTGCTTGCAGCTGTCTCCTTGGATAGGGAAGGGGATGGTGGAGAAGACAGTGAATATTTGGTGGCGAACTGTAAACACAATAGTCTGTAATTTAGATCAGACCCTATTCTTTGAGTGTTGGCAAGGAAATGCACAGTACATCTCAGAATAGGGAAGAGCATTTTGATTTAAGGAAACAACTGTATCATCCATATGTCCAAGTTCTCATGTTGGCTGCTGAAAAAAATGGAGCTGCACAGAAGCTGGCGTGCACATCTATGTCAGACGACGGAAATGAGCACCCGCCCACGCACTTGCCACTCTGCAATGAGGCAGCAGTCCAACTTCAGGAGATGCTTTAGATCCAGGTTTGCAAGTGGATTAGATCCCGGTAAAGCTCATGTGTACAACAGGTGCTGCTAACATCATCCTTTTGACAGGGGCCAAAGATCTTCTGCAAGATCTCAAAAAAAACACATCTTGGGTAGAATAAGGATAAAACAGCAAACTTTAATAATCATTTTCATGACACAAGAAGGAGAATATGCATTTATAAAAAAGAATCCTGCAAACAGACAACACCACACAGGTCTTTACCTTTACACAGCCCTATCAATTTTAAGGCAAATTCACATAGGTAGGTGCTGTAGGACAACAGCACTAGTTGTAGTTAGAGTGAGCACTCGCATTCGGAACAGATCATCTGTTTGCCTAGACTCCTCCAACAGCCACCTCTGACACTGCTAAAGGTAAACCACATCTAGAGGACAGAAATAATAATTGTAACATTCAGTGTGTCACCATAGTCCTTTATCCTTTTATTATTCCTAGTTAGCCTGTCAGGAAACATTTGCTACATACAATAGAGAAAAAGCATGGCACCAAACGAATAACCAGAGACTAATCCTGACCAGCCTTGATTCATTATTTAGCCCTGACTCTTACAGGATGAGTTTCTAACAGAAGGAGCAAAAGAATATTTTGATATTCTTTCATCCTTCATTGTGGTTCGGTTCTCTCTGCTACAATCCTATTATCAACGTTTCTGATGAAAGCAAATTTGTACTCCTCCTGGTTAAGGACGTGGCCCAAGACAGCTCATACTAGACTGTCACCTTGCATCTACTGCAATTCCTTCACAGGGTTTTAAATTCAGTGGAAGGATTTTTATTTTAGTTGCTACACTCTGATCTCAATCCAGATTAGGTTTAAAAGCTAATGATCAACAATGAATCAAGTTTACGTCAAATTATAAATCTGACTCAGTGTGCAGCAGCTCTTAAGGAAAATAGGCTTTATAGATGATGATCTGATTTTTTTTTTCCCCCTAAACATCTTTTTAAGGCTGTTCCTAAATTCCAATTCCATTTAGTTTAAGTCATTGACTTCTTAGTGTAAATCAATGTTGAAAAGTATACATTGCATTGCCTCAGAAATCAGGGAAAGGCTTGAAAAATCGAGTTACAAGGCAGACTGAGGTTCATGTATGAACAGTACATCGCAGTGTTTTCTCCTCTGTACAAAGGAATATTCCCACTAATGTTGACAGGACTTGCATATACACATCCAGAGGCAGAATCACACTTCTGTATGATTTAGCTACAAATCACTGTTAAACTTGAGAAATTTGGTATTGTTTCCACAACATCTAGCATTCAGGGGGTATTATGAAGGCCATAGTGCCTTGATGGGGAAATGCTCTGTTTCAGGGAACTTATTTCTTCAAAGCAAAGAACCTTAAAGTTTATAATGCTCACTAGAAATGAATAATAGTTCATTATTTATAGAGAGACATCTGTGTTCTGAGGTGTATTGGCTCTGGGATAAAATCCTGGACCTATTCAGATTAACAGCAACCTTCCACACTTTAAAAAGGTGCTAACCTCTACGATTTAGAAATGCTGAGAAGTTTAATACAACTTTCAGAGTACAATCAGTTTGTATCGGACTAGGAAGACTGGGAACCTTTCGTTGACTTTAGGAATCACTGGATCAGGTTGAAGCAACTTCATCACAGCACATCTCCAGCGATGACAACAAGTATTTCTTTAAACAGTTAATAAAAAACTTACAAAGCAATAGCAAAAACACTCAAAAAACATGCTAACATGAACATAAGACAAAATATATAAATAAATAAAAGACAAGACTCCTCCATCTCCAGGGCCATAGAGATCAGATTCTGGATTAGAAATCAGTATCCAGTTTATAGGAGCTCAATTTAAAAAAGTACACTGACAGCGCACTTTTAAGCATACAAGCTTTCTGCACTGAAGATAGTCTGGCTGAAATTAGTATAGATCTCACACTGTATTAAAGCATCAGAACATGAGGGTAGCTATGGTAATTCTAGCACTTTATTAAACACCAGACAAATTGAAGAGTACATTTCCTGCTTTTTGAAAGAAATGAATGATACCTTCTGATTGGGGAATGCTAAGGGCAAAGGAAGCTGGCTGGAATAGCTTAAAACAGTACTGCAGTACATTTATCAGGACATTTAGTGTGGTTTTTCATAGGAAAATGGTGGAAGGAGGAGAAAGTGATTTTTATTGCTAAAATTAATTTTATTGCAGTGCTAACTAACCCTCCTCCCTCCTGGAATCACACACAAATAAAGAAAAATGACTGGGAATGCTCTTCCTCTTTGTGGTTTTTCAGGACTTGTCTCTTCAACAGCACAGTGCTAGATCTAAGCTGTACACTGCACCATTCCTCTACCCAAACTACAGCACTGAAAACAGATACATAAAGAACAAAAAATCTGATTAAGAAAAGTACATTTATATTTTGACTGGGTTTTATTTTTAACATAAAACATCTTGAAAAAAGTTTTATGATTTAGCATTTATGAATGACTAGATTTTAAGAGAATTGTAATATTTTTTTAGGGTATTTCAGCTCTATGAGTTATTTCTTGTAGATTCAGATAATGACATTATAAATCTTTCTGTGGAGGCAATTACTAAGGCAGAAATGTTCTATTCCCCATTGGCTTTTAGGCTCAGCTTACTGACATATTACAAGCAGGCTTACCATGGTCATTAAAAACTGATCTGGGATTTATTGTACCTCTTTAAACTCTCGGTACTTTGAAAAGTATTGAACAGAAAGGAATACAAGGTGAAGTTACAAAGAGATCCAATGAGGCAATCAGGGGAAAAATAGGCTTAATTTATCCCAGCAAGGCCCACCAGAAGAGCCACAAAAATATATTTGAAATTGAGCTTCAAGTCCTTAATAGAGATCATTCTTAAGAGCTGTTAGTCATATCAAATGGAAATACTTTTAAACAGAGGGCTTGGGAACATAAAGGACATCAACACAAGATTACAAGGAAGAAAACAGAGCCAAGATTTTAAGACTGACAATAATGACAAAATAGCTGCTCCATGCAGCAGACAAGAATTAGGAAGGAAAAAAAAAGAAAAAAAAATCAACTACAGCAACTCCTCTTGCCTAAAACCTGGTTGCTTCAAGTGCAAGCAGGAATTTTATCCATACCTTATGTTAACACAAGGCTTAAGATCATCACACCATACACAACTATCAGGAAGACGCATGGTGGCCTGCAATAGGACCTGGCCTGAGAGCACGAACGCATCATGGCCTTGGGCAAAGGGGTCTGAAAAGGGGCCAGTGTGGGAGAAGCAGCAGCTACCGCTGAATCTGAACCAGACAGACCTGCCAGGCAGCCTTAGTTTCAGGTCACCCAAGAACATCTTCTGAATAGATAAAACCCCAAACCGCTTGCAGGTCCTGCTCCCTGGGACTTGGGCCAGGCAGGGAGCTGGGAGTGTGTGGGACACGGCGCACGCCTCCTTCCCTGGGCTTTCATCCCAGCCTGCTGCTCTTGCAGCAGCGAATCGCTGCTTGGAACAGCTGCTTCACAGCTGTAATTTATACCTTTGTATGGCCAGCCCTGAGAATCCTATTCACTTCACAGAAGAAACCCACCTACTTTGATGCCTCAAGGTGTTATATGGTTTTTCAATACCACCATTATTTGCACTATGCTATAGATAAATGACCAAACCCTCACTTTATCAGCAATTCTGTATGTGCAACCAGGTCACACTTGCCTGAGAAAGAAAACAGCTTCATTTTCTTTTCTTTAAAATCTTTGTTTTTATTCTTAAAAATGAGGGGTAATTTGGATACTCTATCAGAAAACTGTGAAAAGGCATCAGATTTTTCAGACAATGATGGTTTCCTACCTTTCTGAAAACTGTACTACATTAAGATGTCTGAAGATTGTTGATCTGAGAACTAAATGTCACTTCTGGCTTGTAAGTCATCTTCTGCTTTGTAAAGAAGATTCTGACAGATGCATAAATACTGTAATATTGTGCTGTATGCTAGGCTGGTCAACACTGATCTTAAAGACCATGTTTCAACAGAATATTAATTTCAAACTTGAAATTAAATTACAGATATTCTAAAAAACACAAGCTTTTCCTTCAGGTTTGCATTTTCCAGAGAGATTTGTCACTCTAAAATTCTCTTTACTTTTCACCAGAAATAAACTGAACTGTATTTGAAAATAATGGCTTTAATTATAATTGGCATTTCTGAGCCTACAGCTAGTGCCAGTCACTTTAGTAAGTGACATTACTTATGACACTGGCAAGATCAGAGTCTTTTATCACTTTTTTTTAAATTATTAATAGGAGACCAATTTCTAACCTTCTCTAATATCTGATTATTTCTGGATAACTGGGGATGGACAAAGACAGAGGTTCATATCCAGATCTGGGCCCTACTAGTAAGCCCTAAAAATCCCTGGCATTCAGCACACAGTGTCAAGTGGAGATGAACAGAAATTAAAAGATTTACATCCACTTCAACAAAAGTGCCTGTCATATGATTGCTATGTATAAATCAAGGATGAGAAAACCTACGCCCCGGAACTAGGCACAGCCCATGACCTCAACTCATATTTTTGGTGTGTGTTAGCATACAATCCAATGCAAGTGCCTGACAGACATATTCATCACTGTTAAAATTATAAAGAAATATTTGCTGGCAGAAATGGTATAATACTGTACAAGAGTCCAAGGGCAAGAACATGAAGGAGCTGATGGAGACAGAAGAAGGATTTTCAGACGCACTAGGGGTCCCTACACAAGGCGATCCTGGAGGCACACGCAGGGGATGAGACGGACAAGGGGGCAGCATTACATGAGTGGGACCTTCCCCTTGCTCCTCATTCACCCTGCACATGCAGCCCAGCTGTGGCTTATGTTCAGTCCATAACAAAACCAAGATTAATTATTGCAATCATTAATAAACAAGAAGTGAAGGAGGTCAGTTTTGTTCTCAAATAAACAAATCCACTGTAGTCAGGAAGGTGCAAGTAGATAGGACTGCAGAATACAGCACCACATATGTAGTATGTGCTTCCACACATGCAGAGTTCACCTAAAATACACTTTCCATTAAGACAAAACTCATTCGGACTCGCTCTTCCTTCTTGGAATGCACACAGCATTGATTTACACTTTAGTAGTAATAACTTCGGCTATTAGAGTGCTCTTACTATCCTTTTTAAATTGGCTTCAAGCATTTGGGGAGTCATTGTCAGGCCATCTAGAATGTAGATAAAGGGATCCTATGGCAGAGTAATATTCTGTATAAACTCTAGTCTGGGGACGATGATATATTTCCCATAACTCTTACATTGTGGGCATTCCGATAACATGTGGACAAAGTGTTCCAGAATATATATTACATCACCAGCCCCCTTATCATTATTCAAAACACCAGTAGAGTGAATCCTGTTCAGAGTCCAGGAGATTTGCAATGTAATTTTGTTGTTAAGAGGAGACCTTAATCACCTGGTGATTATTTTGACTGTTAGTACAAACATTATCCCAGGCTTAGCTTGACATTTGAGTGTTCATATCTGAGTTTGTGAGTTTTCAGCATCCTTTGCTAGGTAGCATTATGCTGCAGAATGCTTTTATTTTAATGAGTTTTCCATAAAACGCTAGAAGCATCAACTATTATACATCAGCTAAGTCACTTTTGTTTAAGACACACGTTACTGATGTTTCCAATTCATGATATTCCAGAAATGAGTGGATATCTAACATGCTTATTTCTGTAACTAAACCATGAAAAAATCCCTTCTGGTGTCAGTTGAAATACTCTGGCTAAGACAAAATGGCGAAGGCTATATCAATATTAAAATATAGCTTACAGCTTTGATTTTTAAAGATACTTTAAAAACTTAATGGTGTAGCTTCAACAGCAAAATATCACCAACTATATCCTCTACTTGCTAAATTCAAGAGCAGTTAAAGCACACTAGGTGGTTCCTTCATCTCCTTTCTATTAAGTATCATAAGAATTTCTTTTATTGTAAAGAAATCATTTTTCTACTTTGCAAGACGGAAACAAGAGATTACACAAAAGATTACTTCATGGCAACTGCTGAAGTTTGTCAGACAAGCAGAAAGAAAAAGTACAGACCCTCAGAGATGTAACCTGAGAACGCTAAATTTGTATTTTATAAACATAAGGATAACTAAAAAGCTCCTAAGATGTTGAAGTTGTGTGAATGTTGATTGCTTGATATAGAATAACATGTTACTTTTCTCTTCTGGACAGACTGTTATATGGAGACACACATCATTTCAATAATAACCATAACTTCAGCACAGCTGCATGGCAAGGGTGACTTAACTACATCATATGACAGTTTTGTAGATATATATATAGATCAAGAACAATGGTGGGACACTGCTGCAACTAGCAGGAGGGAAAGACATACACAAGAGAACCCACTTGCAATTTACTGCTGCATACGAATTTTTGATTTTTCCTCCTTAATTTTCAAATATCTCAAAAAGATGTCCTACCTGAAAGTTGAACTTGAGATACAGCAGCTGCACAGGTAGACAGAAGAAATCCCTTCCATGGCATGGATGCACTCCTCCTTTTTTACATTCCCCAATCATTGACTGTTTTTTCCTCAACTTGCATGAAGAACCTGTGGGAACGTGAGATATTGCTGCTCAGAGCTCAACACTGGGTAGTGCCTCTCCCAGCCATGCTCTTGGAGCATGATCTCATGGAGCATGATCTCATGGAGCATTTGCTCAGAAATGATGGAAAAGGCTGCCTCTGAGCCTTGTTCGCTTCTCCATCATCAACATACCACAACTCACAAGTTAGTTAGGAGTTAACTGGATAGTTTCAGAAGTAAAAATCCAAAAAACCAGACAAGTCACAGACAGAAATAGCACAATCTGTGTAATCCATAACTTCATCCATTGATACTGTAGCCAACATGGTTCTGGCACCAAAGAAAAGTAGTTGTTCATGAAATTCAGAATTTTTTGTGCAATTAATTTTCTAGACAATCTCCTGAAGATAAACACAAAAGTTTCCAGTTATTTTGGATGAAGCAGTTTCATAAAACCCAATATGCCTTCCCAGTTTGCTGTGGACAGCTTTGAGAAGGAAAGCATGCCTTGAAGGCTCTTGAGTTGGGAGATCTTTCACCATCTTCCTTCACAGCAATCGTGACAAGAGACAGTCAGCTGACATCAAGGTTAGCTAGATACATTTCCATGATAGCTTGATTGTAATTGATAGCAAACAAAAGTCTTTCTAGCATTATGAAAAATAAGGAATATTCTGAGTTGGGAATTTTAGTATAAGTGACTTTTTTTTTTTTTTTTTGAAGTGCACATGGAACAGTGAACTGAGGCACCCAGCAAGCTTCTGACTATGAACTGGCTGACCTTTATTGCACAAAGAGCTCTAGCACTTAAGAAGCCTTTAGAGGAGAGAACGACAACAACACAAACCACTACCACCCCCCACAACTCTCCAGGGCACAGTACAACTCTCAAGTGCCAACTGATATCGCTTCTCTGTAGTGAGAAATTTTTGTGATGCAGTAACTGATGCAGCCATCATTTAAACCTCAGTCCCCATATAATTGTGCAAAAAAAACTTCAAAATTCTCTCTGTATTAAGTGATTTACAGCAGAGAAATATTTATACGTGCTACACACAAGGCTCAGATTGAATGAAATTCAGCAAGATGAAGACAAATTAAAAGTTCTGCTGTTCCAACTTTTCAGCTTGCTTCAACTCAAAGAGACAGAGAGGCTATTTGACAGATGTCATCAGGATCGCCTGCTATTTCATGGTTTGGGGTTTGTCTCTACCACAAAGATAGTTAATATCACTAATATGAGTGATAGCTGAGCAAGACTGCGGTCTTTGATGAGAAAGGTTAGCGAATATTGGAACAATTTAAATCTTTTCAAATAATTTCGTGCTTTGTAGTCCTTTCTACTTCATCCTAGGTTATCTAAAGGACTAAAGCTCAGAGGTATTAAAGTTATTTTTGAGAAATATTGAAGAATAGGTAAAATGCCAAAAGACTGAAGAGAAAAGAACTAGCTAGGAAATTATAAAGGAGCAGATTTCATTTAAATTTCTAGGAAAAATGAAACAAGAAAATTATCTATATTCTATATAAGATAACAAGAAGATGAATAACAGCCAACAGCCAATTTTCAAGAAAATGTCAAACAACCTAATTTTCTTCTACAAGGAAGCAGGCTTGTGAACAGAAATGGCAGTAGATACCATATATTAAAATTCAGAAAAGCTTCTGATTGCCATAAGCAAAGGAAACATGGTCTAGAGAAAAAAAAAGTAGGGTTTCTTTCAAAACTGTACTAAAAGTATTTATCAATGCCTGTCAGAATGGGAGGCTATACCAAGTGAGGTGTCATGGGTCTCTCCTTCCATTGGTGCTATTCAACATTTTCATGAATGACATTACTGGTAGAACTGACACAACATCCAGTTGAGGGTACAATGGAAGACAAGAAGTGAAGCAAGAATCCAACCTATGAACTTCTTTTGCCCAAAGTTTTAGTTGTCAGAAGAAAACCACATGCAAATGCTACAATTAAAGTAACTTTTCACATTCTGCTTTCAATGCCTGCTATATGCAGATGTCCAATACTTAATTTTATCTCCCCAGAGGTACAAGGCTGCTGATGAGATACCTCTACAACCAAAGGTCTTTTGCTTTTGAATTAATGACAGCAAAACTTTTATCCCACAGATTCCAAAATCTGGGTTACTTACAGGAAAAAGTGACACAATCAGTTGCTTTGATGTACTGGAACAGCAAGAACTGTGCAAATATGAAATGCATCTCTGATTCTGCGTTTTCACTAGTGGGATCACAGGAAGAGAAAGTCACATAACCCTAGTGTCCTTTCAGTGGTTATAAATAATGCATCTAAAGTAAAAATTGGTTAACAGGCTTTGTGCCAGAATAAAGTTCATCTGTACTGAATCCACAGGGAAAAAATGCCCAAAAAGATATTTATGTGAAAATATGGTCACCGTAGTGTTGTCAAGGTCAGTAAAACTTCAGTAAAACTATGCTGACTAAGCCTTAATTGTACAAGACTGATCTGCTAAGAGGTACCCTGAGCTTGCACAATATTCCCATCCTTTCCTGAACTCTTGAACAAGATTAATCACATCAGTCCCAAATCTGCTTCCACATTCATCTGTGAAAATATTTTGAATGTTACTGTACAGTTGCATATCCAGGCATTGCTACCATACCCATCTCCAGTCTATATGGACAATGGTGGGATGAACAGGATTCCACATGACAGAATATTGTTACTGAGAAAAGAAAGCATCCTTTATACTCTCTGTAGTTGTTACATAGCTTCGTTCTGTCTTTAAACCATCTTTATACTGTTTTTGCCCCCTTGAAATAAATACCTGGCTCCAATTTACAGATGAACAATAAGTAACAAACAGGACATTTCACATAATTTTCAGTGACGTGGTTTAATAAAATGCATCCACGATTAAAATTATGTAAAAACACCTTCACAACAGCAGAAAGAGTGGAGGAGTAGCATGTAGGGTATAAGTAACAATAAGATAAGGATTTTACATGCAGGCCTTTTCTCTCTGACTCCAGTTCATTAGAGAAAAGCAACGATTTAAACTACCTAGCTAACCTCTTCCAGAGTTATAGTTTATAATCATAAATCAGGCACGTGACTACCTGGAGGCATCAGGGAGTTTGCTGCTACACTACGTTACAGAGCTAGGAGGGAAAGAAAGTTCCTATTATTGGATCATGCAGCAGACATTGGTGCTTGAAATTTCCACTTACACTACATTAGCTCCAGGCAGTTCATTTGCTAAAATAAAAGAAACAAAGTGTAAAATATTCACTGACTTGCTCAACAAAGCAATCAACGAGAGAAAGGGAGAGAGAAACAGGGAGAGAGGGAGGGAGTGTGATTTTTTTTTTTCTAATATCACACTGTTTATAAATACCATTAGTATTTTAAAATTATCTCAACCATTCAGTTTAAATTTAAAAGTATTAGGGGTATTATCAGTCTGTCTATCCATCTTCCTTTATTTTGTCTGTCTCTCGCTTCTTTTTTTTTGTGTGAAATTTCAAGAGATGAATCCCATTTTCTGTTAATTCAATGGCTGTCATCTTGCATTGCATCATGTAGCCCAGATCACAACAATGAAATCTAAGGGTTTAAATTAATAATATTGCAACACATCACTTTGTAAAGCATTGTACTTATCTGTATCTAGCCAGCTCAAGTACCTTGCCTCCAGTACGATGCCTACTGCTGGTAGCTATGAGAGGAATTACACCTGTACACTTGCAAACAACCTATAATTGGTAACCGAATACTCAGACTTCATGGTTGATAGCATTACTTTAATAGGGTGTTGAGATTTAACAAGATGTTTTTGCTTAAAAATAAAATAGTTGGGAAAAGCTTCAGGGAATATGAGATCTCTGTTCTGAGTGGCATTTTCCACACCTACAAATATATGCTGACAGGTAACTGTATTGCATTACAATTGCCTTACATACAATGTCAGCTAAAGCTTCATGGAAAGTCAGCATCTTGGAGCACCTATGCATCATGAAACAGGTGATAGATTTGGTTAACTATTAGAAGTTCAGATCTAATTTCATTATAGCTGCTAATCCACAAAGAAAAAAGCCAGAATTATGTGCAAGTAAATCACCAGAACCACTACAAATTCAGGAAGGAATAAAACATTATGCCTAAAGGAAAATAACCCCCAAGATCAAAAATACATCCTATCCAACATTTACTGTTGTTATTCAGGCATATCTCCTATTACATTTTGTCACGTAGAAACAAATCCGCTAGCGGGAATCTACATTTTTATTTTGCAAACATTTCTAAAAGAAAGGATAAAAAAGAAATATGACCCAGGTTCATCAGTGGCCAACCTAAACTATGAGAAACAGATGTTCAGCTAAGAGCACCTACCTTTTTCTGCCCTTCTCTCAGAGCACACTTGAAGCTGTAAAAATATTCCTAAGACTTCATATAGTGACAAAAATATGAAGCAATTGGTGAGCAGATAGGCACCCAATTTGTATATGGGATTCATTAGGTAGTTGCTAATCGCTAAGTAAGTTCCAGCCCAACCTGCTGAGTACAAATGCAAATTTACCACCTTTGGAGCTGCCTCATTGTACAGCTATTGATTTATGCTTGAATGGGAGTTCAAAAAAAAAAGTTGTCTTTTGAAGCCTTGCTATCTGAGCATGGCTCCTTTGTCCAGGTGTCTTGGGGATCTCTTGCTGCAATTTTGATCTTTGTATTCCAAAAGCCTTAGAGAGTCAATTCAGGTAACTTAAAAGTGAGATATAATCAGAAAGGATTTGGAAATAAAGTCTTTGCCTTGTCACATTAATGCGGCCCTATCAAGTGGCAGTTTATCAAGAGGCAGCTCACAAGGTTTTAATGAGCATGCTGCCTGTTCTTGTACAATACTAATTAATCCCATTTTTTCACACTGGTGTGATTGCTTCATGAAACCCGCATTGTTTTATGCTCAGCAGCAAAGCGGGCTCTCACTGATTAAATCTCCTTCCCAGAGCTGGAGCCTGACAACTGAATTATACCTTGCTCAAAATAATAATGGGTATCAGCTAATAAATACGGTTTAACACACACAAAACTATGCAGCCAAAATCACACCACAAAATAGGAGTTTGACTTATAGGCACAGCAGTGTTTCATTAAACATCTGTATTATAATTCACTGGTTTTCCAACTGATGTAATAACTTAATTGATGAGAACAAAGACAAGCTTATTTATTCACCCAATTGCTTGCTTCTTGACTAACGTTTTTCCTTGGTGTTATTGTGGAAATAAATATGCAATATTCTTTTTATAGAAGTCTAATTTAGGCCCTTTTTTTCCCCTATTGAGAAGTCAACATCACAATCTGTTTCTGACAAGTTCTTGCTGCAGTGAAGCAGACCGCATTATGATAAGACAGCAGTGTGTTGTTTACCCTAATGTTCAGACATTCCAGCAAAGGTGAGAGAGGTGTGATGCTTCAGGCAGTTAATAATGAATAATTGTCTGCAAATTTACATTACAGGGTTCAAAAAGCTTGTTTTCCTCTTTCTTTTCCCTTCCCTATTCTCCCACATGATTTAAAGCTTCTTCTGTCTCAGCCAGGGAACGAATAACTGCAAAGTACTAATGAGCAGTGTAGCACTTTTCTCTGCAAGACTAAGTCAGGAGAGTATAGATATAAAATATTTTTTTAAGGAAAGTTTCTTTTTTTTCCCTCCCAATTGATAAATGCAAAGTGACAATTTTTTACTCTTTCACATTGCATTGGTATCATGTTGCAGATTAAAATGGCCAAAATTAATATCTCATTTTGCTTAACAATTTCTAAAGAAAGCTAGTTTCCAACTTGGACAGAATTTCCTTCAAAAAGTGCTGCCTACAGCCAATAAAAGAGGGGCAATTATTAACCCTAGCCTGAAATATGAATTTATATACATAGCCTTGATGCCCTGGGAAGAGCTGCCTATTAATCTCTCATCTATAATAAAATATGAGAAATAAAATATGAGAAATTTTACAGGGGAAAAGAGTGGGATTTTCAAGTAAAAATAAAAAGTGACCTACCTCCCTCCCCTCCAGTATCACCGACTGAATTTCACAGATGATGGGCAAAGTTAACAACAAAACTGCTGAACGTGCCAACTGAACATGCTGAACTCTGCCAACGTGCCAGGCTGATGGCAGAAAGGCCTATCAGGGATAGCAGAGAAGCCTATCAGAAAAGCTCTGGTGAGACTTTGGGTGCTTTCCCCAACAAGAGGGAAGGGGCAAGTCTTGTGGAGGCAGAGCAGTCCTGCTTGCCTAACATTTTTGTAATTAAATGTAATTTGCAAAGAAATATCCAATTCACTAAAGAACTGACATACTTGCAAAGCACCTGATAAGAGGCCAAACTCACCTGCAGATACTGGGAGGACCACCTTGTGAGGATGACCATAGCAAGGTTGAGGCCCCAGTTCACAGAGGTTGAAGAAACAAGCCATAGCATTTTACTTTTATCTTCCTTTTTTTTGCTTTTTTGTGCTAATTGCCAGTTGCTAATTACTAATTGGTAAGCCCATCCCTATAACAATCACACCAGTTAATGGTGGATGTTGTTATAACAAAGATCTTGTGCTGGTACATAAAGAATAAAAAATAAATAAAAAACAAAACCCACTAACTAAAGTGCCTTTGGATTATTTTACTGTCGCCTTTAACATGGAGCACAACAGTAAAATGTGGCATAGTCAGCAGGATAGCATGACACCAGGTGAATTTAATGGGAGCAAAAGGAGAAATTTCAAAAATACATGGGCTTTCATCATTAGGGTCACTTTTCTGCATATTTACAATCTAGAGCAGACCTAGGTAAGAGGCTATAACAAAAAAGCACTAATAGAATAACCATGTATTTTTTATATTGGCTGTCACATTGTTGTTTGCACTAATTTCCCCTCCCCCTCGTTAAGAATTTTGGTGCAAGGAGCTGGGGATTGAAGAATTACCTAGGGTGCTGGAAAGGGCACTCAAACCTCGGGTCAGGAGGAGTGGATGAGAAGGTGCTATAAGATAAAAATAGATGATATTTGCACTGCTTTTTAGAATTACCAAAAACTATTAGCAAGGCAGTTTGGAAAATGTAACAAAAAAAGAAAAAATCCTTCCAATTATTCCAATTTCATTCTGGCTCCTGTGATATCATAATTTAACTAAGTCTCTCTGGTCCCCATTCAAGTTTTCAGCTGATGTGAGCAGCAGGAGTCCCCTGAGGATCTCGCCCATGCAGTCCTCCCAATCTTCCCCTCCAGACAAGATTAGCATCTCCACATTACTCACAACTGCGTGAAGCGAGCACATTGGTGGCACAATCTGAATTCTTCACCTGTCTGTTTTGGCTATGGCACTAATTTATTATTTCAGTACGCATGATTTTTTGCTATTGAATGTGCAATCACTTATAGTTCCACTAGAAGAGTGGAAAGGGATATAAAGGCTAACAGAGCAGAACAGTTCCCTGCCCAATTCAGAGCTAGTTTGCAGAGGCAGAAGTTCCTTGGGAATCAGGCTCTACATCTATCCTCACAAATGTCATAACTAAATGACAAGTCAAGCTATAATTAGATCATGGCCTATGTCTGGCATCAGAACTCAGTTCTGAGAATTGATGCTGTACATGAAATAAAAATAATTAACAACTCATCTATGTTAGAAAAACAACTTCAACTATTTGCAGCGATGAATTCTGTGGCTGCATGTGACATACATATTGGCATGCAAATGCCCAGATAACTCATTTATACTTTTATACATGAAAATGCATAAAAGATATACTTTTGGGGTCCAGATTAAAACTGTTTTTAAAATTTCAATTATAAGAACAGAAGGTTTTGAGTCTATTCCACACACACACACGCTCCTGCATTATTTCCTAATAATTTTGTTCAGAATAACAAAAAAAAAAGAAAAAAGAAAAAGGAAAAACTTTCCCTTCTTCTAGAGAATCTAATTATTCAGTGACAGCAGTTGGCTGACTTGGGCACAACACAACATGTCAATTTTCAGTTGCTTACACAGTATCACAGAAACTGTTAGAAATTGTTTTGAAATCTGGCATACTTTTCAGTCATCCTAATTCCTCCAAGTGAGCCAAACCTGATTACATTTGGCTCACTCGCAAAAGATTTGCAAGATGGGGAGAAGAGAGGGTAGGAAAAGAAATCAAAATCAAGAAGATCCTTCCCACTCCACCCCATCTCACTGCAACACCAATTCCCTATCCTACCCTCTATAAACAAAAACATATTCATTTTCATCTTCTAAAGTAATTTATAAAAAAAAATGCTTCTTTAGAAGCTTTGTCAGAATATTGATTACTTAACATTGCACATACAGCTAGAGGTGAAAAATTGTTTTATGCATCCACAATACAATTAAAAACAAAACAAAAAACCTCAATTTCAGGGGGATAGTTCACAAATATATTCATATTTACAGCCCCTTGAAATTTATGCCCAAGATCATGCTTGCCCATGCCTATGTACAGCAATCCCCAGCTCAACATGAGACAATAAATTCAGTAAAAAGATACTTGCCAAGTTTGGCATAAATAATGATAACTTCAGAATAGCTACCTTTGAAATGTGGTAAGTTCACAATTGAAATCCTGTAAAATATTTTAGGTCTGAATATAAGTTTACTTTAATGAAATTATGTTAAACTACATCTGATTAGTACCTGCCCCTTTATATCAGAACTACTCTACTTTTGCAATGCATTCCTAGTCCTTCAGTTAGGATCACTCAAAAGTCCTGTTGATTTATACTCTTTCATTGATAAAATAGATGTTTTTCCTTTCGGATTTAAGTAGAACACATTACCATTTATTACAAAATATTTGTACTTTGCCAAGTGCCAAATGTATGCAGCTGTGTAAGTGCAGAAGTACAGTCCAAACTCATGCTTTCAATATGAAATAACAAGCATCCTTATCTTTAAAGCAAATAAAATTAAGTCAGTCTAGCCCTTTACACTAAGTACAGCTTCTTTTTTTTAATATATCCTTTTTAGGATGCTTTGTTTGATAGACCGATGGAAAAACATGAAGGCCATTATTCAAATGTTTATGGACCCTTTTAGCTAATGGATTCAAATCTATAATTCTGCACTTGTCAACAAGATAATTCTGCAATCATATTAAGACTGCATAACTCAGTTCAGTCCAAATCTTCTAGGACTGTGTTCCACAAAGCAAATAAGATTTCCCCAAGGGGAAAAAAGTGTACTCATGCTATCTAAACAGTTCTCAGGTTTGCTTATTGCTTTCTTCATTTTTGTGGAGTAGAGACAGTTTTTCGAAGTGTGGCCCTGTTTATATAAAGCCTAGTCCCCTCTATGCACAAGAGATAAATATTCAGTGGCCCAATTTAAATGCAATCAACTGTAGTCTCCATGATATCACACATTTTTACACTAGGTTTTGGAAAGAATGTCTATGCCTTATAGTAAGTAGCTCATGAAGTAAATATTTTAAAGTTAATTATATTTACCTCTTTATGAAGCTTCTCTCTTCCTGCATTACACTATTAAAATAAAAGCTGAACCAGCCAGAAAACTTTTACATAAATGAAATTCAAACAAGAATCAAGGCTTTTTTTTTTTTTTTTTTTTTAAGAGTTTCATAACTGCTTCCATTTTTCATTTAAATGATAGTGACAGACTGTGCCAAACCTGTAAAAATTAGCTTAGAGGCCTATATAACAGCAAGCCTTCCACGAAGCCCATAAACTCATTAAGTGCCTTAAACATAGCATTAGTTTGGAAAGAAGTTTTGCTTTCCACTATAATGTAACTTAAAACATGCATGTCAAGAATAAGGGAAGTGTCTTTTAAATAAGATAATAATGTTTTCATTCTCACCTCAGAAGGGAATACTGGAAATTATCAGAGGAACTATGACCATTCATAAGACCCATCATCCCTAAGAAATTTTGGATAACAGAACTTCTCTGTGAAAACCACACAAAAAAGGCTGAACAATGCTGATGTATAAGCAATTCTTCATTAATAGAAGAGTCTGATGAGTTTGTATTCTTGCTTCAACTTTGTCTTAAGTTATATAAGCCAACAGAATCCCTACCAATTAACTCTATACCAGCTTTAGAAGAATAAGCTGCACAGAATTGGGGCTAGTTTTTAGTTTCCACATAGTGATTTTCTATAGACAGGAAGATGTATCAAGCATTTCTCTACCCTAGCTCCGTTCTTAAGCAGGTAGGAGGCTGGATCCTAATCCAAGCTAATTTATCATGAAAATCCTACACATTTTCAAGAAAAATACTCATCTGGCAGTACATTTTAAAAGAGCTATCAGGCAAGCTGTTGCTAACGTGAAAAGCAGGCGAAAGACCAGGCAAGGTGCTCAATGTTACCCAATAAATACACTTTGGTCCCACCAGATGAGGCCAAACGAGTGCAATCACGAGTTTCACAGCTTGGTACATTACACAGCAGCTACTGGGCCAGGATCACTACAGCTGGGAAGTTACCCTCAAACGAAGTTCTAACCACTTTAAAAGTCCATGAGCCTTTCAGGAGTCCTCCAGCTTTGCAGGAGGATTTCCATGGTATTTGGTCTGAATAAATACTATAAAATACTTTCCTGGCTTCCAGGATGCAAAGAAGTTGAGACAGAAATAGGAGATGCACACATGGAGGTCTTCTCCCACTAGAGAGCAACATTTATGGGCAGGCCTTGAAGAAGTATTCTCAGAGCAGTTCCCTTGGTTCCCTCTCCATCCTGCATAGACAGCCTGAGATACCCCGATAGCCTGAAACTAATAACATTATAAATTTGTTAACCCCTTCTCCATTTTCTACCCTGTGTTTCAGTGTATTAGAGCTGGTAGCTGCCCTAATTTTACCCGGAAAATATTAGCATAAGTAGGAAGAGAGGCAAGACAAAAACTCTCCTTAATACAGGTTGATATGTGACTTTGCATAGCACTTTGAATGTTATTAAGTGTTTGAATTTCTTCCTGTGTCTTTTTAGCCTAGATGACTGTCTTTCTCTTTCACTGACAGCCTCTGCAGGACCAAATTGACAGCTCTTTAAAGCAGTCTGACAAAAAGCAGCATTAATTAAGTCATTGCCGGACTGTAATTGTGTTAAGAAGTAAAAATCTAATATGAGAAAAGGTTAGTGAGTCCTCTCTTGTGTCAGATTTTCTACTCTCTATGAATATTAATGTCCTTAATGAAGACAATCTTTGCCTCATCAAGCCGTTGTTCTGCATTCAGGTGCCAAATCCCTGCACCATTGATTTGTTTTTAAAGAACAAATATGTCAGGGGAGAGTGACTGTCCTGTTTCTTATCAACATCATAGCAAATGCTTTTGTATTCCTGGAAAGAGTTTATAGATTTTGTGCGCCATGTACAAGCAGTGCCTGTGATGGTAGCAGAACAGTGCGGAGGGGAGTAATGTCGAGGCGAGGTAAACTAGTTCAAGTAATTTAATAGAAGTGTTACATTTTACCGTGTTAGCTTTTTTTGTGTGTGTTAGCAATATCCATATATTAACAAGGTTATGATCAGCAGTTTTAATGATAAAATATGAATTATCTCTCCAGAAAGAATCCTGCAGTTTAAGCACTGAAATGAAGGAGCTCAGTGATAAGACGCTGATCATCTCCTGCTGATTATCCCTCCCCTCCTCCTCCCGATCAAGCAGATAATGATGATGGTGCTGATGAATGATGATCCTTTTTAAATAGGTTGAAGGCCCTTAGGAGTCTAGCTCTGGTGAGGAATGCTTCATGCACTCCTCCATCTTTCTCACTCAGCCTCCACATCCCTAATCACTCCACTTCCACAGTCCTCAAAGATTATCAACTGTGAAAATAAGCCTGGCATTATTAGTTATTAAGATATTGCTAAAACTTTTGGTTCAGAACTGTTGCCTCTCCTCCAAAGGATGCATTAGAGGCCCCCAGGGACCGGGTAGATTCTCAGCACATGGTACAGGGAGGTGGACGCTGATCTCCCCACAGCTCTGGAAACCAGATCAATGAGAATCCTACCGAGGGCGCTGGAAGGTACATAAGCTTCTAGAGAGGGTATTTAAAAGATTCATGCCCCTTCTGAGAGTCAAGATGTAATTAATATTCTATTTTTCAAGGAAGGAAAAAAGAAAAAACTTGCAACAGCTCAGTTTTAAAAGAAGTTGTGGGATGTTTTTATGTTATCACAGTAAATTAACAAAAACCTGAGAAAGGTGGTCTTTTTTTTTTCCTCCCTTAAGAAAATCTCCGCATGTGTTACACTGACAGAAAGATTTTTTTCTAGACAAAATTAAACATTTAAACTTTTTGAGCTGGGTTGTGTCTGCCAGTTAGGATAGGTAGAACAAACATTCAGTAACAAAAGCCCTCACAACTCCAGAGTGATTTATATAAGAAAAGTGTCAGAAGAAATTTCTAATCTGACATACTTGAAGTACAAACTCAGAGCTGAAAAGCTCCACTACAAATATATATAAAAAGTCAAGCATCAACAACCCCTACTGCTCTTTATATGTTTTAAGCAACTATTGCCTTTCCAAGCATCCTGCTTGTGCTACCACAGCCCCTGGATTGCCTTCTCCTTCCCCAAAAGCTTCTCTTACAACAAGAAAATTCATGTTTTAGTTTCTAGTGCCCCAGACCATTGTTTGCACTGATTTCCCTGCATGCTCTTCCCAAATGACTAATTTCTGATCCACACAGTGCTTTAAGGTGCAGGACTGAGACACCTGCTGAAACCAATTGATGAATTCTGTGCTCTGCACATTGGCTGCACATTCCCCCCTTTTTAAGGGGGACCAGTGATAAAAGTTCAGGGGAAAAGTAGATTAAGACTAGGAGTTCATTTTAGAAAAGAAATTTGGATCTTTACATTTTATAAAGACCATTGACCTTTCAATTTAAGATTTTAAATGCCATTTGTAGGATTGCCCCTAATTCCCTATCATTTGATTAAATTTATTATTCAAGCATCTCACAAAAACAGCAACCCCGATTTGAAAATACTCTTATGTCACATGTAACAGATATTGTATATAAACAAACTCTGTTTTTGACAGGCTGATGGCTCAGAGTTGCACTTAAACACCCTCCTGCAGACACTTTTAGGAAGATCTCATGCAGCAAAACAAAACTTCACTACAAAGCTTTCCTTGATGAAAAAATCTTAATTACAGCAGTATTTGGAAGACAATATGAGACGACAAAGTTGTATTTATTTATTTTTAAATAGTGCCTGTCCTTAGACCCCTTGACAAAGGAAAAAAAATTAAATTCCATATCCATATCTCAGAGGGGAAATCAGCTTCACTGGCCCTTCTGCTGGTTAAATCGCCAAACAGCCACCTAGTCTAAGCACTTTTAAAGCAGGATTGTCACCTGTGCACGGGGCTTCCCCTGCTCGGGGAGCCACCTCCAAGGCCTCACTGGAGTTCTCCCTCCGAGTCTGGAGAATCCAGCACCGCCCAAGTGACAAGCGGCTGCTTCCCCCAGCCAAAATTCCAGTGGGCTCCTGTGCAGCGAGGGAATTACACGAAATTTATGCTGTCAGTGACTCATACTGGAACTCAGAGTCCAGGGGAGAGAAATTGTTGATAAGGAGCTATAAAAGTAGTATTGCAACAATAGCTTCTGACATTCCATGTGGGAGCTGTAATGCTTTTCATACACATTTTCCTCTCAGGTTTCTTTTTCCCCCATGTTTACTGCTTTATGTTAGTTTATAAACCTGAAGGAGATTCTTCTTTGCATAGCCCTCCTCTATCTACCCCTGCCCAGCTGACCCGCTTGTAAAGCAGATGGGACAACACAGAGTATTCAGAGCAGGCCATGTAGTATCTTAGATATACTGTAGCACTTTTCAGCTACCTAAAACCTCAAAAGAGGCTTCAATACAGATAATTCAACACAATTCTCAGCTAGCTGCTACAGAACCTTCTGCACTTAGTGCTTCTTCCTCTAGGTATGACTCTAACAAGATATCAACACCAACGTCTCCCTGGGCAGGAGCTAAGGCAACGTGCACGATCTGACCAAGTAAAGAAGTCGGCAGAATAATTCTGCACATCCTGTCACAGAGCCTTTGTGATTAAGGGATTAGATACGAGACCACTAGTCTCTACAGAGCACAAGGATTAGGAGTTCATGAAAACAATACTGCCCCATGCGTGAACTTAGACACACACTACAGCATAAGGTATCACACGAGATTCATACAGGGTCTTTGGCGCATACACCTTCATCCTGATGCCCTTAGAGTGCTAGCCTGGTACTAATCAATGTTACTAACATACTCAAAATTGCATATAAACACTGTTTTAAATCATGTGAACATTAAATATCATTACTTTCAATCAAAATGTACCTATGAGAAATAGCTGTAAATCCAGGCCTTACTTCCTATTCATCCTTTAAAATTTCTGTAGGAGTCAGACTAAACAGTAGGGAGCCAGTCCAGCACTGAAGTGGGCACTGTTTAGAAAGACCATTCTTTCCTGGGCATTGCCCTACAATAACATTCGGGCCTTACTTAACCAAAGTGCTAAACATGATTGCTAACTCTCCACATTTTCCTAACTGATCCAGACATAAAACTGCAGTTTATAAGGAAAACACTGGTCAAACTACAGAGACCTTCTCCCTTCTTTCTCTTTCACAGTGAAAATTACAGGCTGATTTTTGCTGTAATGAGAAATTGTCACGAACACTTGCCCAACTGGGGTTCCTGGGTTCTGCCCTACTTTGTTCTCCAATTGCAAACTCCCCTCTGCAGATAGTTTGAGCCCTGCATATGTCTGATACATGGTGGTGCATTTTACCAAGTTCCAGCCATAGGCAGTCTGGCAGATTAAGTTCAAGCTTTGTGAACAGAAGAGAGATAATTCAGAGGCTTCTTATTACTTCTGATCTCTGAGCTGTGCAGGGATCACAGCTCTCGGATTGCATCTGTTCCTGAAAATTTCAAAACAAAACCAGCTTCTATGCATAATCTATTTTCTTACCATTATGCAGCAAGACAGGCTCGAGAGCCCTCACTTAGAAAAAAAATCTCCCAGAACTACACAGCAATCTCCAGGTGATTAAAATAACCACTGACAAAATGAAATCACTGAACTTCTCCCCCACCTCTCAGCAAGAAAACACACAATCAAATGTTTTTTGAGGACAGTCTTCAATGTCAAGAGAAACTGTATGCGCCAGGCACAAGTTTTCAAAACATGGACTTTTTTGCAATTTTTTTTTTTGCAGTTCAGGTGTGCCTCCAATCCTACAGCTGAGCTGAAGCAGGAGGTAGATTTGCATGTTCTAAACTACAGCCATAAATAGGCAGGAAACAACTTCATAGCTTCCTCCTTTTGCATATTTGCAGTCCAAGCATTCACTTTTCAATGTCTGAGCTTCATAACTTAAGTATTTTTTGAATATGCAGTCGACTCCATGAGAGCAGCATTTCCTTGGATTTCTAATGTGCTTGTGGAAGAGTTTGTGCTACGAACACCTGGGACTGGGTGCCTTTAGTCCAGCTCCTATATCTGCATAGGAAGCACCAGTATGAGCTTCACTCTGGCATATAAGTATGCTCCACATCTGTCCCAGGGAGACTGCTTCTAAAGGTAGAAGAATGTTGTAGCAATTTAGACCATAAACGGGGTTCAACACAAGACTGACAAAATTAAGGTGTATAAATGAACCCTGCTATAGCACTGACCTAGCTCTTTCTCTCCAATTAATTTAATTGAGAGTTTTGGTTTACTTAGCACTTTTCATCCATAGATCTAAAAGCACTTTATAAAGAAATGTAAATGTCAATATCCTCATTTTACAGATGAGGATAAAAGGGCACAGAAGTTATATGAATCACCCCAGGTCAGCAAGTAGGTGGCAAAACCATGAATAGAAGGCAAGTCTGCTTACTCTGCCTGATGTGCCCCTATCCATCAGACCACTGCAAATTCCTGACCGTTTAGTAAAAGAGCTATGGCAAAGTCCCTCAGACAACTGCCTTTTATACGCAGGGGCACAATATCCCATCTGTAGGCTACTTCAATCTTTTAAGGTAAAATTTTGACACTTCATACAGCTCTACTAGGTTTATACTCTTAAAATCAAGGAATGCATTTTATCCACCTCATATTATATAAAACGATATTTCACAATTTTCCCCCCTTCAGAAAAAGTTGTTTTACCTTACATGCACAGAGCTATTTTTAATGCAATAAAAGTAGCTGTAGTCAGACCATAGCCACAGAGAAAGAGAAACCTGATTTCTTCTCCCTAAGGGCAGATATTTTCTGTTTTAATTTATTTTCTCCCATGACAAAAACATTAGGAGATAGCCACATAGGGAAGAATGTAGGAGAAATTTCCTGAAACACAGGGTGAGGCTTAACATGGGTTTTAATTTCCAAGGACCCGTGTGCCAGGCTGGTATAGCGGCAGCCGAGCTACCCATTTTCAAGAGGTAGTAGTTACTGGTTGTTTTCAAGGAAAGAGTAGAGCAGCTTTGAACCAGTGAGGTTTGGTTAAAATACTTTGCAAAATTCTGTGCTCTTCTCTACAACAACATGCAGTGACAGTCAATGCTCTTCAAAAACTTTGATGGGCTATTTTAGCTACAGAAGTAAAGGATAATATGATATGGAACAGAGCTTAATCTGTCATCCTGAGAGTCTCAAGCCACAAGATAAAATGAATCTGAATTGATTCATCTGGAAACCCAGAGTTGAGAGGCCAGTTTACAGCACAGTCAGGTTTGTTCCTGCACTGGCAAACTGCATTTGATCATATTTCAATTCATATTCATTGGGCCGAACCATCCACAGCAGCTACCTCAGTCTGGAGAGCCTGTTGGTGCCTTCCATCTCGAGATCTCATCTGAAACTGGAGACATTTTGGATATTTGATACATTGAGTCAGTATTTTAAATGTCACCCAGTGCCAGAGGAAAGTGACTGAGGAGAAATGGAATCTGGAGATTTTTTTTTTTTTTTTTTTTTTTTTTTTTTTTAAATCTGGCATCAAATGTGGAAGCCTAAAGAGACATTCTGATACTAACAACGTTCACATACCACTTCCTTAGGAAGGACTTGCTCTCCAACTGTGAGCAAGATAAAGGTTGTTTTACTAATCAGAAGCTAATGGCAATTTCCTTACGCATTTTTTTTCCCTGGAAACTAAAGCTTGATAACAGCTACCCTTCGGCACTTGGCTTTTGAATCGGAAGTTCTGAAGGGCAGATTTTGCCATTCTTTTGCCGAGTGCTCCATGAAAAATACCTCTGTGATATTTCAAGACTTCAGTAGAGTGCATGACTCATGAATTCTATAGTAAATAGGCCACACTTGCAGCTCCACATTTTTAACTTTCTAAGCCCCCTCCCCCCAAAAAAAAGGGGGGGGGGGAATATTTAGGATAAGAAATGAACATGAATTTAACAAAAAAATAGAAAGACCACTTGGTATATAGCACTTGGGTAACCTGCTGGGATAGAACTGTACAGATTACCATATGCTCTTTTCCAAGCAATATAAAAAAACCAAGATGTTTTATGAAATTCTTTACAGTATAGATAACTGATGCAAAGCCATAGCTGAATAAATACGATACCTTCCTTGTGCTACCCTAAGACATTGGTGCCCTATCAATTTCTCAATCTGAGCGAAAGAACTAAAAGATGACAGGTCTTTCCCAGCAGAATGGCTGATACACAGCAAGCCACTGTAGATCTGTCCCTGATTATTAATTGAGACTAATATAAGGTAAGCAGATGCTGAGTGAGCCTGGGGCTTCCAAACTAGGAGGTCTCAACTTACCCTGTTCTAGCACACACCCTGGATGGGGCAGTGACAGGCTGAACCAAAACAGGGCAGTCTGATGGTTTGCGATGGTCCTCACCACACTCTGCTTTCCTGTGCTGATATACCAGGAAATGCGATAACCAGTTCATCTCAGCATGGCTTCTGGGCATGCAAAATCCCATAAAGAGACTAGGGAGCAAAGCAGCCAGAGTACCCCTCAGCCGCTTTCTTGCAACTGTGAGTGGAGGGCTGCAAGCCACAGTTGGAAGGGTTTAAGGTGACAAAAGTGACCAAAGTCCTCATAGACATACAGGACAGTTTCCACATTGCAGAGTTTTTTACTTTTAAGCTAAAATTTTCAGATATCTGTTGGATTCAAGCACTTAACTCCCATCGAGTTTGCTTGGTTTTGGGCAACTAACTCCCTCAGGCGCTTTCAAAAATCTCATCTGTAGTCATTTTCCTGTCCTTGTTCTCACTAATTAGCACGATGCTCTTGCGTGTGACTTTACAACACTGCAGAGGATTCTCCTGAATATGCGTGGGGGCTGGGGGGAGTCTTCTTATTGAAATTTGATTCAAAAGAAAAAAAAAAAAGAAAAACACTTCTATTCATATTAGGTTTTGTAAAACCATTTAGTTTTATGAAAAGCCTAATGTTTAAGCCTAAACTAAGTAGACAGTGATCCTTTAAGTCCCTGTCTTCCAATATATTTTACTATTCTATTCTTTCAGGGGAAGTTCGGTTTGTTATTCTTTCACCTTCCAAAGTCTTTGAAGGTTATTTCTAGAGAACATTTAAGTCTGTAAAATATATTTGTCAGCAAAGATGTCTACAGAAATTTCCTCAAGCTCCAATATGTATTTACCCACCATCCAGAAATTCCTATTCCATTTTCTATTAATATTATTTCACTGGGATCAATCTCTGTTGAGAAATTTAGTTTAAGCTGCCTAGCAGTCTTAAAAGAGGAAGATCTATTAATTTAATCATTTATATGAATCATGTCTAAATGATCTCAGCAGAGAAAATGTGTTAGCCATTTAAATCCCATCATTACATATTATATAATAATTACCACTAATTCTAGTTTGGATGGGCCACAATATTGCTTTACATACCTAATATATTCAGAACATCTACCTTACCAAGCTCAGTCTTTTTTTTTTGTGACCTTTGAGTTTATGCTTGTCTTTTGATTATGAACATAGGACAGGCTCTCCAAGAAATTAGATATGCAAAGCACAGACAGTACCACATCTATTTGTCATGCACAGCTACATTTACTTTTATTTTTTTTATATCAAGTTTTTTTTCCTTCTCTGGAAGATATCTAGCATGCTATTGTTACTATTGCAATCCAAGTAATATTTGTTAAGTACTCTGTACTTAGTAGTGCATAACACTAATTCACAACCAGAATCAAGCCAAACTTATATTGTAAGATAGAGATATCCATAGGAGGCTACAGGAGGTAACTTCCATTGAATTTCCAAATTCTTTACCTTGAAAACACTGCTCAAAATTGTGCATGCAGATAAATATGTTCAGAGGAACTATATGTGCATTTTTGCCTACTGCTCAGATGTACATGTTTGCACTTTTATTCAGCAAAAAACCCGCAAATATTTCAGTGCGCAGGACTGAGTACAAGTTATACTATACAGGATTTCATGGAGCACTGAAGAATATTTAATCCCTCTATGGGCATTGCATGCAACAATGAATAAAAGCAGCTACCAAATTGTTCCTTGGTTGAACCACTTTAGCGCAGGCCTAAACAGACTATCTCTCCCTGGTAGCCACTGGATTTCCACACAAGTATGTTGACCCAGCATTACTTATTTGAGCCAAAGATGGGTTGAAGAACTCAACATGAGCCGGTGCTGCTGGTACCACACTGAGCAGCTGCTAATGGACAGAAGAGTCAAAGCTCTGCACATTGGTCCCCAATGGTGCTTCCAGGGAGTGATAATCCTCCCCCCCTCCCAAAACAAACAAAAGAAACCCAAACACATACATGCATGGGCTTCCTGGGAGCCACCGAACCCATACTGCTTACAGATCTCGGTATCTGACTCTGCCCTTGAGAAAGGTTGAACTGCATCTCTTCCATGCTAGAGGATAACCTCACCCAATACAGATTCTCAATTTAATCTTCCTTTTATTATTTATTATGGTTCTTTTTTTTTTTTTTTTTAAACCAACTCCACACCAACCTTTGCTCTATCTCAACCAATAACATCACAGACCAATTTACACCCATGATTAATTACAGAAGAGCAAAACTTTCAGCTCACACATCTCAGGGGTCAAATTTATCCCTAGTGTAAGGCAACAGAACTCCGTAGTGAGACAAATTTGGCCCTAGGTGACTTTTTCCTATCGACTCATTACACCAACCCTTCTACAGCTGATGAATCGAACCCCTTGTGTTCTGTTTGTAGCCATAATTAGTATTCATTTTGCAAGCTTGAAGTTCACCCTTGATACAGAATTGAGCCTAATGTTAATCACTGCAGTGTCTTACCTCCTTTGACTCTGATCTGTCAGGTTTGCATTCCTTGTCCCATACCTAATTTTTTGCCCTTACCAGCCAACTAGCACCTCGACATCACACTGTGTCAGAATTAGAAACTTTTGACAGATCTGTAATCATCTAGTTCTCATCAGCTCTGTGCATGTTAGTCACTTCATTTCCACATTCTAACAGTTAATATGCCTTAATTTCTCTCACTTTGTGAATATTTAATTCCTCCCTTTTCAACATCATTTTTAGGTTGTGTGAATCATTTTCAAAGCCTTTGCTATTCTCCCTCCACTATCATCTGCATATTTTATGAAATGGCACAGTTGAATCTCTGAGGGCTCTTGATAAAAATGAAACTGGCAGGCTGCTCATTAGTTGTTTACCTGGAGCTGTGCAAATCCCCTAGAATGGTGGGTTCCCATTTGGATTTGAATTAGGATATTCTGACAGATAAGAATCGAAGCCTTTCCAAGTTTCAAGTAATTTTTTTCCCCCCTTTCTACTCCAATTAATAGCTCTTCTAGCAAGTTTATGTTCTTTGACCAATCTACCAGTAGTAAGGTACTGTGTACACCAACATCTGAAACAACTGGATTATGAAAGGTGAGACACAGAAGCTGTAGCCAATTAGCAACTGTAATGAGGGGGAAAAAAGCATCCAATCAAAAATGCACTGAGGGCAGCAAAGCTAAAAGAGAAACTTTGCAACTTTCCAGAGTCAAACCAACTTGCTAGAAATAGGGCTATGGTTTATCTAAGCATATGCTTAATGAGCAAATAATCCAGTTACATTCAGTGGAAATACTGTGAGCAAAGTTCAAGACATTAAGTACTTCACAGTGACCATATCTCTATTCCACATGAGTTTCAAACAGCTGTTACTCAGGAAGGACATTTTTCATTATTTCCTTGATCTTATTTATATAGTAACTTCCAAGTCTCATCATAAAAACACACAATTCACAGCTTACAAGAGAGAAGGACACTTACGTTTACCATAAAATCCTGAAAATTATCAACAGAAATTCAGTGGATTATCTGGCCCATCCCTGTAGCAGAACAGCTCTTCACTGCTGCATCTGAAGCTGACTACATGTTTGCAAATCACCACATGCTTCTCTGTCACTTCTACAAGAAGCCAGTTATAACCAAGAGTAGAGTTCAAAATTAAGTTTCCAGCCATCTGATGTTTATATTCCCCGCCCCCCCCAAAAGCAACTAAGAACAATCAGTAGCTCACCCCAAGCCCTTAAAGCTGTATTTCCCCAGGAAAAATTGATAAGATAAGCAAGAAATGACTCTTCACAGCATATCATCTTGCTTGATATAAGCTCTCTGTGTAATCATGACCATCATACATTTTGATAAATTTGTTAAAGCCCCTACTGTAAGAAACAAGTGAATATTTAAAAGTATAACAATGATTTTTATATACATATATATATTTATATATATATATATATATATCTCCATGGCTGGAGTTAAGTACACCTTGAGTTTAATGCAAAGATTCAGATATTAATGTATTAAAAATAATTTTCTATATTCTCATGAAGCTTGGTGGCCTACCTGGCTGTTTAATTCTGGGTTTTGACTGTATTGCATCCTCCTAATTTGGTATATAAGCTTCAAATCTATTACTTTTTAATTGGACATGAACATGACTATGAACTATAATCTCCAAGGGTTTGCATAAAATTAGTCAAGACAGAGGCAAATGGAGTTGTCACTACAACTCATAACTATCAAAAAGTGCAAGTAGTTAAAAATAATAGCCATAAAGATCTTCATGCAACTTAGTGCAACTCAACTGCAGTAAGTTGCCGGTTTGGTAGAGCGATATTTTTGTTCCTTGAGCTTTCCAAGATTCTTCCACCACCAGTGTAAGCCAGCACATTTAGCATTTCTATATATCTACTTTATTAAATATTAACTGAAATTTCAGAAACAAGTTTTATCCTACTTTAAATGTACATGTCATTCAGGTAGATTTGCCTCATTTACTCTGTGTGTTGTCAGCATTTAGGAAATCTGAGGGCTTAATACATAATCATATTGTAGGGTGAGAATTTTATTTTAAAAAGCAGCTCTCACTACTACAATATTGCTTGTGACTTCAGTCCTGCAATACTAGCCAAGTGATTATCTTGCAAATAAAATACATTAGCACATTCTCTTTTTGTAAAGTATTGCCAAATATGAGGGTATTTCTTAATTGTTCTGTATTTGATGAGCACAGCTGTGTCTTCTTCACACTGCACATTCTAGGCAAAGGGAGGGACAACTCTGGGAAAAGGCAATTTAAAGCAACATTTCAGTCACAGACAACCTGTTCTCACTATTGAGGGAAATCTGCATCAGCTTTCAGCTGCTTATCTGTGCTGACCCAGAACATAGAATGGAGCAAAGAGGTCTCCACCAGCCCAAAGCCGTACAGATGAGAACATGAAATAGTAGTTTTCCAGAAGCTGGTATTCCTCTTCAGAGTGATTAAAAAAAGTGGTACTCATGAGGAAGCACAGTTGACAAGATCATTTCTACAACAGGAAACAAAGAACACAATGTTGTAAGGGGGAAAGGAAAAGAAAAAAAAAAAAAAGACTATATATTGCCAGAGAAATGTAGATGAAGATAGGGTTTGGAAATACAGTAAACCAAGATATTTGAACTAAGCAACTGATGGAAAGAATTGCCCTGAAAACAAAAATCTGAAGATGCTTCCCCCCTCATCGCTCCCCCCTCAGCACTTCTTTTCAAAAGAGAAGCTTTCCAGTTTGGCTTGGCATAATACATTGAGTCATGGTTTATGCTTCCCCTCTCTTCCCACCCCTCCCACCACATGTTAAACAGACCAGAGACCTGACATTTTATGTTGTTTGCTTGAAATGATAAACTTAATCATGAGTGAAATGTTAGGAAGTGACAGCGCTGGCCACAGTAAGGTCATTTCTTGTTTCAGCCAAGTACAATACAGCTTCCCCCTTAATTGCATTGCCAGTCCTTGCCACAGGAGGACCCAGGCATTTGCAAGTGGGGAACTGAATCTGTCTGTGTGATAATTAAACCATGGACCTCCGTAAAGACTGCCAAATCTGCCATATGGTAGTTTTATGACCTAGACTGCTGTTATCTCTTGAGAAAGCTAACATCCTAATCTCATTTTAGTTATCTGTGATCAGAACCCATATTTCTAGAGGGTAAAATACAGGAGCGCTGCTTGTCACAGAGCATCCTAAAGCAATGATTTTTTTTTTTTTTTCCAGTGGTTCACATTAATAAAGCAAAAGGAGAACTCATTATTGACATACTAGAATTAGAACAGAAATCAAGGAGGTAAAACCAAATAACCCATAGGTTACCTGCACACACATTGTAACATCTCACTAAGAAAAATTCCAGAAATTTCACCTGGGATAAATCAGCTCACTGACTAATAGTTAAAAGGTCCACTGCAGGAAGGTTGTGAAAAGGGCACTGTATTTTTCCCAAAGCAAGCACATTACCTTAAAAACACAAAGTGTCAGTGCATTTGGAAGTCTGATATCATCTACTGCAACTGCGCTGCTTTACAAGCATCCTTATGCATGGTACAGTCTCAGAGCTAGGCAAGTACTTCACAGAGTGCAAGATGCCCAGTAAAAGGAATGAATTATCAGAACTGATGCTGGATAGTGCTTTAAGCCTGGCCCATCTAATACCAGTGTTCTTTGATTAAATTAATGCTAATTTGTCTTTAAAATTGAAATACATCTAGCTGGGCATTTGATTAGCACCAAGTGCTAATGCTTACCAGCTGTGGTCACCTTCTTGCATCTCCTTTGGGGCCAAATCATTTCTTAACTGAGAGCCTACGTCTGTTCCTTTCAGTAAGGCTACATCCTCAAAAGTGCACGGAAATCATAAGAAACAGGTGGCTTATTTTTCATCTCACTGGTAGCAAGCAAATACACAGCCTCTTTAAGGCCTATGAGAGAACCTTAAATACAGATAATCTTTAGTACTTGAAGCTGTTATTTTAATATGAGGCTAGATATTGCAAGATGAATTTTTTTTTTTTTAAAGCAGAGACAGACCTAACAGCTGGTCAAGTCTACCCAGACTGCGAGTTCTCCACACCAGTGACCTTCATCACATTTATCAGATAGACAGACACTCTTATTGAGAGATTACCTAGGTCTGTTTTTACAGAAATATTCTGGTTATATGATCTAGATAATGCAGCCTGCTATAAATCACCCCAGTTGTCCCTTGATATTTTGAAAAGTGATGAGACTGCCGATTCTTGCTTCTTACTTTGTATGCAAATGATGAATTATAGATGGGAAATAGGAAAAAGAAGGTTTTACTCATTTGCTGGATTGAAACAGACTGGATTAGTGAGCGAGCAGTAGTACCCTTGGACTATTTATTGTGACATTGCTTAGAAAAATTCAAACCCCAAAGCCTTCAAATCACTGGGGACATTGTTAGCCTTCTGCAGGAATTATTAAAATGTACAGAAATGTATGAGCATCGCTTTATAATAATTAATCAGGGGCTGTTGATTAATAAAGCTCATTTTTTAGTCCCGATGATTCAGGGTATTATCCAAAGGACAGTGTCCTTGTCATATTGATTAAGAAACCAGACTTTGCTGTGGAAAGAAGTCTAAGAACAGTCGTGCTTCTTCCTTTCCCTCCCCCCATATAAAATAAATATTGAATGAGAATATTAACTCGTTAACCTTGACAACAATTTGTAATTTTCATAAGGAGGAAAACTCGCATATTCAGCAAATAAATTGCTGCAGGGATTTCAGGGAAACAAATTGGAGAGAATGAAGAATGCTACCATATGAATTCTGTCGTTTTTATGGGCTGCAATGATAAATTTGTTTGGTTATGTCCCTCAATTAAGGCCACAAATACTGTAAAGCGTCAGAAGCAAGCTAACTGGTAGCGCTGGTACAGAGCTGTCTGGGTGACAGTCTAAGGTCATTCAGGAAGTTAAGTGTTTTTTCTTGTCTCAGATCTAGTTCAAATCTGGAGAAGACATCTCAGCTCCATTACAGAGTGTGTCTTATATGCAGCTTATTAATCCCTTTAAAGCCTTTCTTGAAAAGATAACTCCGTTTATTAGGTCCTGCATGAGAAAATCTTTATTTGGAATTAACAGCACCAGTCACGGGTTTTAGAGGGTTATCTAATTGTTCTGAATTCACTTTAACCAGGAATGCAGGTAAAAATTTCATCAACTGTTTACCTCTGCAGTTAGTGTGCACTATTTTTGGTATGGTTTGAAAATTGAGCTGGGGTGCTATTTCAATGATAACAGGAAAAATGGATGCTCTGTGCTCCATTGTGTATTTCCAGTTCAAAAAATCTTGTTTGTTCAGATCATTGACTAAGTCAGCAAACCAGCAAAACAGTTAAGCATGTGCTTAGTTTTAAGCATGCGTTGTCTCAGCTGACACCAAGTAATACCATTTACACTTAAAATTAAGCATATGCTTAACTGCTTTGTTGGATTACAGCCTAAATTATCTATTAATCCAATTGCATGCTTTCCTCTGATCACCGCTGTCTTGAAATTCTTGCTGTACAATAGATTTAATATAAATGCATTATGTTTGTCAGGCATGGCACTAGATTTGCATGCTGCCCTTGTCTGCTTAGGCACATTATCATCCATAGGAGAATATTAAAGATTTAATATGATTTTTAAAAATTTAATTTTAGTGACTTTTTGAAGGATATGAATGAACTGGTATCTTGTTTGGGAAACTAAAAGGAAAAAAATAAAAAAGTGCCTAATACTTTAAAGGTACAGGTAAGGGGCATGAGGTGAGTGAGAAAAACGCATATGGAAACTAGTAGCCTCAGATCCAATAAGCAAGACAACACATACACTGTCCAGTTTTACTGTGCTCATTCTACAAGGACTCGGGGGTAGTAAAGTGTTGTATACCCCTGTTTTATGCAGGAAATTTACAAATAAAGAATTTTGGGTCCAGAAATCTAAGTATAAAGAACCTAGCTGCCAGGCTCTTATAAAGGTTTGAGTTCTCATTCATTTCAGCAAACAAATGAGTCTAAAGGTGCTCAGGGTGAAAGGTACCACTGAAATCACACCACAATTGCTATTCTAGCTTCCCTATTTGCACCTTTTGAGGGTGGCTTTTTCTTGGTGTCCTCGCACACTTTTGTGATATCAAAAAAGTAGATCTAAGTTTAAAAAACACTCACAAGTGGCCTCAAATAATTTGTTCAAGGTCACACAGGACCCAGTGAAAGCCTGCTTTCTCAAAGCCCTCTACGCAACATCCTCCTCCTTGCACCTGGCCAGCACTGATGCTTCCAAGGGCAATCCAGGCCACTCTGCAGCAGGGCTGGCAGTTTGGCTGCTCACAGCAACTGTCCTATTCAGCTACACCCCTACCCACGTTATGCTGTTTTAGCTGAGGTACAGGAGGAAACTTTGTGCAGCTCTGATAAGGCATTGTTCATATAAAGCAGTGGGGAACTGCTCAGAGATGCAGTTATTCAGACAATGCCTTACAGAGGATAATAGCCATAATGACTTTTTTCTAAGCCTTTCTTCTCCTCCAAGCACACAAAGCAAAAATAAATAAATAATAAAAAGAAATCTCTGCATTTCTACTACTGGTGACACTGGAATATAATCAGGCAGTACCTGCAGGATAAATCAAAAGATTAAATTAAGTTGGGATTTGAATCCCCACTAAACAAAGAATCAAACAGAGATTACATTTTTCTGGACTCTAGTCTCAGAATAGCTTTCAAGGGCCTCCCTTACAAACATAATATCATTATTTGCTTTGACCACTGGTACGTTAAAGAAAATACAGGCGAGAGGATGGAAGGTGGAGTTGATGGGCAAGCAAAAATATGGAGAGCAGTATGGGGCATGCTAATTTTCACTCACTGCCTGGCCTCCTGCCTGCTTCCCTAAGCCTATTCAGGCCCTAGCCTTGGGTTCTGACTCTTGACCAATGCCTGTCGGCCCGTTCTGCATCCTGCCTTCTGCTGCTCCTTTCATTCGGCCCAAGATTTTACCTTGCTTCTTGCAGGAGACTCATACCTGCTGTCTCCCCACCAACACTGCCATCTCACAAAGCCATTTATTCCTTCTCTGCAAAAGCACAGTCACCAAAACCCTCTCCCAACAGAGAGGTCATGCAAATACAAGTGAGATTGCCCTTAATCATAGACAAATATTATATTTAGAAGCATAAGAATCATTGTACTGGCTGACCTACAGGCTGTATAGTCCTGAATTCCTCCCCTGCCAGCAACCAAAGTGAGAGGGGTGAAGAGCACATCATAACTAACAAATAATTTATACCTTTCTGTCTATGGATGTCACCCTAAATTTTAAACAAAGGTGGATAACTCTTACGTAGTAACTTGTATCTTCCTCTTGCTTGACATATTCTGTTCATTAGAATTGCCTACATTAACTTTTAAGTATTCACAATTTACAAATAAAATACAAATGCTGTTTTAATCTTGCTGCTGGTGGCCCCAGTTGCATCATAGAGCAAAACACTCCACCATCTAGTGATGGGTTGCATTTTTTTGCTAAGATTTCATGGATCAGAACAGATATTGTCAAATCAGTCTGCACAGCCCAAACCAGCATGACCAAAGACTGTTTTAGTGATGTTCATCGCTCAAGTTGGGCAAAGAATGGGAGGTTCTCTAGTGCAAAGCCTCCAGTGAATGTTATCTGATAGCAGCAGCCTCAGATTGCAAGTATCTCATACCTCCTGACTGATAAAAAATAAATCCCAGCATGAAAAAAAAAAAATGAGAAGCATCTCTAACTTCTCAAAAGTAGAAATGACAACAGACAAAGGGGTATTTTCCAAATCCTCAGTCTTAGAAAACTGCCAATTTGAATCTCTGAGGTTTTGTACTTTGTTATTTTAAAACAATTTTAGATACCAGAGCTGCAACTCCTTCTTGAGACTATGTGCACACACATACACAAAGCCTTACTGCTCTTCTCAGTGAGGGGAAAAAACATTTCTCCCACGTCTTTTGTGCCCGCTTTACATATTTCCTCAGCAATATCCCTGCACAGGGATCACAGACCCAGTGTGGGAAGGGAGCGTGTCAATGACCCATTAGAAACCTGACATGACATTTATGAGCACGTTTAGCGGGGTTGCTCTCACAAGCACAATAATTACACACACAAATGAGGTTTGAAATTGCCCTTTTATGAAAATTCAAACCTTGATATTTAACTATTTAATAAGAACCTATCTTGAATCCGATTTGCAAATCAGATGTTTCAGTTAAAGGCTTGTTTTTTTCAGAAAGATGAAGTCTGACACCAGTATACGTTTTCTGTGTCTGTTGTAGGTGCTCTTTTAAAAAGCATGCATATATGAATTCAGCTTTCTTATGAAACATATTCATGTTTTATCTCTCTGCATGTGTAAATGCTTGTACATAAGTTCCACATCAGTAGCTGGACACAGAGCAGGTAGAGGTGTGCATATAAGCATGAATTTCAATTGAACATAAGCCCCTAAAAGACAAGTTTTCCAACTATATCTGTGAATGATTGTAGATTGCATTTTGTTTGCATAAAACACTGCAAGGTACTGTATGGGGCCTCTGTAATGCTACACATGCAGAAATTGCTTAAAAGCAAGAGAATTTACTAAATTCATGCAGTAGATTATAGAAAAAACATTTTAACAACATTCTTTATGGTCTGCTTTGTGCTGATTTCAGGGGACCAGAATTAAGCACTGACTGCCTAGAAATTTTTATAAGTTATTCCCCTATTTACTGCTTCTTTTCTAATTCAAGACAGCAGCTACTTTAGAAATTCTGACAGAAGTGAAGCAGCATCGGATTGAAGAAAAACAAGAAAGAAATGGCTCTTCCTAATCTTTATCCTACATCAACAATGCGCAAATCTGCAGCGGCTCACAACTGAAGATCTCTAAATACTTCATAAAGCACTGAGCTGCAAAATACTGCATATCAGGTAGTTAATCACTGTACCTATTGTACCAGTGGGAAAAGGAAAGCACTGAGCACTGCACTGATTTGCCTGGCGCCACACGTCAAGTTTGCAGCAGAGCCTGGGAGTAGCACAGAGATCACCTGTCTATCTGTCCTGAGCTGTAACAGCAACCCCATCCGTGCTCCAAGACACTGCAGCAGTACAAATACTTAATTCCAAAGAGCTTTAAGAGTTGAACGTGCTCGAGAAGGTACGTTCAGCCCAATGCAGTAGGTCTCATTCATCGCATCCCTGTGCCCTTGGAGGGCACCCAAGGCTGGCAGAAAAGCAACTGCTGCTGCTGAGCCAAACCAGAAAGAGCTTCATACCCTGCATCTCCCCCTCCTAATCAACCAGACCTTTGTCATTTTTCTCTGAGCTGCAGAAGAGGGAGCAGGGTGTTCAACAAAAGTTTATGGAAAAAAGGGTATTTGAAGGAAGTGGGACCATTCCTAATAGGAAGCTAAACCATTGAAACAGAAACATTTGACTCAAAATTCGCTATGAAAACCTATTTGAAATTTCTGCCCTTTAGCTGAAGTGCTCTAATTTGATACCCAATATCAGGTTTTGTTCTTACTTGGCACATTGTTATGAAAATATTACTTCAGAATCAGAGGAAAAAATAAGGCTGAAAAGCACTAAAACCAAACAACTTTATCTAAAACAAAGCTAGCTTTTTTTTTTTTTATTATTTTTTTGCTTTTTACTAGAAAAAACAAGCCTGCTGCTGTTGCATTCTCTAATTTCCAGCTGTCATGCCACAAAACACAAGCAACACTAAGGGATTGAGCTTACTCACAGGAAACAAATTTTCAAGAGTTACCTCCAGTAAGTTTTGCTGAATAACCATCCTAAGTTGCACTCCACTATTTCATTCTACTAAATCCTGTATATAGTTTGATTAACTTCATAGGGTAACTTGTAAGTCCACATACTTAGAATGCTTTTTTTTTTTTTTTTAAATGAATAAAAAGAACTAGAGTACCTTGAATGGCAAGATCTGAAAAATCCATGCAGATCATATTTCAGAGGTAGGAACTGATTTGTTTCAGCCACCACCCACCTTCTCAGATAATTAAATTTCTTTCCAAAAAACTCTGAGAAAGCAGCAATTGGTCAAGACAGGAGGGCTAAAATAAAAAATAATAATTTCAAACTGTGAAACACAGTCAGCATGAGCTAAATACTCTCTAAATTCTCACCATTCATCTCCAGCAACTCAGATCAGCATCATTTTTCACAGAAATTTATTTAAAAGGGCAGCTGTATTGCATCCCAGTTCCATCACTGGCACTGATTTTACTAAATGTCACTGATACCTTAAAAAAATTGCATACTTAAGCTCACTTCCCAGCACAGCCTTTTCTCTTAGGTCCTATTACACTCAGTTCTCCTGTGGATTTTGTTAATAGTTTATAAACAGTAATTACATGTATTTTCACAATAGTCACAAATTGACCAACTTGATTTGGCACTTTTCTGTAGAGGCTTCCCTGCCTGCAGTTAACAGCAGTAGAAGATCAATTTTTAAAGCAGAGATGGTATAATGTTAAATGTTAGTAGCCAGCATTAGGATTTTATAGCCTGATTATAATTACAAAGAGTGATTTTTTGGAATGTTTCCTAGCTTTCAGTGAAAAAAATGCCAAAGTGAATTTAAAGACTGTAATTAGTCATTGCTATTTGTGTGTTAGTACTTTTAAATAGTCTTGAGGGTTAGACATTGGACAAGCGTATTAAGTTCCCATCCTAAAGAGTATATCATATTAGTCAAGACTGGCTGCCTCATCCTACAGGCAAAACCCAAAATGCAGAGGGGTGAAGTGACTATCCTACAGTTAGAGCCTGTCAAATGGGGAATTTACCCCGCAAGATTCAGCCCCATGTTTTTATGGGCATGTCACTTGCAAATTACATGTTATGAACCATCTTATAAGAACAAGCAGAGCAGTCTTCAGTCTAGGCTAATGCAAATAAAACCTTTATGTTCCACTGTAGCTCTATACAGACATGTCTTGCAGGGATGCTGTGAGGAGTATAAGAAATTCAACTTGTAGCAGAGACAGAAACAGTGCCTGTATTAGTAACACTAAAGAATTTATTTTATATGTTAATCATTGGAATTCCACCTTTCGTGAGAAATAATATAAATATTACTGAAGTGGGACTAGATTCACATCAGTGATATAGCGCAGAAAGCCCCACCCAGCAGAACCACATAGGTCCTGATGAATTTCCTTCAAGAGGTGGTTATGTATTCCTGCATTTTGCAGTTGAGTAGCAAGCAAATGACAATATTGCCTAAGCAATATCTATGTTAGAAAACATGCACATATTTCTTCTCCAGCTGTTTCTAGGAGCTGGGCACCTGCCACCTTTTGCCTTCATTAAACTAAGTAAATGATGCCTTTCTCAAACTGCAGCCTTTGTTGATTTGGACACCTACCTGAAACAGTCACCCATCTCACTACCTTTCTTCCAATTGACCTCTCCCTCCCAAAGACAAAGATGCAGGAGGGCAAGCATCTCCACACTACATGCTCTGCTTACACATCCACTGTTCAGCCTTTTGTGATGAGAAATTAACATTAATAAGGAAAAAAGGACTTTTTTTTTTAAAAAAAAAGGGTGAAGGCAGCACAACCAGAGTTAAAATAAAGGGAGTTCATCAATAAACATGCACCCAGAAGGGTGAAAAGATTAAATAGGCTGAACAAAGAGCAATACATAAAGAAACCTTCTTACTTCAGACCAATATCAACCCTCAATTAACACGCCTAGGGTAGGAGAGCCAATCCTGGCACTGCTGAGTGTCTCGAGGTGCTGGGGGCCTTCGAGACCAGCCCTGCTTACGGGAGCAGACTGTAGACAGGCACCGTCCCCATCCCAAACACAAGCGGCAAAAGTATTGGGAAAAAAACCCCAGCAAGCTCACACTCCCCAAAGCCATAAACACTAACTTCCCACATGACAATAGAGAGATCAGAATTATTCTCCACAATTCAGCCTTTGACAGACCGGCATCCCTACCATGACAAGCACCAGGCCAGGATTTACCAGCAATTTGGGCCTACAAAGTTGTCTAACCTGAAGTTGCATTGGCTCAGCAATTCTTTCAAATGATTTGATAAGAGTGTTTTTAGTTTGTCACACATGCAGGTACACACAGCAATAACTACCATAATATTATAAAATACAAAGGAAGAAGTGTGCAGTAATTTTCACTGATTAACTGAAAATAGGAAACTTTAATTATTAATTTTTGAAATCACTAAAAGGAGAAAATAGCTAGCATACCTTCCATGTGCAGACACTGAAATTAGATTAGCTTGACAAGCCTATTTCAGAAGGAACAGGAATTCTTCAGTGCATTTATTTAATAGACCTTGAACACATTATGAAGCAACTTTTTATTACAGTATCCTAAAAATGTGACTGAAAGGGTTTTAAATCCCTCGCCCTGATGCTGTTTTTAAGCACAAAAAAAATGAAAGAATCTGGGTAATGATAGCTTGATATTCAGAGCACCCTTTGACAAGATCAGAAGGGAGGTGCAGAGCAGAGGGGTGGCTCCTGGTGGTGGGTTCAGAGCAGGGATTTCCTGCACGCCTGTTGCTTCTCTGTCATCAAGGAACTTGGGAGCAACCGGAGATGCTCGAGCCCTTTAGCCATGTCCTAAATTGCCAAACGCACTCACTGACATGCGCACACGACCCTCCAGATGAGAGTCTGGCCCCAAATCCATGGAAGTTGGTGAACATTTTGCCATGAATTCGCTTAGCTATGGGCAAGAATCCCCGCACATGTATAAATACCAGCTTGTGTCAACGTGAGAGGTTACATGAGTTCTCAAGAATTCTTAAGAGACAAATTGAAAATTTTCAAGGGGTAAAGTAATCTACATTCATTCTGTAAAGTTTCCCTGTCATATTCTAAAAGGTCATACTCCACTTTGGTACCATTCACAAGCATATTTTCACTAGACAGAAAAAAACAGTTAAACATGAAAATATTCTTGTAATATCCTATGAAACTGTTCCTCTCAGAGCTGGCAGGTTAAGGATCTTACCAGTCCCCAAGGAGTGACAAAAGGGAAGAGTTTGGCCCATTGTGCCAAAGTAGCTCTAACCAGTAAACTCAGGATAAGATACTCCTTTCTGAAGGCATACACTTCGCAGGCTGCTACATTTTAAGGAGTCATCTAGAAAAGTACCCATAGTTTTGATGAGCAAACTTCACACCTATCAGCAGGAGGTCAATGGCACATTAATGAACAGATGTAGTGTTACACAGTGGTCCACCAGCATCTCCAACCTCTGGGTTTTAGGTCTATCAACCTGACATGCAGTTCATTTCTCCAAGTAGAATTTTTACATAGCTATTCATGAAAAAACACCATTGCACCTCTTTTTTGAGCTTTCCCCCCATCCACAGATAGGAGTTGCCACAGAAAAGTTATTAGTAAGAGGCACTTTGTAAGCACATCTCCATTAATTGCATCTTGTCTGAAAATGCACTCTCTGCCCCCAGTTCCTGCGCTGTAAGGATCAGATTTCTAAAATGATATTGTCTGATGAGGAGAAACCAAGAACATTCACACTGTTTCATCAGACCATTTTTGCTGTTGAGCCAGTGACCCCTGCTCTGATAAATATGTACAGTACTTGCATGTTGGCATGTTAGACTTTTTTTTTCCTATTGTTCTCCTTCAAAGGCACATAACTTCTAGCAAGTTCCACAATCAATGGACCAGGAGACTCTTCCTGATAAACTCCCCTCACGGATTATGAGAAGCTGAAAACTCTTTTCATCCTTATTCTGAATCACCAGAACCTGCTAGTTTGACCAGGGATAAATATCTCCGCCTCTCTGAGGCTGCTTGTCTATGCAACACTGCATAAAAGATACATTCTGATGCATTTAAAAAAAAGAAAGTAGTATTTTTTTAAATCCATGTAAGAGTACCTGGTAATAAATTCCTAATTTATGTAAATCAGCTCAGCTCCATCAGTTTTGGATTTGCCTTTAAGGTGTTAAAACTGGCT
>VZSV01000029.1:1438368-1491064 GCA_013398735.1 Nothocercus julius | reverse complement strand
AAAAATATAAAAAACTTATTTTTGAGTTTTCAAGTGGGAAGACTGTTTTACAGAATTTAACGTAAACACTAGTAGCTTAGCTGAAGGAAAGCGTGTCATGGTCAGGAGAGCAGCAATGAAATGAATTCCACTGTATTTGTTGAGATGGACTTTAAGAGAAGGGAACTGAAACAAGGAGGAGAGGGAAGCTGCAGTGATCCAGGTTTGAGCTGGGCTAGGTCAGAGACAAGGATTTTCATAGCAGGGATGGGAAATGATAAATGAAACCAAGGGGGTTGTTTTTAAAGAACAATCAGGAAAGATGGAAAGGTATTGAAATTTGGCTAATGAAGCAGAAGGCTCTGCAGAGGCTGTAAGAGTAGAACCAAAAGGGACAGGACCTTCTTTTGTAGCTTCTCCCCACCCCCTTTTCATTAGACTGCCTTTTTGCCCCCTCTAGACTGTGCAAATATTGTGTTATATATCTCTGTCTCATTGTCTTCTGTCACCCAAGTAACACTTCTTTTACTGCTGCCAAAATGGCTACTCCAATGCTAGGTCAGACCAATTATTTCTTAAATGGTTTGTATTCACCTGCACTTCAAATGTGTGGCTTTGAGAAACAAAATAACAGCACCTCATTCCCAGCCTGCTCCCAAGATCCATTATGCTAGCAGCACATCAGTCTGCTCAATTAAAGAGCCAACAACTACAAAGCAACTGTACATCATTTGTATTACCTTTCTGGAGCCGACACTTTATTCACAAATATCTGACTCCAAGTGGTCCTTTTCTGCTTAGCTATGTGCTTTATGCTAGCTTGCATTTATGTTAAAGAAAAAAAGAAAAAAGAAAAAACAACAATGTGCTTTAAGCAAGATTTCTATATCCTGTATAGAGCTATAGCTATTTCTTTCCTGCAAAAGATTTTTGCCATTCTTTGCAGACCATTTGAGGCTGATTTTTTACATACCTTAATACTAACACACATGAAATAGCAAGTGTAAAGTCTGAAGGTATGTTTTCAAAAATATTAATGGAGATTCAACATTTAAACTAATACCATTATTTTGAAAAAACTTACTTTTGCATTTTCAACACATTAAATTATTAATGGATATGCTATGCTTCCCTAAACTAGCTAAGTTAACATTTTGTCAAGTGTCACCCCAACATTCAAGGAGAAGTACAGCATTCTTAGTCATCTGCTGTTCCTGTAAGCTGGAACAGGCATCACTTCCACTCTGTTCCCATCCTGGCTACAATTAGCCATCTAATCCATCTTTTAAACACATCCACTCCTCCAAATGTTCCTCCACATCTAGCTCCGCTCCTTGGAGCTGAGCATTGGGTGATTTTCTCTCATCTTAGCTACTACTAGTATTGATATTATGGATATAATAGCAGCCCACCAGGACTTAAAGGAAGTTGAAGACCAGACAAGAGTCTGTCTTCTCAGTAAAGCAATCCAAGTGAAACAGAGGGCTTTGCGACTGGATATGAGGAAGCCTTTTTCACTAATAAGAAAATTAAGCACTGGAAGAGGCTGCCCAGAGATGTCATGGCACCTCTACCCCTGTTGGGTCTCAAAAGCTTTCCAGGCAAATTCCTGAGCACCCTGGTCAAAATTCAGTGTTTGTCCTGACTTTGAGCAGGAGGTGGACCAGACACCTCCTGAGGTTGTTTCCACCCTGAACAGGTCTACCATAATGAGACACGATCATGAAATAAACCCGGCTTTTCCAGCATCATAGGTCTTTCTTACAGAAGCTTATTATGACTGCCACAAAACTTGCAGGCAGCTCCTTGCTGAGCTAATTTAAAATAACAAGACAAAACCCTGAAATATGAGGTCTTATTCTCCACTCTTCCAGGCTTCCATAGTAACTCGCTTGTAAGACAAGTTTGTATAAAATGCTACAAGGACAGAATTCTCTACCTACTTATCTAAGTAGTAGAGTTGCACATCCATTTGCCATTCACAGGGGTAAGTTGTTCTGCAGTTCATTTTCCTGCTTTACAGAGCCCTATAAGCCACACACTGCCTAGGAAAGAACAAGATCAAGCCCATGGATGACCAGGATAGTTAAAAAAACAAAAACAAGGGAGGGGACACAGGTGTCCCCAAACCTGCAAGCATACCCAGGTTGTTGTCCTTTCAAAAACTTGTGAGAAGGTAAGCTCATCTGAGGAAGTATAAATTCTGCCTAGCGCAAAGAAAAATTACTTTGAATTAACTGGATAGATGTTATAAATAATCCACATTAAATTCTTAATTTTGGGTTACGATAGAAGACTTAATAGTGGTCAGATACCCATTGCTTATGCAATTAATTCTTAGCAAAGAAAATGAATGTGAGAGATAAAATATTTTAGAAATAATCTTTTCATAGAAAAACAATGGAAATTTGAAGAAGGATTAAGATTTAGTGTCACAACAGATTACAGTGTGAACAGAATATGTCCTTACAGGAATCTATTTAACTAGCGACATCCTAGAAGGAACAAACTCTAGGGCTTTTGACATGAAAAATGTGAATATGCTCTTTGAATGTTTACTAGAGCTCACAACTAGCAGGAAATGAGGCATGAAATGCATCAAACAGTGTTCCAAATATAATGCATTACCTTAAGTTGAGCAATATTTTTAGGGATGCTAACTCTCCGGCCCCTAGGTAGAAGTATATTTTCAACCAGATGAACATCCCAACAGCTAGAACACAGAAACTGCAACAAAAGCACTGCATTTTCTTTAAAAAAGGTGTCTAATTCTGTATAATATATTCCCATTTGTTACCTTTTCCTCAAACTAATAATTCAGGAACTACTGGAACATGATGCATGGACTGACACAAGATGTGGTGTGGAGGAATGTACAGTATGCTTGTGTTTCATAGCACATTGTTTGTGCCCACTTCTTACTCATCTCACAATAAAACCCCTGAAAACAATGATTTTTCTTGTAATAATTTTGTTGCTATGGTCGGAGACACCACTGCCAAAAAAAACACTGAAATTTGTTTCATGTATGTTTAAAGCTATGAACTACCAGCAATCTGTTTAGGTTCACCTGTAGCACAACCTACCTAACACTTTTTAGAGCATCACAAGTGACTGACTTGTCAGATGACATAGGCTCCTGGTATAATTAGGAATAGCTTTGAATGACTATATTTGTAAAGTCCAGTGCATCTCAAATGCAGCATCTGAAAATGGAGACTAATTCAACAATTAAGTTTATTCTTAGCATTCCTTAGCTTCTTCAGCCAAGTCAAATTCACATCTGCAAAAAAAATAGCACAAATGTGCAGAAGTACATTTCAGAGCGCTTTGAGACCCAGGGTAACATATGTTAGGGAAGGTCAAGGTGTTTAAAATATATGGAGTAGGCACACCCAACACACTCTTTAGCTGCTATCACAAGCCTCACCCATGAGTGGGTGAGGGCAAAGGAAATTTTCCAATTCAAGAACATGCTCCAGCAACTCAGTGCTTACAATGACAGAATTTTCAATTTCATTCTCAATCATCCTGAAGATAAGGCCTTCTTAGTGATTAAACTTCAACTGATGCTTTCATTCCAGCCTCCAGTTAATAACCTCCTGGTAGACAGTCCAGGGAAGCCTTCCTACATTTGCTTTCCATAGGAAAGCTCTGCTTTATTTTTCTGCTACGTAGCCATGAAGCCATCCGTTACAACTGCCAGAGCCACGCACACTTGTTTCTTGCTCATCTCGTGACATGGCACGCCAATACAGAAAGTGATGGTAACAGGTCTTAAAAGATTCAGATGTGCTACTGGGGCTTTAACTCCAGTATTTTTAATCCTCCAGCAACTAACAGCAAGTGAAAAAGTTACACAAGTTCACTTCAGGTAGTCTTCTGACCTTTGGAGTGCTAACCCAAAGCTACCTAAATAATCTGAGCTGGACAAACTGTTCCTTGTTCTGTTTTATATATATGTACATATACATACTCACACATGTACATTTTGGAGTGTATCAACTCATCTACAAAACAAAATTTAAGAATAACACTTGTAAATTCAATGGAGAAACTATGATAAAAGCAGGAATCACATTCAAAAGTTGTCTACATACACATTTTCTTCACACCATGGAAGAAGTCATGATACACTTCCAAGCTTAAAAAAAAAATCTGTCCCAATCATATGGAAAAAAATATTCTAAAGATTGTAGTCTTACCAAATGCCAATGGCACTTGGAGGTTCCATGGCCTCATGACTATCTTAAGTCAGGGAAAACAATTGTCTTCTCACCTGTCCTATAGAATGTCCTATAGAATGTAAGCATTAAAAAAAGCTGAGTTTTATTTTTGGTCAAACAGCTGGGTGTAGTCAGCTCCAGCCCACTTCTACACTTTCAACCTAAAATGGTGACATAAAAGAAAATATTTCTGATTATGTCCCTGAACATCTTTTGAGGCAATACTTCTGCAATAAGTTCAAGAGAACATTTTCCATTAATTTAAGTAGCAAAATTTTACACTTATTTTACAGCCAAACTTGAGCATTCAAAAATATTATTTGATTAATATTGGGTCACTCTTTCCAAACCCTAAATAATGCAGTTAATTAATCCTAGATAATGCAGTGAACTAGGCTGTCTATAGAAATCTTCCTTAAAAATATATCAGTTTATTTTCTTTATCAGAGTCTGACACATGCAAAAAACCAGAATGACGAATACTCTCCAAAAACAAGAAACCCAAACTATTTCAATATAAAATACAATTTGCTATGTTCACAGGAGTGATCAACTGTACAATGACTGAAATCCAGGAGATGAGTGCAGGTATTTTTCTGGATAAAAGCAGTGCTGTACAAAATAAATCCAGCAAAACAGCATTTCTTGAGTGAGGTATTCCTTAAACTGTTTGCTTTGTTTAAAAAGAAATCTTTAAGTTTAACTTTCTTGATATAACTAGGCTACTAGTCATAGCAGAACATGGTGGGTACAGGCTAATTTCTTGCCCTTGGGGTTTTCAGGAAATAGCCTGAGATGTGTCACACTGACTCTCCAGCACGAGGAAGGAAAGCAAGGCTAACGATGGTTCAGCCATTCATTACTGCTTGGTCTCTAATGGCAGGGAAGCTGCTTTGCTCCTGCTGCACAGCCACGAGAACGAGCAGAATTGTGGCAGGGACAGATATGGGACATTTTCTTTAAGTCAGTGTCATTCATATCTAGCAAAAAAGAGGCAAGAGAAATTAATGGTGTACTCTCATCCTTCATACTTTGATTCTTTAAGTTATTGAACACTTTCTATTCCTGTATGATTGAACATGAACAGTTAGAGGCTGGTTCCTTATCAGGAGCAGCGCACAGGACAGACCAGGCTCCGTGCTGGGTCACATCACAGAAATTAGCAGCAGCTTTTCCTTATCAGGAACCAAAGTCTTTCTACAGTATTTGCAGAGGCAAGAAATAGAACTAGAACAAGAACCGATGCCACATTCGAGTGCTGCAGCAGCTTGTGGGCATGCCAGGACACTGCTCTGGAGGTCCTGCATCAGCATCAGCCAGCCCTGAACGCAGTCTGGAGGCCTCTGTTACAAAAGTGTGCATCATCTGGTTTTAAAAGTCTAATATTTTTTGCCATCCCAATGGTAAGAACAGGATCTAGAAGTGGATACACTTTCTCAAAATATATTTTATATATCCAGAAAGTATTTTGTCCACATTGAGGGTCTGTGAGAGAAGAGACCATCAACAACCAGATTTAGAATAGCAAGTTTTACTGCACAAAATGTTTTTTCTTCTCTTGTAATAAAGATAAAGCATTATGTTTCTCATTTTCTTTTGCTTCAACCTAAAAAACACAACTAAAAAATATCAAGTCTATCACATATGTGCCATAATTCAGCTATTAGACAAATAAATTAATGGGAAGTCAGTCCATACATAAAACTGTATATTTAGCATGACGATGCCTTTCAAACATCTAACCTTTTAGCTACATGTACAATGAATGCTTTTGACAGTTTTATTAGTTGAATAGTTGTCCATTTACGAGTCCCATCACATTAAGAATGGGGTTTCTGTACTTCTGCCAATGTGCTAGAAGTGGAAACCTGTCTCTTGTGTTTTCTCTTCTTAGAAAGAATGTCAGGCTAAAAAGACAGGTCCAAACAGTTACTAGCCATCTTGGCAAACATGCTACCATTGTTTATAAAACCGTAAAATTATTATTGTTTGGAGATGGTTTCTTGTTACCTTACTTTTTATAACAGACAAGTGACTTTCAACTTGTCAAAGAAACCTAATAAAATATAAATACAAACTGCTTGCCTGGTTTTTCCTCTTTTACTCTGAGCACATAGTACATTAATAAAACAAAAGCAGAATAAAACTCTGCAAAAAATAACTAAAACCATCAAGATTTTAGGACAGAAACAGCCCAAAATGCTATACAAAATGCTATAGTGTTTATTAAGTTTTAATTTATAAGCACCTGTATCACCTTCTCTCTATATATATAAGAACAGGAAAGCAATATGTGACTTGTTGGCTAAGGCCCCAGTCCAGCAAAGCACAAACACATGTGTAGCTGTAGACACTGTGTCGTTACATCAGCTTTAACCTATGCATCTCCAGTCATCTCCCCCTCAGGCAAAAGTCAGGATAGAAGGTGACCCTGCACCTTCACAACCATGACCAGTTCACCTGATCTGGTGACCTTCCAGTCACAATTTTTCATCACTCATCCGCTGATATTTTGACCTAGAGACCATTAGCTTGAACTAAACTTGGAGGAATATCAAAGTACTGTTATCTGGGGAAAATAGCCAAACAGTTCTCCAAAAAGCTCAGAATCAGAAACATGAATACTTTAGATGTACCTTTCTTTGCATTAAAAAAGACTAGATGATCTCTTGGGATTTGCCAGATCCATTTCCTATAAACTAGTGGCAGCTCTCACCTATTTTATTTCAAATATTTTGCTACTTAGACACCAAATGATACCCAATATTGTTTTCTTGGATGTACATAACTACACATATCCTACCTGCAAGATAAGACTTCCCACATCTGATGCAGAAAGCATCTTTTTCTAAAGATCAAAGAATATTTCGCTTTGCACCTTTGGCTGATATGCCCATCCTTCTGCCTACGGTTCTCTGCATTCCTCCTTGAACAAGGAAACACAAGTAGAAAGTTCAGTCTCCCATTAAATGGGAGCAGAGACTGAAGGGGTAAAGAGCAAGATAACAGCAGCCACATTACATAAGCCCTTTCATGCACATATTCTCCACTTGAACACTATGCATTTTGTCCGCCATTAATATCAAATTGCTGTTCCACAGATGCCTCCTCAATGGCAAAGCTTCCAGTTGAAATGGATTCAATTTCAATGCTGAGTTATTTGTTCCTGTGCCAACACTGTCTCTTAAAGAGCTGCTCTACCTCCCTTATGCTCACTCACTGTTTTAAGAAAGCAATCAAATACCCTCTGAGCCTTGGTTTTGCTAAGTTTTTATATGGTACTGCTAAGTTTTAGTAGACTATTTTCCCCACTCACCATACTAGCAGGCCTTCTGTTCGCATCTTACTGCTTGAATTCATTTGGTTGAGAACAGTACATGCAATATTCTAGAGTCTCAGGAGATGCACTTAATGGCATTAGATAGTCCCCTAGTCTGCCTTTGGCAAACCTGCACTATTTTCTCCAATTTTACATCTAGCTCCATATTTTCATTTATATTTTCATTTATTTTAACCTTGGATACATATTTTCTAAGTTCTATAGGCACCTGCTCCCATTATCTACCCTGTCTTCAGTCTCATCATCCTTTTTGAAAACTGAGGCACACACAGTTTTGGTGCCATAACAGGATTATCTTTAATCTAGCAAGAGGGATTTCTTAGTACTAATGGTAAGAAAGAAGCAATTTTGAACAAAAAGGCTTGCACTGCTTTTCCCAGAAACCATTTGTTGAAGCTGAATATTTTCACCTCACACAAAGTGACAGACCGTATTTTGATATCTGCTATCATTATTCTGCAGGAGACTAAGTTGATAAATGGCCATACCACTGCCACTGGACGTATGCTCTAAGGAGAGGACCAGAGGTGGACATGACTCCTAACTCTTCATGGTCAAATCAAGAAAAGGATTATATCCACCTCCTTTTTCAGTCTGCCCATGTTATTTCATCTGGCAAAACCCATACAGAAATTAATAATAGCTTTCCCATCTGCAAATAAAAGTATGCTACTTTAAATTTTTGGCAGTGAACTGGCATTTTGTCATTTAATCATTTCACATCATTACACTGCAATATGCAATGTAATGATATGACACTCCTAAATGACAAACACTGGTACCTCCTGTACTGAAAGAAATAATGTAATAGGAAGGAAATTATACACTTAAGGTTGCCACGCTTCACTCCTCCAAGTTAGGATTAAGATACAGAATAGTTGCAAGGAGAAGAGAAGGAGAACCTCACCTACAGATGACCTAGGTAACCCTTACATTGACTTCAGACCCAGAAATAAAAACACTATGGCTTGGGTCTGATAAAGGTCAAGAATCCTAAAGTCATGCCAAAGCGTTCACAACTCTAGGGTGCTGAAGAAGCTGATAATACTCAGCACTTCCAAGCTTAGACTATATATGAAGGTACAGCCAAAACCTCCTTATCTCTCTGGCCCACTTGATTTTGAGGATTTATTAACCTTTTAAGCCTTTTAGAGAAATGTCTCCAGAGATCACCTGCCAAAACCTGATTTGTTTGTCTGGTGCAGTGGCAAACAGGATGAGCAAGTGAAAGTCCAACCACCAGGCAGTATTTGCAACCCACCCACTGCAAGCACAGAGCATTTCCAAAGCAACCCCTAGATGTCTGAAGCCTCTGAGGATAGGATCTCTAAGATTTAATTTTTCCTTCCACCTTTTCCTGCTATCAATTCAGCTCACATTTAAGGCTTCCTTACTGGTTTCTCATAAGCAAAAAAAACAAACAAACAAAAAAAAAACCACAACACACAGCACACCCCATGCCACTAATACACTGACAACTCCTCTCCTGCTGTACATTCCAATGCCACTTAAATTCCAAGTGCCACTTCCCAGCTTTCCTTGAGCTTGTCAATTCTGCGACTGGATGAAGCTACCACCATGATACACACATTAAAGAAAAAAGAAAATGACACCCACTGGGAAAAGCACAAGGACACCTCAACGCTATCTGGGCAAGGGGGAGCTTTCTAACCAGACCAGGCACTCGGGCTGTCACTGCTGGTGCTGTCTGAGCCCAGCGATGGGGAGACCTCCGAAGGGTCCGCCAGGACTCCAGGGGACCGTGGAGGATCCTGGAGAGGCAGAGGGGTGGCACAAGGACAGGGAAGGCTACAAGGCATTCTGCTCGATACCTGCCTACCACAGCAGTCCGAGATTACTGCCATAAATATAACTTGGATAAATCCTGACGGGGCTGCTTCAGACCTGGGTCAGAAGGAAACATCTTCGTGCCTCCCTCTCTTGGCCATTCAGCCTCGGTGCCTGTCAGAAAACTTTAAAAGAACAGAAAGAGACAATAAAATTCTGAAGTGAAGAGCTCTTTAAATATTAGCTCAGCTGGTATTATCATACATTTTTCCAAGTTCAAACATGATAAAGTGATTTGAGAGTTTGCCAACTCCATATTCAGGGGGAAACATGCAGAGAGAAGAAAAATTGTGATATCTTTGATGTAAGTTGTTTTGCTTTTCTTATTCTTTTTATTTTAAACAACATCCTCCTTAACTCATTTCAGAATCCATCAGAAAATATTGGAAGTTACACAACTCTAGGAGAAGAATTGCAGGTGGCAAGATATTTATTTACAAAAAGAAGCTATCCATGAATGGATGAGCTACCCCAAAGAAATGTCTGTTTTCTTTGCCATCTTATTCACAGAAAAAGCCCTATTGAATTTCTGCTATTCAATCATTTATTATCCAGGGGCTGAGAGCACTGGCTCTTACTTTCTTCCCCAGGTCACTAAGAAGAAACAATCCTTAAAAACAAATTCCTAAAGTGACAATGAACTTCTGGTTCCCACTATCTAATAAGCAGCCCTAAACATCTCTTTCCTCAGGACACACTGTCACAGCTACATGCAGGAAAAGCACTTTAAATAGAGGGATCTGGCACACAGGGCACTTCTGCAGGAACTTCCCCAGTTCAGGTTGAGGTTTGGGGGTTTAAAACCATCTCCTGTTGCTAGGAATGAAATCAGCACTTGAAGAGATGGGTCATGATAAAAAACAAACCACAACCCATGATCAGCCCTCCCCACATCACATGCTACTCTCTGGCTGTTTCACATGGTATTTTCTGCATAACTCTCAGGCTAACATGCATGGCAAGGTCAGATAATAGATTTAAAGACAAACAGATTCAGGAAGAGATGGGATACATTTCAAATTCACTGCCTGTTTAAGTGTCCAGTAAAGCCTGCTAGCCCACTGAAAAATTATACATTAAAATGCAAACATTCATTAAAATGTAATAATATAAGTTTACTTATTCCTGCTTCAGACTGCTATAGAGAAAAAGCAATATTCATTACACTTGGCAAGAGCAAAAATGGTGAGTGGGAGCCAAAGCAGTCCTGGATGCTTGCTTGTTTCCTTGCTTTTTTTTCTTATGCTTTTTTTTGTATTTTCTTAAATCATTCTGTACTGGCATGTTCACTAAATACAGTAAAGACAGAAGGTAATTACATATCATGACTCATTAGCAGAAAAAAAAGGAAAGTGGGAGCAAAAGCAATAGGTGGGTGGGGGTAAATTTACCATATAATGATTTTAAAGCTTTGGACTCCTGCACACAAGGGAAAAAAAAGGGAAGGAATTTAGTCAGACAGAAATTCTAGGAGAGCAAGTATCACATTCCTTCGGACATCCCAGAGAAGCTAGTTATACTATTTGATGGGTTTTAATCATTTTCTGGCACTCCTAAAGAATATAGAGTAAAAGGAATAAATTGAACTGAAGATGAACAAAGAAATCATCAAGAAAAGGAGACCAGAGAAATCTTAGAGGAAAGCTCCATAAAACCATTAAGTTAGAGCTTAAAAATCCAACATCCAGCTCCAGCCTCTGACACTGACTCCTGCAGCCATAGGCTTGGTGCTTGTTGCTATTGGTCCTCATTTAACCACCAACACCACCCTTTGCTACTTGTTGTTTTTGGTTTTCACTAGACTGTAAATAAATCACGAGTTATGTTTTAACATTGTCTTCTTCTATAATACCAAGCACATAAGGAATTTATCCTCCAAGTCCACCAGACTATAAAACAAATAAGTAGTAATAAAAGAAAAGAGGAAGGGAAGTGAAACTGTGGTGAATGGAAAGTCAGAAAAAATCTCATCCATAGTCCCTGCACACAAACTTTTTCATTGGATAACTACTTTTTAAATCATTAAAACTCTTAAGCTAGTTCATTTTTAAGATGCAAGATATCCCCTTTTTTGGGCTATATCACAGTATACTCTGCTTACTCGCCTCGAATTTTAAGATGTGGACTTAAAGACCCAGGAGTACAGAATAAATTTTCTGCTATTTTAAAGAATTAGAATGTGTTGGGGAAAGACTGTACTTGGCTGGGAGCTGGTTTATTAAAAGGATGTTACAGCTAGAGAGTGGAAAAAAAATAGGACAAAGCATCCAGTGGGAGCCATTGTTCTCCTCAGGCAGGCAGAACTGCAAATCCAGTTTGGGAAGGAATGGTACATTTGGACTAATTCAAGCCAAGTGAAAGAGATAAAAACTGGTATATATCCATCAAGTAGCCAGATCTGCCCTGCCCAGCTGCATCTTCTTATTCTGTTAGTAGAACTGAAAAATTCATCACATCTTAGGCACAAATTTGTCCCAAAAAGAAGAGCGTTGGTGGCAGCAAATCTCAGGAAAAAAAATATACGTGATGTATAATAGATGGTTTACTAAACAAAATCCCATCCAAGAGGCTTCAAAGAAAAACCTAAGATGTTTCAGATAAAAAGGCCCAATCTTCATAGCTAGCCTCAAACAGATAAGCTCCATGGATGGGCCAGAGAAGGGAATCACTAACACATCATTATCAACAACCTCTTTATAGATGTTATTTGGCTGAAAGATTTTAAAGGTTCAGCTACAGTTAATAGTTAAGCAGTGGCTGATCTAACTTATATCTATATGACTTACTGGCCTCAGTGCATGGAGATCACCATACTGAAGTATGGAGCTATATATTAACATCAAATTGAGAAAAATAAGGCACAGAGCAGATGCACAACTCATCTAGGATGGCAAAGCAGATAAAAGTGTGTGCCTTTGGCCAGGCTTTCCAAAGGATCTCCAAGATCTGCTTGAAAGCACTAGCAAAGCTTTTTGTTAAAGACTATTCTCTTCAGATTGAAGCATCTTCCTTTATAGAAACTGCTTTTGTTTTATTTAGATTTGTTTTTGTTAATAAAAATAGAGGGCACCAAGAACCAAATAATGGAGAAAAGAATTTACATGAAAATACCAAAACTTTTTTTTGGCGTTATTTTTTTTTTCTTACCAAGAGTTGCAGATGTTCTCATTAGCTTTAGCTACCCCAAGCTCCTTTGAAAACATCAACCTACATTCTCATTAATATTTTTAACTTGGATAATTCAGTTTCTTTTCCTCCCCAGTGAGTCCTGAGATTTAACAGCAGGGAGCATTACACATTCCCAGCTCACCTGTATGGAAATCCCAGCAGGCAGCAAGAGCAGCTGTAAGAGGCTGCTTGCAGCAGGAGCTTGCATAGCATATCCTTTTTTCCTCTAATACTAACTTTCCTCACTGCAGGTTTACTCTTTAAATGGGTATGATAACAGTTTTCTAATTTAAGATCCATGATATAGGAGCACAATCAAAGGTGATATTCAAATAGCCAAAACATTACTATGCTTAGAATACAGTACAAGTCTCAATGTCTTCTACAATTTAAGTCGAAGTTCCCCTTCACACCATGACTTTGAGAATGTTATTTCCTCTTATTATCTGATACTTACAAGTATCAGCACATTAAATCACAGCAGGTTAAATACCCATGATTTTTGAGCTTGTACACACATACCAAATAATACAAACCTCTTTATGCCCCTCTGGCTAATGTAAGCCTTTAAATCTCATAAAAGCTTGCTTTAAAAAACAAAAATAAGCAAGCCCCCCAGAAGCCAGTGTCTGTGACCCTTCAGAACGAGTCTGTTATTACTGCACAAAATACATTAGCTGCATTGTGGAGGTCCTAACAATTTTCAGCTTTAATGCAACCCAAGCCTGAACCAGATTCACAGCATAACCAGCACTGCAATTCTCTCCAATTTAACACCAGTAATCCCACACAGGAAAAAAATCATAACTCTTAACTATTATTTGCAATGACATCCGCCTTTTAACTTTAAGCAGTGTTCTTTAAACATTTCTAAACTTTTCCTATTTCTTCCCTATGCCTTGATATGAATTTGCCTGTCACTGAAGGTTGTACACAAAGAGAGACACAGACACCAAGCACAAAGATATCAGGAAGTGGTTTTCCTAGCAACAGTAATCATTTGAGAGATCCCAGAACATCCTTCCTATTCATGCAGCATTTTGTGTTTTGAATAGTGCTGACAGGTGAAGTGGATTCACAGTATTTAATACAAAAAATATTGCTGTGGATGGGTATGGCACAAAAGCAAAAATATCCACACTATTCATGAACAGATGAATTCACTGTTTTCATAATGTTCCAGATTATTCACTAAGACACAGTTTCAAAAGCAAAGACTTTCACCTTCCCACAGAATGAATAATCCAGCATGCTTTGTCAAAGGAGAGTCACCAGGTAGTTCTCCAGTAAAAATTTTGCATCTTCACATCCTGTGCACCCCTTCTGTCTGCTAAACATCGTCTTCAAAATATTTCACTTGTCCCAAGGCTGCACTGGGATCCTGTACTGGGACCTCCCATCTCCTCATTCCTGAGTGAGGACATGCAGACCAATGAGCTACTGCAGACACCCTTACTCCAGATGGATCTCACTGGTGATGTTCCAGAGTCAGGGATTTGGGCTGCTGCTTCACACGCTGCTCTGCAGCAGCCAGTTCCCATTTTCTGCTTGAGAACTCAAATAGTGCAGTTGCCTCCAACGACAAGAGAATCAGTCCTCAAGCCTTTGCCCCCCAAAATATAACAAATTAGTGGGCTCGTGTGCTGAGCTCATATTTTCACCCATCACAGCTCTGGGAAATGCCCTGTTCTAAAAACATTGAAGGTTGCTTAGAGGCATAAGGAGTAGAAGTTACCGTGCAGTGGATACAGCCATCCTGCAAAACCTAACGCATTAATGTCAATTCATCCTGTCCTACTAAGTCTTGCCTCCAAAGCAAATCAATGCCTCCTCTCCCACTGAAGGAAACCTGAGGACCACAAAGCTTCACTTTTTTTCCTCTCCCTAAAATTATCTCTAAATTTCAGTTCAGATTTCTGTTGTCTTTGGGGAAATTAGACACGAATTTTCTTTCTGGGGCACATCTCAGTTTCTCATACTGCTTTTCCTTCCTTGCCCACAGAAACCTGCCTTCCAGAGTTGCTTCCCACTCTATCGATTCAACAACTGCATTGTAGCCTCCTCACTTGAACTTATTGAGCAGGCACTGACTATCTAGGACATTATAAATCCTTTTCTTCCTGAAGGTCGTCTTGGTTCTGTATGAGTGTAACATTAATTTTTACCATTCCCTTAAGAAAATCATCCAGTCTGTTCAAAAAAGCCTACATACTTCTTATCCCAGCCTTAACCTTCTCCGCACTTTAAGCATTGGGTTGTCAGCATACTAAACTGCTTCCTTCTTACCTACACCTGCACCCCAGGATATAAAATGGAAGTGTCAACAAATTCTTGGCTATAAGCATGCCAGAGGATGGGACTTATTACCTGGACAATTTGTTCCTGGTTCAGATTTTTATGTATTGAAAGTAATAATAAATTAAATTGAAAGGGATAAATTCAGAACAGATGTGAACAGGTGTAACTAATGGGAGTGTCAGAGAAAATTAAATAGTGACAAACAGTGGTGTAAATTACAATGTCAGGTTTAAACTGATTTTAAAGGGACATCAGCAAGGTAGCTTTCATGGATTTCACATTTAGAGGGTACAAGTGAGCTGCAATTGCAATACACAGGGTATGGATTATAAGTGTGTGGGTTAAGAAAAACTCTTCTATGAACTTGTAAGATAGCAAAAGATTAATCAGCTTCCTTCTGCTCTTTGAAGCCCTTATGTTGGATACATTTCTACCATTTACCCTCTGCCTTCTGCAGCTGTTTACACTGACACAAAGTGGATATAAAATGCTACTGTTCCAATCAGGAACACTTGCACACTTACTTTGTATACTATTAATCCTCATGCACGATGTATGGTATATCATGCATAAAAATATCATGCTGGAGATAATGGTATTTTTTCCCCTTCAAAAAGCATTTCTAGCTTTCAATTGCAATTTTTGAAAGTGTATCCCATAAAAGTTGTATTAAAAAAATCTCAAGTCACAAGTATCTTATAACCTTCTAGAAATAGTCACTGATATTTAAAAAAGCCAAAGCCTTCATGGATTCAAAAATGCCAAGGACTGAATTGCTATATTCCAACCAAATCTGCTCCCTGCATCTTGCAAACAGCTTGACTATCTATAATGAGCTAAAATAAATCTCTAGATTGAAACACTAATTAACTTTGAGCTGTTTGACTCTTGGTATGAATCTGAGTTGTGGCATTAGTCTATCTCCAGTACAGAAACCATCCCATAGTCAATTCTGCATGATTTTTTTTTTTCTCTCTCCTTCTTTGAGACAGCACTCAGCTTTGTTGTTAAGGATAAAGCTCAGAGGCAGCCAGATTTGTTACTGCTCTAAGCATCCCCCTCTCCAGTCTGCCTGTGCTGCACTTGGCCTTAAGAGTAATGAAAAGGGGACTTAAAACCTTCAAACACTTGTGGTGTTAGAGCTCCATTGAAACTCTAGAATGAGCAAACTGTGCAATTTTGCTTACTGCAATAATTAGTCACCATTTTGTTTACAAGTAGGAAATAACATTATACTGTACTTCATGGGACTGAAGCTAATTTGAAACAAACCTCCAGCAACACGACCAATAAAAGCTTGTGGAAAACCCTGTTGCCATACCCTCTAGATACTGACACAACACTACTGATACACAAATCAAAATTGACGGTCCCACTAACAGAGATCCCCCTGACACAGTGAAGTTTAAACTAGGAAAAAAGCTACCTCTGCTGAAGACAGAACTACCTTAATCCAAGGTTTGATGCTATTGAGAGAAGCTGTTGACAAGGAATGAGAAGGGACAGAAGATCCTCTATGAAGCCAATTAGAGGTGTAGTGAGAAGTTAGTTCAAAGACCCCCAAAAAGGAAAATGCAAACAGAAAGAAAACTGCCCTGGCCTTTCATTGAAAAGAAGACAGATTCAAAATAAAATGGACTTCAGCTTTATTTTTAGAGAGAGAATACAAAACAGATTTTTAATAGAACTAGAGCTTGCTCATCCTAAAAAGCCAGTTCTGTGCCTCCAGAAGCCCAGAAATGACAACAGGAACATTGCTAGATTAGTGCACAGATCATCCAGGCACCAATGGTGCCTTCTGCATTTGAGATAATCCTCTACTAGATTACCTAACCATCCTAAGCCAGTCAGTGGAGCTATATGAGATATATAAATCTGTTTATGTGAATTTATATGAGATATACATGGAGATTTGACTGAACAGGAGAAACAAAGCAGCAGCAATATAGGATGTACCTACTCTGACACTCCTTGAATGCTTAGAATTGAGACTCGCCAATCTGACATCCGTGTACTTGTCACCAGGGAATTTCCATCGGATTCACTGGCTGCCCCCACAAACATCATTTCAGTGTGAGCACAGTTTGCACTTTTTGTGGAAGCAGCAGTTTGGAAATGGGGGGAGCAGTGGAGGGTGTCTCTTGCTTTTTTCTTTTTGGGTAGCAGGGATCTTCACTGCACAACTAAATTCAATCATGTCTTTTCTGTTTTCATCTGCCTTCCAAATTAACCTACCAAATACAATCATAAAATTTGGAAAGTCATGGTTTTTGACCTCTACTAGTATCCATTTCCCTAGACATTTATGAAAATCCCATTCAAGGTCAGTGAGATTCTTCCCCATCTGTAACGGGAACCATACCACAGAATAATTTGGCTGATTTTTCCCCCTACCATTCTCTTAACTGTTACCTCCAGTTAAATTAGTGATATTGCAATTCTGCAGATACCAGAAAATTTTTGGCCTTCAAAACAGTCACCCTTAAGTTACATCTGAAATTATATTTCCTTTGAGAAATTTCTATTTGATGCAATTTCAGCTAAACATTGTTTGAGTATCTAAGAAATAATGCAAAAGCATATCACCCCAAATTACATTTCAGATCAATAAACACCTTTGCAGAAGTCTGCCATGGTCAGCAAATAGATGGGCAACTGCTTTAATTAAACAAGTTGGAAAGAGCTGATAGTCACTTAAAAAAAAAATTTGTTTAATAAAATGCTTTGGATCTAGTTGAGGCTTTTGCTCAATATTTATTATTCCACCTGTCTTCGGATGCAAGCCATGACTGTTTTGATAAATGGATTGAAATGCTTGGCTCTACAATTGCTTCTGTATAAGCACCTCTGCATCCTCCCCACTTAAAATGCTGTGTGGCAACTTCTACACAAATATTCCTCAGTAAATCAAAGAAATAGCACTGGACTTCTCATGCAGGTGGTTCACTATAGGGATTCATTTCTTTTTCCTTCCCCACAGTTAGAAAAAGTTTAGCACTGCTACTGACTTGCACAGAACTGACTTGCTTAAAGAAGCTCAGAAAAAAATATAGGAAGTTGCCTTCCTCACCTCCATTTTTTTCTTGAAGCAGTGGGGGAGGTCTATCCTTATATCATTTAATCATATATAGGGATAAGACTTCTGAAGAAAAATACTAACAAAAATAGAAAAGCTTTTTTGCCTTCTCTTTTTCTTATAATCATGTCCTTATAGTGCAAGGCCCTAAGCTCATTTGTAAGAATTACTTTCAGTAGCATACATGTACAAGTACTTATTAATTAAAACATTAAATAAAACCAGTCTCAAGAAGCAGGAACATGTCTTACTGATGACAAAGTTAGGTGGAACAGACCGGTAATGAAAAATTTCTGTAATCCAAAAACATAACCCCTGGAAACCCAAAAATGCCAAGACTTGCTTAGTCACAGGGCCACTATAAAAATGGGCAAGACATTCACAGGACAACCACAAACAACAAACATGAGGCAGACAAGATAATGTGGCAAGACATACACAAGTAGAGATAAGGAAATCGTAATGCGAAAGCAGGACGAGACAGACCTCACCTGGGGTATTACAGAATATCCAAACCATTAACTTGTGATTTCAAAGTTTAGGTCCCCCTGCAATACAGAACCTGGATCAGGACTCAAGGTATCCTGAACATTTAATGGGAAGCAAGCATTTCCAGAAGCAGCTTAAACCAGTTGATGTGAAATAGCTCATCTTGTACCACTTTAGTCAGGTATATCCAAAATAAATGAACTAAAACAGGAATAGATGCAGAAAAGGCTCTTAGTCTAAAGAGTGCCAAGGAGAATAAAAAGCTTGTCCTGCTTCCCCTAGAAGCAAGGTTGAAAGGTGAAATGACTGCTACCTACAGTCATACTGGAAGGCAGATTACCAGGGCAGTGCTAAACAACATTTTCAGGACAATAATTGGTAGAAAAGCAGTGGAAACAAAACAAAAATAAACTAAAAGGACAACTGTCAGACAGGATTTAATGAGCTTAAAGTGCACTATGTGGGATAAAGTGCATTATGGGAACTAGGGAGGAGACACTGACTGGGAATGCAGCGTACTCAGCTTTCCAGTCTCCCGGAGATTTAACTAGGCAATAATTTTGAGCTATACAGTGGTGTCTTGGAGCTACATTTGATCAGCAGTGGTCTAAGACATCCTCACAGGTACTAAAAACATTTTATAATAGACACCTAATAAGTTACTGTGGCAAATCATATCACTTTTTCACTAGGCACAGGCTAAAGACACCAAGAGCTTCATGGACATCTTTGCATGCGTTGGAGGAACAAATCTAGAAAAGCAGGAATAAAGAAAAACTTGACAATATTGCACAGAAGGGAGGCTGAATTAATGATAAAATAAATGGCAAGAACAAAGGAGAGATAGAAGAGAGAAGATTCAGGAAGAAAGTAGAAAGAGAAACAGGATGCACCTAATAGACTGGAAAATACCATCAGTACCAGCCCAGACTGCAGCTTTGGTTATTTTGTCCCAGTTCTGGGTTTCACAAGTGTCCTCCATTAGTCACCCAAACATGTAGAAAAGTACCTTGCAGTGTTTCCTTGATCTTCATGCAGTAAATCTTATGAGGGCCTACATGCCTGACACTGCTGTCTACTTATACCTGCAGACAAATTCAACAGAATTGTTCAAAATAATTGGGAGTTCAGTGCCCAAGTTGTCTCAGTCCTCCATAAAAAAAGAGCCACAGGGCATTTTTGTTTTTCAAAAATTCTACTCCATGAACTCCTGGAAGCCTAGTTGTGTAAAAAAGAGCAAATGCAACACCATGCATTTATAAGCCAACCTGTGGAAGACAACGTATCTGTTGAATAGAAAGCAACAGGTCCTACTGCCCACAGTATCATCTCCATTTCCTTAGCAGACAGTCCTGCATAAAGTCCATCAATCTCATTTTCTTAAGTTCAGAGATTCAGAGAAATAAATGGCTGATATTCTTAGCATAAAGCAAACGGAGGGGAAAAAAAAAAATCAGCTGCATGAACTTGGAAGCAAGCTCCACTGGCACCATTGCTTTTAGCAAGATGCTATCTGACATCTTTTGGCTGAACAAGTCCCTTTTGTGGGGAGGATTGTACAGCAAATATTTCTGAGTAGCATAATGTTTGTTGGATATTGCTCTGTTAGGGCAGCTTGTGTTTTCACTCTATTCTGCTTTTGTATGCGAGGGTGTGGAATTTGTTAATCTAAATAAAACTCAAAATAGACAGCATGGCTTAAAGAGCTGCTGACGCCTGGTGGGAAATTTTGAAAGAGTTCTCTGTTGAAAAGGAATCCTGGGCACAAGCCTATTTCCAGGCTTCTCTTCCCTCAGTCTGCAGAGCAGGAGGCCTTCAGGAACGGGATTTAGCTCCGTGCTTAGCAGGAACATGCGTTGTACTCAGGGCGACGTCAGCCCCTAGCTTGGCTTTACAAGTGCCCATGCTCTTCCTGCAACCTAACTCAGTTCTAGATTTGCATTTTATTATTTAGAATGTTGTATGAACAAGCTCCCAAACTAAGTTCTAGACTATCAAGTATATTTCTATACACACACACACACACACATATATATATATATATATATATGCTTTTCCAGAACAAAGTCACAGATTTGTCCTCAGTGGTATGCAGAGATTCAGATGAAAGCAGATTGAGTTTTGCCCTGAAAAATGATCACATCCAGTTTTAGACAACTTGTACATGGGGCTAGTCTGAGTTTTTGGCCTGAGGTTTTCCTGTTAATCTGTCAGTATAGGACTGGTTTCTTCCTCATCATTTTTGTTAAACACTGATTGAGTAAGATCAGGTTAAAACTATCAAGAGCTGTCAGGATCACTGAGGAAAAACTGCACTTTTGGGCATGACAATGTCTATCCTGACAAAAAGCTCAAAATACTAAGAAAATCACCATACTCCCCATGTATTCATTAAATAGTGAAAGCAAATAAGAGAATTTTCTTAGATTTTTTTTCCCTTCTGATTTTGAATACAACAATCTACTTTTTTTCATTTTTAGATGAGCTGTAGACATCTCCCATTACTCATATCCAGAGCAGACAGACCTACCAAGAATGATTTGCCAAGTACTAAATATAAATCATAACACAGATCACTCCAGTCATGAACCCATGGTGAATGAGGTGTTTGTAATACTGTTGTTTCCAGCAGGCAGAACTTAAGAAGGGAAAAAAAATAAAAATCAAAGCTGGAAAGAGATGAGAACATGTAAGGTCAGATATTCAACTGTGTTTGGTCTTAAACTGGATGTAGGTACATAAGGGTACAAACATCAGTTTCTGTTAGCACTAAGCATCATCCTGGGACTTTTTTTTTTTTTTAAATAAACACAGGAAGAAGAAAAGGCAGCTGAGCTAAATCTTCTCACTAAAATACAGTTGGAATTGATTTAGATTACAAAATTAGTAGATTGAGTTGTGGATGACATCTCATTCATTTTCACCCACTCCAATTTGCTAGTCTACCTCAAAACACAGTAATGAAGTTTTGCAAAAGATCTACTTCTGAGAAGAGCTGCTGCCATCTGAATCTTTCCTCATTTTCACACCTTCTGCAGAAAATCTCCTTAGATAACCTGTATTAAACATGTGAAAACTGCTGCATGTGAATCAATCTGAATCAAGGGTTTAGGAGCCAGTTCATATCATTTTTAAGGAAGCATAACTTAGCTGAGCTCAGTGGACCGCTGGACTCCAAGTGGGCTGACAGCAAGCCTGCCCTTCAATAAACAGAACTATGAAACACAAGCTCATATATAAAGTCTGTTCAGCTGTATCCTGCCACCCACTGGATCTCAATTCCTTTCAGCTCTTCAGTCATAGACCTCATCCCCATCATAAAAACAGACTGAGTAGAGCTCTGAAGCTGATTGCCAGAGCTGCCACCGTGAGAGCTTTCTTCAGCAGAAAGGATTAGAGTGTCCTCAAAGTGTCAATCAGATATCAAAGATAAATGAAGATTGAAAAATAAAATGTACAATTCATAAAAATAAGTCTTTGGAAGACACTCAAAATACTTTGAAAAATTTGAGAGAAATATGTCACCAAAACAAATACATACTCCAGTGCTCAACTTTAATTTTTCACTGATAAAACTCCATAGCATTGCAACCAACACAATAAATAAAACAGCTAAATCCTCACTGCTGTACACTATCTTTTTACCATGACTAAGTGTCTCTTACAGCTGATATCAGCTCATACACCTCCCACTAACCAGGTGCCCTACGCCTCAAGTAAAAGACACAGCTACTGGGACTGTCACAGCCAAGGACATTCTGCTCTTCTCGTAACAGGAGCTGCATCACCACCCAGCTAAGCCACCCTAGTAGCATTTGCCTGTTGAGTTTTCTGTTGTTTGGGTTTTAATTCACTTTACTAAGATTGCTTTTCATTCACTTAGTGACAGGTAGTTATTTGTTTGCAAGGTTCCATTTGACATTTATTGTTAGTGTAAAACACTAATAATAATAATTAGTGCTTTTTTAGAGTTGTCTGAGGTTTTAGCACTGGTGCATTGTTAATATAAAACATCCCATTGCTTTGCTGTGTATAGGATAGTATGATAGTATTTAAATATAACAAAGGGGCTCATTATACTGAGACCAGATTGCAGTATCTTTGAGCCTCCTGTTAGCAAGCCAAGATTTAACATTCTCTAAACTTGTCTGCAATGCTAATACTTTCTGTAAAGGGGAGGAAAAAAAAAAAAAAAAAAACACACACACACACACAAACTTAGAAGATACAGTGAATAAAAAAAGGTATGTGTGTCTAAGAGTTTAAGAGCTAAAGTCAGTTTAATGAAAAGAGGGTAGGAATAAGTGAGAATAAATGAATCCTACAATCACTTTGAGAACCTCAAGATATTCAGAACATTCTTGATTTCATACCAATGCAGGCACATCTCCACACAGGAAAATGGATCATTCAAAACCTCCTCATAGTTACGTCACTTATCCTGTCACGTTTCAGACTTCAGATATCTGCAACAACGACACTATGGACAATACTTTCTGAACATCTCACTAAGATATTTGCAATACTATGCTGGGTTCATGTTAAGCACATGTAGTACTCGTTCTTTAGTTGGTTGCTCTTCAAGCCACTTAATCACTGCAGTTTTTCTTGGCTTGCTATGTTATATCAATATATTGCAATGGTTATCTCTTCAGGGGCACATTTTATTTCAGAGAACTGAGGAAAGTTTCCCATGTGGGGATGACTAGATGCAGTCTTTAAACTTTATGTTCCTCATACAACTAAGAAAATAAGGTTACACATTTTTAAAGTATACAACACTACAAGAAATTACTATGCATACCATTAAAAAGGTAAAATAGATGTTAAAAATGGCATAAACAAACCATTTAAACACAACTAGCCTGCTCTCCATTTTGTCTCCTGTAGTTTACCTCTAATTCCAGTGGAAAGTTTGAATCAGTTCTCATTTCTGCTGAGGAAACTCAGGGGCAATGATCTCATCACTACAGAACTTCATTTTGGACATTTCTTATCTCAGGAAAGATTTAGAAGTCAAACTGATGCCAACTAATGTTGCAAAATCAAAGTAAAATATACAACCAAGAAAGAGTTCACTATCTTCCAATGGAGTCTGATTTCAAAGAAAGAAATAAAATGGGAAAAATTTCTCAAAAAGGAGGTCATAAGAATAAGTAGGAGACAAGTGTAGGGATACTTCTCATTGATTTCTAGTGCTCAGAGAATAAATATTATTTAAGAAACTGTATCTTCCCCACAGCCTGCCACATGAACCTAAGATTCTTAAATAGCATATCCTTAATGAAAAAAGTATATTTAGTGGTTAGGTTTTCCACATATCACGCGAGGCAAAATAGTTACCTGCTGGCATATAGCTGCTTATTTTACAAATTGAAATAACAGTGCTTACCTGAGAGACTGAAAAATGTCTCAGAACATTGTTCTCAATAAGATAAATGAAACCAAATTCCCCATTTCTCAATTATGTTACTTGCTGTAAATCACTGGCTTTTCTATTGTCATGTGCTGCCCAGTTTTACCAGATACTTTATCCCCAAGAGCAAAATTTTTTTTTTCTAAGAAAGTCTGTCAAAATTCACAAACATTTTTGGCATGTCAATATATTCCAATAGAAAAATAACATTCAAGTTGCTCAACATCTTTAAACACAGAAGAGTCCATGAAAACCCATCCATTTAAGAGCTGAATCCACCCCAAAAAATGGCTCAGATGATTATCACTTTGAAAAACCACCTGAGTTGAGGCATATTGTAAGGCATGCTCTAGGAACTCTTGCAATAACTAAGTGAACAGAAAAAGAAATATAATTGGATGGTAGGGGGTAAGTAGTATACTTCCTTATATCTATTTATTCCTTTCTTTCAAGGGCTAACTCCTCCTAACTCAAGGAAGTGGCATTTGTTACTACAAACTGAACAGGATCAGTCAGATTAAGTTTGCTCTATTTACCAGTATTTACACCTATAGAAATTTGATATGTTCAATCCTAAAAAGAAAAAAGTTCATTGAGGCCTCAGTCTCTTGTTACAAAACATATATATATAAATATATATATATATCTCAATAGCAGGAGCTGCCATTATTACAGTGTATGGATTATAGGAGGAGACATATAAGAAAATCTAGAATATAAAATTTTGCTAGAACTTTGAACTTTCTGTGTGAAAACTTGTTTGCACAAAGTACTTGTTCCTGCACTGTCTCACCAACTACAGGGTTAATTTCCCCTCCCCAGCTGGCCTTTGAGGCCATTGGGCAGGAATACCAACTTCCCAGATATCAAATTTATTCTTCATTTAAGGAGGTACATATCATCCAGTTGACATACTGAGCACTTATTGTATTTAATTTCAGAACCACTGACAATTTAATTCAATAACCCTTTTTAAAGGAAATCCTAGTCTGTGCCAGCTATAACCTCTGAGCCAACAGCTTTTCTTTGGTTCTCACTCTGCTCAATCCATTCAAGCAAGCGGTAGCTTGAAAAGGAAATAAGGGGCTTTTTTGTTTGCTTGGTATTTTACCTCCTTGGATGGAGCAGCAACAACTGCTGTAATAATTCTCATAACGTGTTTATTCTCCACAACATTCAGCAAGCAAAGTGACAAGAGTCAGCTTACAGGTGTCTAGGAAAGTCCAATAATCTCCCAATCTTGAAGAATTTGAAGAATTCAAGAGTGTAAAAAAAAAATAAGATGTTACCTGACTTAGAGACTGTAACAGTTGTTGGCATTGCTAGGAAGTCTTAAAAGGATCAAAACAAAGGTACTGTTAAAAGTGTATTCTAGAAGAAAAGCATGAATTGCCACAATTCATCAGAAAAACAAAAAACTTCTCCTGGGCCCCTAAAAATAATTTGAGCATTTTTCCCCTGCAAGAAATTCATTAGCAAAAAATGAAGGCTAAAGTCCCCAAAGGCAGAAGCCAGTTCTGTACACACTCAATACACACTGTATACACACTCTCAATCCTAGGAAAGTTGGAACATTCCAGAGTCAACAAACGCTTAACTACTTGGTAGAGTAGAACTACTCAATTCTTCAACAACCTCGTCCATTAAAATATACCAGTTCTGATGAAGAGTTTCACCAGGAAGGATTGGTTTCTAAAAATCCTTGGAGGGAGAGGCTTAAGTACACAGCTTGCAATGCTCCGTTTCAAATGCCTGGTTTAAAAAATTAACTTTAAAATCTAAAAGAAATATTTCATTTATACTTGAACCTTTAACTAACAAAGTGGCTTTGTTTTATATGAATGTGAAAAATTAATTTTGTTGCAAAAATACCTGGAAAACTTCAGAAGTCTGATCAGTTCTAAGCCTGCCCTAATATTGCAGTGATGAAACTTTTTTTCCAGGATTCTGAACAACAATAGGGGCCTCAGGAACAGCTACTGGTGCCTGGTTAAAAAAAAAAAAATTAAAAAAGAGGCAGCAAACAAAAAAATCCCAAAAACTTAATTCTCTAAGCAGAAATTGGAAAAAGAAAATTTTGATGAAATTCATCAACTCAGAATTGAAAGCTTTCTTCCTCTTAAGGCTACTGCATTCGTGTCTTTAGTTCTTACAGCATCATGAAATTTTCAACCCATCTGATGAAGTTTATACCCCCTGCCTCCCATTTGCAGGCCTATTTGACTCCACCTGATGGTGGGTGGGCTGGCCATCTGTTCAGAAAAAAATACCCTGTTTTATTTAGATTTTCTCCCTTTTCCCCCCATCCAAACTACAAAAAAGTCTCTTCAGGCCCCTGCCTGACCCATAAATGGTTTCCACCATCCAGAGCATGTGATGTGATATAAGGTGACATGATTGATGCAGCCTGACCTGACATGTCATGACGCTGCTTGTCACATGTGGAATTCAGGAAGAAAAATAAAGTAAATAAACAACCCTGACACATTTCTAATAACTGATGAGCTGATGATTTTTCCCCTTCTCATTATCTCTAAATTTCTTAGGCACTCACTACATAAGCGCTGTCCGTAGTAAGAGCTACCTAAGCTTGAGACAATTACAGTGATTGGACTACCATCCAAAAATCCCTACATAAGCATCTGTCCCTTCCCTTCCCTCCCCATCTCCCAAAACTCCCCCCCACACAAAACAAACAAAAAAACTTTGACAGAGCAAGGACCCAAGGCTCAAATTGCCAATCTGCCACTACCTCATGTGAAACGGGCTGCACATTTCACATCTCTCCTGTAAATCAGAGAAAGAAAACAGCTTGTCATGCCTCTTGAGACCAGTAGGTACCTTCAGTAAAAAAGTGCTAAAAGCTGAGCCAGTGCTAATGACTAGCTCTACATTTCCTTTAAAAAGGCTGGACACTCACCTTGAGTGTTTACTTTAAAAGGCAAGAAAAAAAATAAGGGAGAGCCAAGATTACACATAGCATCCCTGCCATTGCAGGGTGCCCTGTACCACAAGGCAGCAGAGACCAACCTTACCATTGTATACTTCAGGGCATTTGCTTCTAAAATATTTTTAATATCCAAAAAGTGATAAAGGTCCTATAGCACCTCATAGGCAGTCTTCATAGTTATTACACATTTTCTTAGAGGTTTTTTTTCTTCAATTATAAGACTCCAGGAGAAGTCTACAGAAATATCTATCTTTAGGAAATGTCTGATTTCTAAAAACTACCTGCTCTAGTCCTCACAGCCATCATTAAGAGGCTTCCTAGCAACTTCAAAGCAAGCAATATCAGACCAAGAGCTAGATGGAGCAACCATAGGTCTTAATCCAGATTATTTGATTTTAGTCAATATTTTAGCCTATGGGGCAGGATAGATGTTGGCAAGTATGGGATAACACTAAAAAAAAAAAATTAAGTTGTTCAAGATGGTCCACTAACAATAGACTTTCACTGGTGCTAGTCTGAAACAGCAGCTTTTGTTTCAAAATATAAAGCAGATTAAGCATTACTGAAGATTTGGTACATTGCTGGGCTTTCTGAAAAGCCTGAAAAATCAAGTGGTAAGTGAAAAAACTCCCTAAAAGCATAAACAAGTGAGGGCAAACACAAACTATATTTTATTAAATGCATATCTCTATGACCAGCTAATATTTCAGATGTCTAAATTACCAATGCTTGCCTCCAGTACAGCAGTGGTTGACTTTGAAGACTGAAGGTTATATCTTTAAATGCTGCAGCTCCATTGTAATAAATTGAACTGCACCAAAGTCAACCCCAGAAAGGTCTGATCCAAGCTTATTTGACTAAGATCAAAACACTACAACTAAAATTTTCTGAAAGTAAGTCTAATAGCTTATCTTCACAGGACAATGTTATCATATTCAAATACACACAGAAAGAGCCAAGGCCGCTATCAGCTGCACTGCTCACAAATAGCCAGTCATCGCTACGCAGAGCAAACTGTGCTCCGCACGGTGTCAGTTGACTCATTCTGTTCTTCACAATTGTGTTTGAACACAGTAACATTTTACATTGTACACCGAACTACAAAGAACATACAAATCGTGTATTAATCATCCGCGCCACGGAAGCACTTCAGATATGAACCAAGACACAGTTGTGTATTTGGGGTGGGCAAGCCAAATTCAGTGTTTGTTTTGCTCACAGTTGAATTTCTTTCAGAAATGAACTGCTGTATAAAATACCACAAAAAACACCTTCATATAGAAACTTTGCAAAGTTTCTTCAAGTGGAAGAAATAAATTCAAACAGTGCACAGATACTCATTTGTTTTAGTTTCTAGTTTGCTGAAACAAGGAGTTTTGATGAAAGATTTGCCTACATGAAGCCATTTATTTTAGTAGCATATTTCCCATTAACCTTAGATCATCCTATAAAAACAGCCAGGAGAGGAACAAATAAAAACATCTCATCCATCAAGGAGCTTGATAACACAATGTTTTACAAACAGACCAAGTACTCGCCTCTTGAAAGGAAATCCTGCAATTTTAACAGCGTATGCAATGGCTATTCTACAGCCAAGCAAAGAGTGTGACATTTCCTAGCCACAAAGACACCAGGAGTCCAGAAAACTCCAAGAACAAGATTTGCTCAGGCTGCTGCTCCAAACTCAAGCTGAAATGGGACCTGATGCACAAGTGGGATTTAACACAGGCATGGATCCCAACACATAAATGCACTCACCAAGGTGGGGCATGGTCTTCTCCAAACAGCAGACCTGAGTCATGTATGGAAGTTCAGAACTGGATCAAACACATGTGGTGCACTTATCTGCAGAGGGCATGGTTTTCTCAGGTGAGACACATGCATAAAGCCCTTTCTAGCAATGGCCTGCCTCCTTTCAGTTGTGTATTTCCTTGCTGGCATTGAAACTGGAGAAGCCCAGTACCTTAGCTCAGCTCTATCTGTAGTTCTGTAACAGTAAATAGGCACTAGTGTGAATGAGTACAGAATTAGTCACAGGCCATCTTAGTACCTTCTTTATGCAAGAGAAGCTCCTCTCCCGTTCTCCCAGTCTTGAACCCTACACATCCTTAGAAGCAGAACAGCTGAGGAACAGAACAGTCCTCCTAGTCACTGCCCTTACTTTACAAACAGGTTTTAAAGAAGAGGAGAGAGGAGAAGAGAAGAAGAAAAAAAAAAAAAAAAAAGCTTGTTACAATTGCTTTTCAAGCCCTGCTAATATCAGATATGTACACTATCATACAGGAAGGGGGAAACAAACAAAACCAAAAATTTTTAGAGTAGAAAGTGATTTGTCCCCCACCTTCATAAGTGCCATAGTTTTTCAAAGGGAACCTTTTACATCTTATGTAGTAACTGTTAGCAGCTTGTGACATTTCTAGTCTGTCCAGGGTGTAACTAGTACATGACAGGTCAAGTCTGTCACCTTCATAAAAGCAAAGAACATCTACACTGGCACACTACACTGTGGAGTCCCTCTGAGAATTACCAATGTCACACCAAATATCATCAGCAGTATTTATCTTCTCTTCATATCTGCCATTTGTAGAAGCTTCCAAAAAACTCTAATTATTTTTACATGAAGATAGTTTTCTCCTTACTCTTCTGAAGCAAGTACCATAAACCAAAGCTTGAATCCCAGAGATTTAATTTGTCCTTGTGGCAACTATAATTAAAATACAACTCTCTTGGGAAAATACCTGGAAAATTAAGGCTATTGTTGTCACTATTATTAATTATCATCAGATGCTTGCTCTTAAAAAAATGATCAGTCCCTAGATTTTGATGCTCCCTATTATCCTCATTAAGTAAATGGTGAAACAAAGATGTATGAATTGCAAGTAGATGAATTAATGATTAGTCAAAAATATTTTAGATTAGATCCTGTTACTGGTGGGTTTCACATCAGTGGAAAAGGCTTGTACTTTAGGTAAATGAAAATACACTGATAAGGAAACTTTTCTCTTTTTAGAGAAGGAGAATGATAAACCAGGTGAGAGGAGGGGAAGTTAAATCATTCTCACATAGCTGATCAAGTATTTAGAAAGGAAGCAGCACTAGTTTTGCGCCCATCCTAGGCACATCAAATGGCATTAGCCTAAATAAAAAATGATGTATAAAGTAATGGATCATTTCTGCAAGCAAGAAAGAGGATATTAATAATAGGCCAAACTTAGGGTGAAGCAACGCACCAGAGTCCTCCAGGGAAGCAGCTACCCTTCTCCAATTTTGAGGCTGGTGCCAAAACTCACACAGCACAAGCAGCATGGGAGATGCTCTTCCCAATGCTTTGGATGTTTTGCCAACTGTATTTCCTCCTCTCTCCTGTCTCAGGCCCAGCACGTCCCTTGTTCTGGCAGGCACAGAAACACAGGCTTCTCAACCAGATGGGCAGCCCCCAGGAGCTCTCCCATGTCAGCAATTTGTCAGTGGTTCCTCTCGCACCTCTTGACCTGTCCCAAAGCCACCAGCTGCAGAAGAGCCCAGCACTCTCGTCTCGCACCTCCAGAGGCATTGCTACGCAACAGAAGTGAAATAAAATGGTATTTAGGGTTCCTCCTAAATCACTGAGGGGATAAAACTCCCTGCTTTCAAATATAATTTACAACAGAAGTTGAAAGAACAATCATTGAAGAAGAATCAATTACTCAAAAACATATTTGTGGCTTAGAACAGAGTTGCCCTTTGCAGTTATTATGTTACTTTGCATTATGACTAGGGACCAAGCCCCCATGCCAGTCTCCCTGTAAGGCACTGCCACACACTTCTCATACATGATTTAGCACATCTGGATTTTCAGCAAGAACATACCTGCCGCAGACAGAGGAAGCCAACAGCTCTTTCCTTCCTTTCACATCTCTTACACAGGGTACTGTCTCAAATCTCAGGCCTCCTCTGTGCATGAGATTTATTTCTGAGAGGCATAGAATATATACATTGAGGCAGACAGCACTTGCATCCAGGTATCCAGTATCCCAGCAGGGCACTCCAGAAGTTGTCTCCCTCAAATATAACCACTGCTCAGGTGCTTACTAACAAAATACAGTTCTGCAAGTGACAGACAGCAACCCTTCTTGATCACTCACCACTTCAAAAAATCCTGAGGTAAGTTCTTAAATACCATTAGCCTTTAGTTTTCTTTGCTATCTAGTTCATCATGACTTCGTATTATCATGCTGCATGTTCTCTCACGTGCACTTCGGAGTCACCCTCTCTGCACAAGCTCATAGTGTAAATGCAGAGTGCTGCCCTGTGTTCACTCTGTGAATCACAAGCTTCCAAGGGGCCAGATATGACAACCATATGCTAAAAAATAAACTAATGCATTTGTGGTGTAGTCGCATCAACCTGCCATTTACTGTGCATTATATATAGGATCCACTTATGTCAGTGATTTCCACCTGGAAACACAGACTCATGCATCCTGCCTGAGCTGTTGGAGAGCATCTGTCCTCCACATCCAGGTTCTTCCAAAATGCTCAGGGTTGGCCAAACTCTGCTTCCAGTGGAAGCAAAGACCAGATTTGGGGCCTCAGTTCTGGCTGGCTGCTGGTTATGTTGTTACAGGGCAAATTCAGAAAACTGAAAATAGCCACCTCCTGACAAGTAGCATTAAATCTTTGTTCCCTTTTCCCTCTTTGTTACTTCAATGGGCTGTTAGCTAAAAACGTACAAAAGAAAGAAAGATGGGCTGACTCAAGACCTGCTGAAGAGGCTTTTGCTTATACTGCTTGCACTGCTTTGTTTATCTGCCTGCATTGTTTTGCTTCAATAGTTATATTTAGCACGTTCACAAAAGGGACGAAATATTGTTTTTTCCCAGGTGCTGTGGCCATAAGCCGAGTTCTCGTGAGCACACACGAGCTCTGCAAGCAAAGAGCTGAGCAAACAGAGGAAACTCCACGCAGCCCAGCAGCTCCTGCGCCTGTCCCAATGTCCACCAGCAGCCTCGGGTGGGCACCCAACACATGACAGTGAGCACAGCAAAAGGCCATGGCAAGGGGCAGGCTGCTGATCATCTCCAACAGGTTTATTTTAATGCTCACCCATGTATGTTTACTTAGTTTGAGGGCATTTCCATGTGGTAGTGGATATACAAACAAGGGGCTGTGAGGACAGTTATTTTGCATTTGCACTTCACAAACATTATGGAATTAATTCACCCAGTAGCTTGCAGTGATGGCCCAGTGGGGTAATTCTGCCAGGAAATGGAGGCACAAACTCCAGGGACAAATCCAAAGTTCACAAGAGTCAAGGAAAAACTTCAGTGGTTCCCTTACTCGTAGCCTCACATGCCATCTCTACCATTCTGCCCTCCATCACATATTTAAGAGTTGAAAAAGATCCAAATTTTTAGAAAGCTTATTTTTGCTTAAGTTTCATTGCTTTACCTGGCATACACACATATTGTGTGAGAATGATTTACCAATAGTCATTAGTTTTTATCTCAGTCTTTTACCTTTCTTACCACCACATCCCACTTTACTCCCCTAAAAAGAAAAATTAGGAGAAAAACAAACAATTATGAAAAAGAACACAATTTTTGTTCCTCCTCTTTCATTAGAGAACAAGCACAGGGATCTATGCTTTTTGCAGAACCATAATATTTATTAACTTATCTTAATATTGACTTATGCTTCAATGAGGTGTCCAAAGACATTGAGCAGTATACAATTGCCATAAAGAGAATGGTGCATTACTGCTGATCTCAATTTGCAGAAAATAATCAAGTGACTTTTATAGGAGTCATTACTACTGGCACACAGCAACTGCAGAGTCTGAAGCTAAAGCACCACAGCAGAGGCAGAACTACCACTTTCATTTGTTGCCACAATAGAAGACAGTAAAAAATATATAGGTAATGAAACTTAAGCATAACAGGTTAATAATTAAAATAGCTCAGATTTTTTTCTTGTTTCAGTGTTGAGAAATCTCTACCATGACAACATAGCAAGCAGGAAAACAGCAAAACCCCTGTTTGGGCAAAGGTATGAATTCAGTAGTGGGGGTTTATTCTTCAGAATATTTCAATACTTCCACGGTTTTCACCGATGAGGTTTGTGACAGGTCTATTTTTTCTCCTCCAACCCATCCTTCCCTCCTCCCCTTCCAAACCAGACATGCTTCTGCCAGCACTGACCATCACCCCGCGAGCCTGCCTGTCTCTTTAGCCTCTGCAGTTGGATGCTGCAGAGGTGAGGCTGGCTTTCAGAAAAGGTCAGTGAGCGCTAAAGGAGGAGGTGGCCCCAGAGGTAGCTTGAAGCACTTGAAATGATAGAATAACACTTTTGAATTGGCAAAGGGAAAGAAAGAAATACACAGAGGAGGAAGCAAAGGAGCAAAGACAACAGGAGAAGCAAGGCAGGTGGGAGTAAGGTTAACATGGAGGGGGGAGGGAGGGAGAAGAAATAGGGAGGCATGGTGTGAAAACAGCCTCAACTTTAATAACAAAAAGGATCTGAAAAACAGCAGAGCAATGCTGGGACAATAATATAAGGGCAGCAGTCTCAGCCCTATACATCCTCACCTTTACTTTGCAGAGTTTATTGCACATTCCAAAACCATCAACCTTGAAAAACTCATATACCTCATCCAACAGCAGGGGGAGAGGCAGGGAGGAGAAGAAAGCCCTCACCAGAGGCTGACCTGAAGCTCCACGGCTGGGCTTGGGTTCTCTTTTGTCCAGCACGCGCGAGCCTTCAACAGCCTCACCAGCACTGTGCTTCCTCCAGCCTTTCACTTGTCCTCCCTCATCAGGGATTGCCTACCCTTATGATAACTTTCCTACCAAATGTGGGGACATGGTGGCAACTGCATTAAAGAATGTGACAACTTGTCATCTCTAAAGAGGGTCTTGAGGAAAGCAGTTCTCTTGATCTGCCTCCAGATGTGTTTCTGCCTTTCACTTTGTCCCACCACAATAGGCTGGTGAGGATGCCAAGGGGCAGATGCCAGTACCGGTGACGTGGCAAGAGTTGTGGTAACAGCTCAGCACACACTTCATCGTCCTCTCCGCCACGTTATCCAGAACAAGGTAGCAAGAGCCTCAGCTTACTAAAGGGACCAGAATCTGTCTTGACAAGTATTTTGCATGCAGTTAAATAGACAAATGTATTCTGCTGCCACCCTCTTGCAGAAATTTGACTTGATGCCTGTCACCAAACAGCTTCTTTTGCACTAGAAGAATTACAAAACACCCATACCCTATAATGATCAAGAAAGACAACACCCCTATACCCACATTAGTTTTCAGAGATGCAGTCCACACTCCCTTAAAATCAAACAACAACCAAGTTTGCACAAAATTAGGATACATGTTTTACTCTTCAGAAACTAACTACTATATTATATAAGGGCCTGTGGAAGTTTGGCAGCCTCCTGCAGTCTGTTTGCAGCAATCAACCTTCACAAGACAATGCAACCATTCATACATACAGTGCAAGCATCTTCCAAATTCTGCTAGTTTGACTATCCTCTCACATGAGCAAAAAGGGGTTTTTATCCCTCACATTCTTTTAAAACAAGTGCAATTTGGATATATTCAGCCTGCATACAAAGATCTAATGCAGTACTACCGAACTCTGTTTCGGTGATGCTTTGCAGCCGAAAGTCCCAAGAGAGAAGTGTATATTTTATATTTTGTTTAGTTCATTTAGCTATTTTTCCATTCCACTGCTTGTTCATATGTTATGGTCAAGTAGGACTCCATTAGAATATCTGTTACCATGCATGACTAGAAACTCTCCTTTTAGAAAAGATTGAAAGTAATGGCTGCATTTATCTGTTGCAAGTACAAGCTACAAGCTCTTCTGAATTTTGTCTTTCTTCTGTATCACTTTTATTTCTCCTATGCCCTTTCCCAGACACAGTAACACACCCAAATCCCAGAACTACAAATAAAGACATTAATGATTAAAAGAAAAAGCTTTCAGGCTCAGCTACAGACTGTGTATCTACTTATCAACACTAAATACTGGAATTAAGGACTTGAGACATTGGCAATCTACGCAACACTAGAATTTAACCCCCACTTTTTATGGATTTGTGTCTCGTAATCAATAGATACTCAAGAGACTGCAAGATCTACCCAAAGTTATTCCTTCTGCTAGAGCATCTTTAAGGCATTCCCAAACAGCCTCCCAGACTTTCCTTCATACCAGAACATGTCTCTACCCCTGCATCTGGCTACCCATTTTTACCAAATGTACAGATACCCTGTTATCTCTAATACCTTCATCTTTAACACTTTTTTTTTTTTAGTAGATCTCTGCAAAAATTATCTTCAGGCAATGATATACCATTTAGCTTATTTCCTATGGAAATAAAACAAGCATACTTTAATATCTTATCTGTATTGATACACTTGCTCAATCTACTGTGAACAGATTGCCCAAGGAGACTATAAAAATCTCCATCCTTTGAGATAATTAACACTCAACTGGACAAGGTCCTGAGCAAACTGATCTGACTTCAAAGTTGCATATAACTTCAAAGCCAACACCTGTTCGGGCAAGGGCACAGGTGACCTCCAAAATACCTTCAACCCTAGTTAAGATCAATGGCCTTGCACACTCCCAAAGGTCTTCTTGTTGTCTAAATTGAGTCCTTTATTAAAACATACTAATATACAGCACAGCCAGTGATGAAGGTCCAGCAGCCAGAATAATTGCAAACCCTCCTCCCCTCCTATAATAGCAACAATTTTGAGGGTTGCCATGTCCCATTAAATTATTAAATACCTGGACCATACAATGAAACAGTGTTAACTATTCAACAAAAAAGCACTGCATTAGCACAGCCCACTAAGGCACTTTTTCTCAAAGCTCTTCTGAAAGACACTATTTGGAGTGCCACCTAAACAGAAAGTCAAGGTGCTAGCTAGGGCACCAGTCCCTGTGGCTCACTTGCTCTTTGGCTTCCCATAGGAGTGGAGGGCAACAAATCAACTGAATCTCCACAACTCACTCACATCATAGGTTTCCAAAAATAACGACTTTGTCACTTCTGGCTATGACTGAATTTAAGTTGGCAATTCCGCCAACCCTCTGAGCCATCCAGCCCCTCATGCCTTTCATCTTCTAGTATATGGTTAGATTAGACCATCCATTATAAACATGACACAGCAGTACTCACAAGCATTACAGAATTTCCAGCATTTCAGCTAAAAACTCCATTTTGGAAGGATTTACAGCTTGGCTGCAAGAGTGGCGTCTGGCTGAAACATGGCATACAAAAGTCTTGCCATAAGAGCCAAGCCGTTTAATAATAAATCAATTTGGCTATTTTTAAATTAGAAAGCAGAAAAATACAAATGAACTTTACCATTTGCTGACAGATCTTTGATCTCAGAAGGAATTTGAATTCCACAAGCCAACTCTTCAGCTGATGTAAATGAGCACTACTACATGGGCATCAGCAGAGCTCCAAGGATACACATATCTGTCCCTATATTTATTAATGGACTATTTGTGATTGGCTTTCAGGTCAAACATTTGCTACTTATGGAACTTACTGGAATCAATGGAGAGTTGCTCACGCATACAGAGAAAAATCCAGGTTTTTTTCCACTCCCGATTATTTTTTATTAAAAAGCAACAACAAAAACACACACACAGACCAAGCCTAATCACAGAGAACTCTGAGTATTTAAAGCAGAACATATCTTGGTTGGGTCCATTATGAGACTTAGAAGGCAGCAATAGTGCACACATCAATTGCCACATGGATCTATCCACAGAGATTAAAAATAGCCATCTGTACTATAGTTAATCCTATTTATAGCACAAGCCTATATTTCAGTAGTTTCATAGACAGGCCTTGATGAAGTCTAAAAGACTATCTGGAAAATGCAGAGGCCAAAGATTTGGCATTGCATTCAGGACTTTTTCCTTCTCCTGCACGATGCTTTGTGTTACAAAACCAACGAAACCTCTCTGCCTCAGCTTCTTCCAACTGTGCACATGCAAAGCATCAGCTACTGAAGAGACTAGCTAGTAGCAAGGGAGCAAGCATAAGTAGGAAGGCGCTAAAGTCAGAAGGGCCAATTTCAACACAAGTCTGTCCCAGTTTCTTCTGTCACAGTGCAAATTCTGTTACCTTTTGGTATTGTTTTCCCCTCCTCCCTGCATCAGCCAAATGGGACTAATGATATATATACTAACCTATGTAGGAAGCTTGGATTTATGTATGACATATGCTAAACATACTATCTATTTGCATGTTTATGATTGCACATGCCATCATAAATGCAAGGTGAAGCTGTCTGTACTAGTGCATCATTTTGCAAACATTCCTGAAAAACAGAGTATTATCTGGGTTATTGACCAGGTCTTTTAAAAAGTATTATTTTGTACTTATAGTGATTTGCAAATACAGATTTACTAATACTCAGCACAAGCAATGTCCATCTATTATGGTGCATAGAGACAGCATCTTAGCATTAGCTGATGCAATGCCCAAGATAGAAATGTTTGCTGGTTTCAGTCAGTGCATTTCTTCATTTGCTGAATAATTCAGCTTCTATGCAGGTTTAGCTGACCTTTACTTGATAAAGTCATATTTCTAAGCATTTGGTGTTTTTAATCAGGTTCAAGTCCACTCACCACACATCAGAACTGAGAATAATGATGCAGATACGTGTTTTAGCCAAACGATGTTCCTTATAGCACACACACACTTCCCCCAAATCACCAAGTTGTTAACTAAAGTGTAAGAGAATTTATGATGCTAAATAAAACCAGGAAAAAAAAAAAAGATGTTTTAATAAGATGAAAATCCAAATGTTAAAATAATGAGCCATCTGTATGGGTGGCCCTCTCCTGAGAGATGCCAAGAGCTTTACCATCTGTGAAACATTTACCAGCTGTTTCCTTCCTTTTTCATGAGAACATAAGAAATCCTTGCAGTTGGTGTTTCTAACTGACACATCCTAGTGAAGGAAACAGGTTTGTTCAATGTCAGGGACCTCTCATGAAAGCTAGCCTGGCTGGAATTAACCTAATAATATTATGGTAAACACTGCTGTTCCCTGTTTCCAAAAGGTCTTTACAAATAAGGGCCCAGCAGACCACAGAACACTCTGGAAAACAGAGACAGCAGAAAACAACCCATGAAAAGGAAATTCATTTGAGGGAAGAGAAAATGTAGTGTATATTACAGCCAAGTACTCCTTTTTTTTTTTTTTTTTTAAAAAAAACCCTAATCTGTGGTAGAAACTCTGCATAAATTTATTACCCATATGAAGTTCAGAGAGGCACCTGCAATAAGGTGTTTGAAACTGAAAATACAGAACAGAACCTTTTGCCCCTCCAATCATTTTTCCACATTCCTGCCAATCAGCATATCCCTGCCACTTTTGACTTTCCCCACACCTTGCCCAAGAGTTACATATGGCTTTAGGATCAGACGAGCATGCCCTGGAAGATTTTGGTTTGCAGTAGACACTGATCATAGGCTACAAAATAAGGGCAAGTTAAACTCTTGAAAGGATATATTGACTTGTATTTATTCATCTCCTGATGTGCTGTAGTCCTAATTGCACAACATTTAATTATTTCCTTAGCATTCTCTTATTTCATTAACTGCCAATGAGAATTGAAGAAAATATAACTTAAGAAGTAGAATTAGCTCTTAAAGCCCAAGTCAATGAAATTTGCCCATAGGAGTGATTAAAGGAGTTTCTATGAAGTGTTCAGGTATGTTTTCAAAAGCTAATTTTTCAGAAGCCTTATGAATGAGTCAGGAAAGAAGAAAAACAGCATCTGATCAAGCCAATGGTCATTCTTCATGCAATTTTACAAAGAGCAATACTTTGTTATCCTTTAAGTGCCAAACTGCAGGATAACTTATACTTCACAAGTGTAACGTGGATGCATGTGCAGACATCAATGCTCATTTCGGCACAGTGTATCGATAGCACCTGCCCAGGATCAAGAACCATATTACTCAATAAAAGACAAATACCATTTCCTCTCCCTTCCCTAAGGAGGAAAGGCCGGCCCTAGCATGCAGAAGCAACAAGGGCTTCAATCTCTTGTGATGGGCACTGTGCTCTTGTGAAGGTCCATGGAGCACCATCTCCATGACCCCACTGACACCACCCGGCACAGGGCTCGGGGGCACTGGACACAGCAAAGTAACCCCAAAACCTACTTTAACCTGCACCTTTCATAGAACAGTGCCCCAAATCACTTCACAGCACCAGGCAGCTGAGACCTATGGGCAACAGGAATAGCCTCCCTGGCATCCCACCAAATCAGAGAACAGTTTCCTAACAAGAGCAAAATGTGGTTGATTTCCTGCACTGCAAGATTGTTCAGTATGTAGTTAAATTTAAGCCATAAATGTTTTTCATTATATATAATGCTGCTTTCATTGATACTGGAACATTTTTTTAAGCTAAAATCCCCTCACACAAGCCAAGAAACCTGTTTAAAAAAGAAACACTTTGAAGGGACACATACCACTGAATGGAATAAAATGGCACTCTGCACTTGGAAGTGGGAAAGAATAACTCTCCCAAAACACATAACTAAAACAGCCCAAACTGAAGGAAGACCCAAATCAGCAGAACTGAGGTCTTGTTCTGAAATAAGGGTAACCTCAGGGTCTCCAAAGCTGGCTACAGTAGCACATTTGATACTTCATTTATTATGGTACTCTGTCAACCTGCAGCACTTAAAGGCAGACACATAAGTGTATGATTCCAATTAGTCTCCAAAACTTGAGATTATATTTTGCCAGTGAATTAAGTCAAAGTTTTAATCCTTTTTATTAAATCACTTCATTCAATACTATGAAGATGAGTTCGAGTTTTGCAGCTACGAAAAACTACAAAGGCATCATGAAACATATCATAGATGCACAAACAAGCACAAAGCAAAGCAGAACTTATGTCCCTTTCAGCAAACTTCCCCAATTTAGCTTCCATATTGCAAAGTAAAACGCCTGGCTTCTTTTCTCATTAGAATGAAAATGAGAAACTTGAAGTAACAGTAAAGACAATGCAAAATCTTTGCTACACATCCTCCACTTAATTTAAGAATAGATTCTAACATTGCCCAGCTGGGGAACAGATACCTTGAGCATCCACTGACCTGAACAGTGACAAAGTTCCTTAAAGAGGAACTACAACATTCAGTAGCTTGCACATTGTTTTATAACATAGTTATATCGCTTTCAAATAAACATAGCTACTACCAAAAATCTTAAATCTTCAAAAGATGGTGCAACCTTAACATCTTATGCTATCCTTCAAAAATAAGCACTGTAAACAATACGTTAATATCTTACACTGGAAAAACTGAGGCACAGTGAATAAAGAATTATTTTTAGGTAAACTATTTGTCTGCTTCAGAATCTCTAAATCAACTCATCTAAAATGAAGTCCTAATGCCACCGTAGCACTTATATTCCACTATAGATGTTCTAAAAAATTTTGGGTACAGGATGACATACAAAATCTAGGTTGCTTGTTTGCTATATGTTAAAGATGTAACTTTTTATGAGGTCAAGTGACTTTTTTTTATATACTCTAGTGACCTGAACCCATAACATGACATCTACATGGATGTGTAATTAGTGCACGCTTCAAAAGGCATCAGGAAAAAAGCACTGACTGCATTATGTTCTGTGTTCTCCTGCTAGGGTAAGATTAAGGTCATAGGCAGGGCAGCCCATGTACGTGTAGAGTTTACATTGTAGATATCTTCACTGGTTTGCTGAAGTGCCTATAATTTCAAGCACTCAAATATTCTTCAACTTTGTGAGTGACGAACATATGCTATTAATCAGGAAACCATTACTACAAAAGACAGATTTTGTAGGTGTATGATAACTTGTATATCTTCTAAGATTTATAAAAACTCACAGCTGAAGCTGCTATTTAAAATAAACAGTCAGCTTCTAAAATTAATCAATCTTAAATACTTTTTTGTTGCTATTTTGAAATCTTAGGTGCTTTTCCATGGTTTTAAAATCCTGATAGAACATTTAGCACTACAAGTGTGTACACACACACACACACACTTGCACATGTTTAACCCATTTAACCCCTGGATTCTAGTTTTTAAGAGCACAAATACCACTCTGAACAAAGCTCACCTCAACCGTTTCCCACACAAATGCCCCCCTTTGCATCTGAAGTACACATATAACTGAGCAAGTGTTAAGCCCTGCTTTTCTTTTTTCTAAGCTAGCACTTTTAGTAGTTAGTACTTCTAAATGACACCAGTTGCAGTACACTGCATAAATTCTAGCACATAGAAATGGCTCATAGGCAGTCTCTTGTTCCTGGAAATGCTGGGACTGCTGCAAGCTGCACGTCTGACTGGTGGGAATCTGGAAGGATGGGCTCAGAGGAATCCAAGGGATGCAGGTAGGGTGGCTGGGGCATTAGAAGCCTGCACATTGCATCCAGGCCTTTGATGGAGATGCAAGCTCAAGCATCCAAACACTCAGAGAGCTAAAGATCCCATGTTACTGATTGGAAGAGCAACTGTATTAACCAGAGTATTCTGGATAAATTCCAGCGTAGGTAATTGCATTCTGTTTAACAAATCCTCCTTCCACTTGCAATTAGAAGAGGTATTCATTACTTTTTTCTGCAACTCCTGCACTGCTCCCTCCAAGAAGCAAACAGAAAGGCCAGCGGTTGACATAGCTCAGCTCTGACACATACATGGAAAGCAGGGATGCTCAGCAGGTAATGGTGAACACTGACCTTTGAAAATGGACACTGCACAGCTGACTTGAGACTGCCTGCACCATTCACTATATAAGGCAAGAGAAACACAGACTCAGGCCAAGTCTGAGGCTGAACCACTATGAAGCAGACTGTACTGTACTGCAGATCTCTTACTACTCCATACCCAATGTTATCACAGTAGCAGGGTGAGCGTCTGGCTCTCAGTGGATGCTCTGAAGACTGAGCAAACTACAACACCACAATACAGAGAAGTCTCAGGCATTTCTGTCTAGCTGGGGATCCAACCATGTAGGTGGTTAACAGTTGCTATTTACCAACAGGTTTCATCTAAATACCATCGTATAATTTATATGCCTGAACACCTAAAAATCATGGTCCTTCCTGGTTCAGAAGGTCCAGAGGAAGCAGTACAAGAGCTATAATACAAAAGCAATAAGATGTAGGCAAGAAGAACATTTCTTTCTTTGAATTATTTACATGTGAACAACAAAAATGGAGCTGTTTGGAAAAAAAAAAAATCTCTCTCAAGCATCTCTGGCCCTCCCGACCCCATCCTTCTCTTATTGGTATAATATTTATGATCTTGCATAGCTTAACTCCTCCATTGAGTCTTACGCTGATTCGCAGACCAGGTGCTGTGTAGGTGGGTGCTGTGTGGGTTTCCCCTCTGCTCGGATGCTTGAACTGTGCTAGCTGAGCATCATGTTCAGCCAGGCCCAAACATCCTTTGAGCCAAGATTAACAATCTGTACCAAACTAGGGAAGCAGCCTGGGATCAAAAACCTTTTTAAAAACTTTTGTTAATATCTAGTTGTATAAATAGCACAAATCTGTCTATGGGAGGAAAAAAAACTCTTAGTCACTTGTACAGACATGCAAACTTACACCTCATTTGTCAGAATGTCACTGAACATAGAACCCCAACCTTGATCTCATAATAATTTATTATTATTTAACTCCCTGGACTTCATTGGAAGTTATCTGGAATCCCATCAGAAACAGAAAAAATAGGAACTGTACTTTTTGGCACTTCAGGACTTACTTGTGAATTAGGAATAGTTGCTGTTTTTAGCTAATTTCAAGGAATGGTCTTTTTCCTTGCTATGGCTTATTATTTATCCCATTCTAACACTCTGCTAGGATCTGTCTCTAAAGAGGGGGGTACTCTGTCACAAAATCAGCACATTTCCCAGTGCTCTGCAGAGCAGTAGACAAGCACTTAGAGTTAACAGAACCAGATTTCTGGAAAGCTGTAGGACTCCAAAGCCCCTGCATTTCCCTATCCACCATCAAGACACAGAGGCTCTTGTTCTCCTACAGAGGCTCTGATGAGAAGAAAAAAAATCAAGGTAAAATTCAAGTTGGAACAGCATCAGTATCAGATTGCTTCTAAAACTACTGCAGCAAAACGCTACCCATGCTCTCCAAAGTTCTCTGGCACATCTGGAGTTTCATAGCATCAGATCAACTCGGATGACAGCAGTCTGTCAAAAGACAGCCAGGAACTCATAGCACAGAAATGCAAAACGAAGAAAACTCTTGAACCCAGAATAGAATTTTCTGTAATATAGAAATATTGTATTTTTTCCCCCCAAAAAACTTCCTTACACAAAAAGGACAGAAAACTAATTCTGTCCAAAAACAATGCTTTGGTGACCTAGTCTTTAGGGGTAGAGACAAGAGCAGCTACTACTAGTGGTCAGATTAGTTCACACATGAGAAGCAGCCTCTCCCCTGCGCTTGAGGGGCAGGGGGGACACAAAGACAAACCTCCCACATCAGGCTATGTGAGCAGCTTCAGAGGACCCACTTCTGACCCACAGATTTTAATGTTGCAGGTACAACAAATACTAATTTACTCCCAGCATTGTCTCAGAGTGGAAAGCCAGCTGGGCAGAAGAGCTCATTTCAAGAACAGTTTCTGTCTTGTTTTGAGAAATGGCTGATCAGACCACTGTACTTGGCCCTAGAAATTTAATCGTACCTAAATTAAGGCTGAGAATTGATCAGGTTGGACTAAAGCCTAGCCAGATTCTGGGATAGAGATGTCTATCTGTGTTCCTTCCTAACATTTCTCCACACCGCTTTTTGGCAATCCTTTCTTTTTTGCACCCATTTTTTCCTGTAAAAGAGCAGTAAAATTCCAAAGGACTCTATCAGGAGTTAAAATCACACAGTATATATTTGCCAGCGCATGCAGTGTTTATTTTTAAACAGTGCCAAAAGTGTTTATAGATAGAAACAACAGGACAACCCATAATTAAATAACTGTTTCTGCTACATCTGCTATTTAGCAACTTGAAGAAAAATAATTTCCCAATAACAAATCCGAATGGTCAAGAAAGCTCTCAAGTTTGGGTCCATTATTACCATATAAAATAACATATTAGTTGCTTAGCTACCAATCATAAAAGAAGTCCAATTAAAAATGAAAGAATCTTAACTAGCTGCATGGAATATAAAAGTGCAAAGTTAAAAGCTGTCAGGTGGTTAGTGGAGAGAATAGTGAGAAGTGATTGACAAACTGGGCTTGCTTTTCTTCAAATTTGGCTTTGATTCAATAAATGATTGACACACTGATGTCGTCTGAAATAGCAGATTGTGCTTTGGAGAGGCTATTTAGCAGCCCATTGATTGACAGGTTACTAAAATTGTCCCATGGACAGAGGTAACCAAACAGAGCTATATTTTGACAGTATTTTTTACCTGTATTTACTATGCAGTTTATATTTAAAGCAGAAGTAGAGAAAGGCCCATCGAAGTGTCATTCAATTTCCATGAAAATGACTCAATGTCTCCTTTTCTAATATTGTTCCATAAAGCTAACATTTCATTCATTTGCCAAGCACTGGGCAAGTGTTTGCCCATTGCACACAGGGCACCTGCTCCACAGCCGAGTGGGACAGGGCAGGGTAATTCCAGTCATTTTCCAGCCAGGCCCAGATAACCAAGCTCAGCTCAAGGGGGGACAAGATGGTCCCCACCCTTGGTTCCAGCAGCTCCTGGGATCTAAGAGCAAGGTGGGGCTGCATCTGAACTCGAGATCTACAGCAATGAGTGACTACAGCAATGAGGATTGGAATGGTCTCTTCCAGTTTCTCTTCTGAACAAAAACTGAGCCAGCACATAATGAGGCAAGAAACTTTTTACTAGTAACACAGAACACAAAAGCTCAAGGATAAAAGGGTATTCCAATGCTTTTTTGTTTGTTTCTCCCCTCTCTCTTTCTCTCAAAGAGATTGCACCACCCAGCACTTTTCCTGGAGTAAACACAAATACAATCTTATCTCCCTCCACCACTAGCCTCTAGAACTGCCACTAAAGCTGATTTTCTGTATATCATTCCATCATTTTTGACTGTTTTAGCCAAAAATTTATTCCTACTACTGAACAATATTTTTTTCTTATTTCTAGGCACCCTGCTTTTTACTGCCCTAAACTTATAATTAAGATGGTGCCTACTTTGTTTCATAACTTTTGTTCTTGATGTTTAAAACTTCATAGAATTTCAATATTTCTGATCAGCTTCCTTTATAATTCCTAATCATTCAGACAAAATATGTTTTGCTTCCTATCTTCAACTTCTAAACTGAGCACCATTTGCTGTTAAAAATTCACTTCACTTACTCTAAGTAAAATTGCACACAAGATGTTGCACACAGGTAAATGCCAGAAAACAGAAACTTAAGGCGTTCGAGAAATACACGGCAAGCATACCAAGCAAAGTACCCAAGTTAGCAGATTGCCCTCTCTCGGCCACACAGAGGATGAGAAAGAGGTTGTCCCTTTCAGGGAAATTCCCATTTCTAGTGAAAATGCAACTGGTTTTCAAGAGAAAATGCCAAAAACAGTATTATCTACAACCACTTACCTCACAGAGAAGCATGTACAGAAAATGAGGAGAGGAGCAGCCACCAAAAGGGGCTGGGGGCGGAGGCAGTGTTCTTATGGAGCAGGGCAGGCAGCAGCTCCTCGCGTGCCCGGCTGCCCCGCAGCTGCGGCTCGTGAGTGCTGCTCTTACAGGGAACACCTGGGGAAGAGCTGCCGCGTCCCCTCCAGAAATGCAAATCCAGCCTTCTAGGTCCAGGGCACAAGTGTTTTCACTAACATTCAAAATTTTGGACAATTCTTCTATAGAAAGAGAGTACTCCTTTCAACAAAGGAGCTTTTCCATCTTCTAGTTTTATGCATGGAATTGGTGCTGTTTGATATATGAAAACATTGTCGCTTGTATCAATATGAGTTTCTCTTTACTGAAATTGCATTTCAATTAAAATCACATTAAATATTTCATCTCTTTTGCCAGTTTTAGTGTTTAAGTTTCTCTGCATTGTTTATTAAACAAATGTGCTTGGTATGTGTAAACTGCGCTTGTCCATTTCTTTCCTTAATATTAAAAAGAATATCCCAGCTTAGTTCAGTGGATGACTTGGTTTACTATGACTGGCAATGTAAAGAACTACAGATTCTTGAAGTATTTAGCAAATGACCTTTTCCACAACCATTATCAGAGGAAACTAGATGCTTTAGAGAGTACCAGTATCATTTCAGCCCCCAAAACATGGGATACATAAATTATTCCAATTGCCAGGATAATTCTCTTCTCTAACTATAAATAATAATGATAATAAATAATCATAGCACTAAAAGAAAGAATAGGCTTACACTGCACAAATACAAAATCATTTATGCCATAATGGATAGAATAGATCCCCAAACCATGGTGATAGGGTACTTTATAATTAAATTATCTAGACAGATAAGGGTACTTGCTAACTTTGTCGTATTGACAGTCCTAAAGCCATTTTTAAGAACAATTTTAGTTCAAAATAGGTATGCCTTGCTCCATATTTGCTCCATAACATATTTTCCATAGTCTATCATCTCTCTTTATTTGTTTGGCTACTCAGTCTTTACAAGAAAGAGAGAAACACAGCATTAAAGAGCTCCTATTATTTACCTACCTGTCTTTGGAAGTGGTCTGATATCCCCAGCTCCTTGAGTACCTTCAGAAGAATAAAGATGTTCTACTCTCCAAGGGAAAGACCCTTTTTCCTTCTCCTTTTCTTGCCTCCTCTGGAAGATGCAATGTCACAACCGCTGGCAACTAACGGACAGACCTTTCGCAGTGCAAATGAATATCTCATGGCCACACAATTCCGCCAAGACATTGCTCTCTTAAAGAAAGGACTAATCTCATTCCATGTGTAATCCCATATGTCATTTCCCATATGTGTTGCTCCAGAAATCAGCTCACGATCTCTGCATTAGAAAATGTTATTTCCCTCTTTCCTTATTAGAATGATACAAGGTGATTTTTTGATCCGCTGGAAAAAAAAATGATGTCACCTTCTAACTTTTACCTTGCCTGCCATTGCAGGAAGGTGCTCAGCACTGTTTATCATGTAGTGTAAAACATATTTATTTTATACTCTTATCACTCATGGCATTAAGAAAAATGTACTAAAAATATTTTTTCAACAGAATAAGATACCTCAGGAAAAAAGTTTTAAAAGAGTATTGTCTTGTTGATGCTGCTTTTTCACTGTAAAATGGCAGTTTTCATTTTTAAAAAAATTATATTTTTACCTAAGCACTTTTTTGAGACTACAATTTCCTGCACAGTTCTAAAATACTCTAATGATTTTTTTTTCTAGGAAACAAAAATAAATCCACTAGTCCAATGTGCCCGCTGAGTGAGGGCTTAATTCAAAATCTGCTGAAGAAAGTGGGAGGTTTTTGGACCGCAGTATGAACAACTTTTGGATAAACTTTAATTCAATTATCTGCTTTTGCTGGTTTCACTGGTAAATCATATTATATTATTGCTTATTTCAAGAAAAAAAAGAAAAGTGGCATGTTTATTATTGTTTCTTAACTAGAAATTTCTTGTGATTTAAAGAAAGAAAATTCAGTTCCTAAAACGAGAGCTTCCAGGCTGTTTCAGTCTGCAGTAGTTTTGCAAGACTGAATTATAAATTCTGGAAATAGGATGTCATAGTTAAAAAATGCATGGTGAGCCTCATGTATAGTTCTGAATGAGATCTCATGTGATATTCTAGCTGATGACATTGTGATGGAAGATGAACCACAGATGTGGCTGAGGAAGGTAGCTGCAGCCAGAACTGTGCAAACCATCTCACTGTTTTAAATTCTCATTACTTGGCCACAAAATACTATTTTTGCAGTTAGATGCAGTTGGAGTGAAACTCCAATCCCTCTTTTTCAGCCGAAAGGTGAATCCTTTAGCTGAATCCTAGAAGTCAAAGGGTTGTGGAAAAGTTACCTGCTATTAGTCAATGTATAAATTATTAGCAATATCAGGACTTTATTCCAGGAGATGAAACGTAACCATCCCTACTACTCCCACAGACGAGAGCCACTGAGCAGGCTGGAAATGCCTGCAAAAAAAGGGGGAAATGGAATTTGCCACCATGCTGCCATTCTGCTCTTTTTATGGGGAAAATGCCTCCTGGATAGCCTGGAGTAGTATGAACACATGGGAGAAGTTAGAACTGGCAAGACACAACATGAGATACAACTAGAAAGGAACATGCTAACATGGAAGTGCTCAGTAAGTGCGCCCTTTACACAGGGGCAAGACCACGGGAAGATTGCTTCTGTCACTCAGTTAAGACAGGAAGTTTCCACAATTCACTCTATGAAAGATTTTTTTTTTCTTTCTGCTTTTGTCTTCACTACAGGAATCAGCTATGATCAGATTGCAAAAATAATGAAGACCAGAGTCAGAATAGTAGGATCTCTGGCTGCAATGAGAAGACTTTCAATAGCATTTAGAAAGCACATAGATAAGGTCAAGCCATTAAACTCATATTCAGAAAAATTTCAGAGCTACCACTGATCTTCCCTGAGGACCTGTGGAGGACAAGGGGTTTCCAAAAGATTCAAAACAGTGCAAACATAATTTTTATATTTAACACAGAGTGGATGGAAAGGTGTTCTCTGTTAGCTTGCCTTATATAAAAATACTGAAAGAAAATAATCAAACTATCCATAAGGACTTGGAACACAATAAGGACATGAGCAACAGCGAATATGGAATTATTAAGGATAAATTATGTCAAACCCACCTAATCACGTTCCATGGCAAGATGACAGAGCTTGTGGGCAGAGAAGTCGTATATCTTGACTTTAGTAAGATGCTGCCATAACAGCCTCATAAGTGAGCTCTGGGATATTCTCTGGGTAAGATTACTGCAGGGTATAGGTCAGAAAACCATACTCTGAAAGTATACATTAACAGCTCACTGTCAGATAGGAAGCACCTCTGGAGTGGGTCCTGGGTAATGTTCAGTATTTTTCTTCATGTCTTAGAAGGTTCTTAGAAGGAACAGAGAATGTTTGCCTGATACCTGCAGATGGTACCAAGCTGAGGGGAACTGAAACAGCCTTTGAAGCCAGCATTATAATACAGAATGATCTTGACAAATTGCAGGAATAGTCTGAAAAAAATAGGATGCAATTCAAGATGAATCAGTGCAAAGTTGTCACTGATGCGTAATCAGCTGTTCAAATATAGGATGGGGACAACTGATTACAAAGCAGATCTGCAGGAAAGCATCTGGGGTTACAGTGAATCAGAGGCTGTACATGAGTCAACGGTGTCATGCCGTTGCAAAAAGGGCATATGTCAAACTGGGACATATAAACAGCAGTGTCATATGTTAGACATGTGAAGTAATCCCACTTGGTACTGGGAGGATTTCAAATGCAGTGCAGCATCCAGATTTTGGCGCTGCACTTGAAAACATATGTTGTCCAGTCACAGTACAATGAAAATTGTACAAGGTCCAGAGAACATGACCTACGACCAACTGAAGAAACTGGAGTTATTTGCGTAGTAGAAGTAATAAGTCCTCACATATATTAAAAATTGCTGCAAAGAGGAAATAAACTCTTTTCCATTCCAATGGAGAACAGCATAAAAATAGACATGTTTCAAAAAAGTGTTCAGTGGTAGCTAAATTTCCTAATAGTAAGGCCACTGGAATAAAGAGCCTGGAGAAATTGTTCAATACACATCATATTGGCCAAATGTGCCTTAAAAAAGAAATAGGTGTAGATGATCCTAATACTGGGCACAGCAGACAGTTTACAGTCCCATACAGTTTACAGGGATATTCTATTTTCTCTGAGGAAACCCCAGTCTATCGAAGTTGATTCTTTCAGAATTGTTGTAATCCCAGTATTTTTTCAAAGAGAATTTTTTTATAAATAGAGTAATTTTTATAAATAGAGTAAGTAACAAACAAGTAAAGGTTAAAGCTGACAATGTCTTTATCTGGCAATGTTACTACATACTGAAATTTTTTGATTTATCAAAACCAAATCATCTCTATTTTTTTTTTCATTGTTTGTTGAACTTGTCAGAATTTCAACTTTTTGTTGGTCCAAAGCAGTAGGCAAAGCATGAGGGAGGTCATCAACTCTGAGATGAATTCCATTCAAGTTGAATTCTATATTATATATACATGACTCTCAGAAATAAAAAAATAAAAAAATAAATAAAGGAAAAAAGAACATTTAAAGTACCTTTAATTACCAGTGCTGCAGGTGCCAAAAGAAAGTCAGACAAAAATAAGTAAGATCTGACACTCTTCAGGTAACAGAGCTGAGTTCATTGTGACTACTTCAGATGGGAAATGTTATCGAAGACAAGTGCACACACCAGATTTGGCCCTATATGGTGCATAAAAATGTCCGTACTCCCTACTGCAATGCACAACTCACATGTAGTATTTTGAAAAATCAGACAAAAAATACCTAAAAGCTGTAACAATAGATCACACTATTCTTCCATGTAATTTGCACCTAACCACGAAACTGGAAAACCTACAAGAACATATCCCATTGACTGTATATTGCTATATTGGGGTGAAATTTCCTTCCTGATCCCCATGGGGTATTCAGCTCATGCCCTGAGGCATGAGATTTGATTACTCTTTTTTGAACATGCATAACTGCCATTGCTATTACTGGTCATAACATTTTGTCAGGAAAGAGAAATATTATTCTGCAATGTAATAAAAATAGATAAAATTCAATATAGCTTCAGAATCATTTGCTATATTTCCAAAGTAAACATTAAGCACCCATCAAGATTATTCCATTGGATAAGCCAAGGAAGCCTCCAGTGCTATCTGTTCTTTTTATTATCTCTAATTTTCAAGTGTGCAAAAATGCTTTCAGTAAATATTATGGGTTCTTCCTGTGCTACAGGAGATGCTGCGTGACCTTCACCAAGTTAGTTATAAATAACAGGAGGAGAGTGCGCACAAACGCTGCTTAGTTCCAGGGCTATTCAAAACTATCAGCGGAGTCTGACCAGCGAATAAAAATGGACACCAGATTCTGCTTGTGTTTTTTTTCCCCCTTCTTCATAATCCCACCCCAGTTCGCTGCTGAAAGGCATTCTGTTCTGTCAGCCATAATGGCATCTGCTGGTGGAGACAGGAAGCCATAAATCTGTAGGGTTCCTCTCGACCAAGCCTTGTTAATGCTCCCATTTATCACCGCGGATAGGGTGCCATCTCACTAGTGCTCTACTCAGAAGTCCATCTTCTCAATTTCCCCTTCCCAAAGGAGTAACCGTTTAAAAGAGTGACTTTCTCATCTTGCGTGTTGAGCCCGAGGACGCCACTGATACAAATACCATAGGCAGCGTGTAGCGCTTGGATGGGAGCCACGACTCCGGAGAACAATAGCCGCGCTTGCCGGTCCCGGCCGCGCCGAGTCTCCGCTTTCCGCAAACCTGGAGCACGTGCTGGGAAGCCTGCACACACGGAGCCGGTCCAGATGCGGGAGAGGGTGAGCACTGAGGGGGTTCTGTTTGCCCCCAGATGCTCGCTGGTGTCCCAAGACATTCCATCACGTCCCGAGCTCTGGCAGGACAGTTAATAAAAATGTCACAGTTCGGAAGGAGCTTTGAATGCACAATTCCTCACCATAAACACGCGATGCTGTTCGGGGGCGCAATGCCCGCCTGGGTGCCGCCAGGGAGCCCAGGTATAGAGCTGCAAGCGGGAGCATCGGCATCGCAGCGCGCCCCGGCGCCACCGCGCTTTGCCCTCCGCTTACACCCGTCTGAGCTGAGGGCAAATCCCTGGGGGGCGCAGGAAGGTTTACACGGGCACGAGCGCCCGGGCAGCCCTGCCCGATTCACTGCCCGATTCCGCCCTGTTCACTTTGGAGTCAGTTACGCCAAGCAGAAGCGGCGAGTGTTTTATAGCGGTGCTCTCCCCTTCTGTCTTTGAAACGGGGCTTTGCTCCCACCGATAAATACTTTTAAATTTCCTACAAGAATTGCTCGAGTTCGTACAGGGAAGGCTGTGAAAGGTAGCTGACACTTCCATAAGCACCGACTCCCAAGAGGCTGCTAAAGAGGGAGCTCGGAGAGGGAATTCCCTGGGTGCCGCCGATGAGGCCGAGCTCGGAGGGAGGGCGCAGGCCACTGGGTGATGCAGCTAGGAGACCCCAACAGAGCCCAGCCTGGCTGAGCAGGCAAAGGGGATGCCAATTATTTCTGTTAATCCCAGTAATTTCCTTAGAAAAATACAAATGCCCCAGCGGTGACATCTGAGAACTCAGTTCCCCCACAAATTTGGGTATTAGGCTATTGAGTCCTGCGAAATCCACCCAGAGAACTTCCTACACAAATGAGAGCCAAGCACAAACTGGAATCCATCCTTTCTACCCCAAAGCATCCCAAAACCTCAGGGTGCTGCGGGATTCCCTGGGAGGGGTAGATACCTGGGCGGTATCGGCACAGGACTGCTTCAGCCTCCGAGGTCTCTCCGAGGGTGCGTGTTCCCTGCCCTGTGTGGCCGGTAGCCACTCAGGATCTCTTGCAGGGCAACCGGGATGGCTTGGAAGGGCCAAGGGGGCCTGGGAGCGCCCCACGGCAACTCGGGAATCCCCTTAAAATTAAGGGAGCTGGAAGAGTACGGGGTGCTGCAGCACCACGAAACAACCTGGTGCCTCAGAGCGGCAGTGGCTTTTAGTCCAGAAGCCTTGGGAAACACCGGCATTCCCCACTGGCAAACTTTGCGGGAGGACAGCGGGGCAGTGACGGCCAAGGAGCGACGGGGACGAGACGGCGCGCGAGGAGAGGCCTCCGCGGCGCCCGCGCAGCTGCCCCCACGG
>VZSV01000029.1:1421510-1437185 GCA_013398735.1 Nothocercus julius | reverse complement strand
GGAGCCCCGCGCTGCCCCGGCCAAACTTCCCGCAACTTCGCGCGGCGGCTGCGCCCGCGCCGCCACCTCCATTTATTTACCCCCTTTTTTATTATTATTATTTTTTTTTAACACCCCCGGGTTTCGCTTTTGACGAAGTCGCCAAGCGGGTCGCGGCGTTTAACCTCTTCTGTCGCCGGGTTTCTGGTGGCATCAGCGGCCGGGTGTGCGTGTGTGTGTGTGTGTGTGTGTGTGCGCCTGAAATAGTGCAGGGACTGTCTGTGCCGATGAACCCGGCGGGGAAGTTCAGCCTTTGATCAGCGGGGGTGAAAATTGCAACAGGAAATAAAATGAAACGTTCTGACTGTTAGAAGACAATCCGCATTTTCAAATCAAATTCTTCTTTTGTTTGCTCTCCGAGTTGATATATTTGCACATGCCAAGTGGTTTTGCAATTAGTATTTTTCTCTTCCCTCTTCTTCCTTTTTTTTTTTTTTTTTTTAAAGGAGAAAATAGTTTGCAACTTTGGAAGTGTTTTGTTTTGTCATTTGTAGGGTGTTCTTTTCCTTTTGGGGGCCAAGAAAAAGAAATAGATGAGTGGGCCTGTATAGTAAATCTTTTCAAAGAGTTTTCTTTCAGGCTGCTTAATTGCTTTTTATTTTTTTTAATAGTGTGGTGGGGTTTTGTTTCTGGGAAGCGCAATATGGAAGTTCATTTTTCTTCTGCCAGACCCACCCACTGAAAAATCAGCTTTCCAGTTGATTGCCAGCTTTGATTTGACATTTGATTGATCACCTGTCATCTTGCTGCCTTTGATCTATTCATTCTTGATATATATCAATAAATCACTCACCATGGTAACCCAAGTGCCAATGACGTAAGGCTTGCCCTCTAGATTCTCTTAGCCAGACATGCACAATTATTATCTTGTTTGGCTTTTAATGTAGGCGTGTTTTTCTTTTTTTCCCCTTCTTTTTTTCTTTATGTCCTTCCTGAGATTCATTTTCTAAAGAAAACTATTTTTTCATGTCCTCGGATTGAAAATTGCCCAGCAAATTTTCCTCCTCCTTCTGAGTATTTTCTTGCTTTACTATATTATAGGTGGGACAAAATGTATGGGGAAGTTTAGTGGCACAGTTGAATAAACTTTGAAAAGTAGTGCTTGGGGTGCATTCAAAGGTAAATGGGATTTCTGAGAGACTGGGGACATGCATAACTTTTACAAACTTGCACATAATGCAGTATTCATATAGGTGTAGGTATAGGACACTGGTGTGCAGGCAGAGTCTTTTGGGACATGAGCGATGTACCTATGCAGGTTGCTAGCACGTGTCTTGGCAAGCGAAGATTCACTTTACGTAATAGTTAAGATAGAAATGCATACATATATATGTATTCAGAAGAACTCTCTGATGAGTTGTTACTATTGTTTTATTCACAAAGAGGTTATCTTTGAATAAGGCATTAACGTTTTCAACTTGCAGGATAAATAGCTATTTTTTCATGGATGCTGATCATCTCAGTGACAGTGCTAGAACTGCTGCTTTTTTCTTTCTGTCAGGAGTACGAGGCTTCATTTTATTTTGTTTTGAAAGTAGGATTTTCACTTGGAATATATGTAGTATCTTTTTGTAGAAGGGGCACCCTGCTCTTTTTTTAGGAACATAGGCTATAGAGTAAGGAAATTCTTGTAAGCAAAGCCCATATTGTTGTTTCCCAGGATTTCCCTGCTAAGAATACAGTAAGATATGTTTTCATCCAGAATGTTACAGTATTTTTGAGCATCTTAGTAATGAGATAGAAATCTGAATGACCACAGTAACGTCTCTCATTCGCTCTTCTAATTATAAAATGTGCATTGGTCTTCAGCGGTGCATTTCTTTGATTGCATTTGTCCTCAGATCAGTGTTGTTTCAGGTGAGCAAAATACTGCAAATGCAGTCCAGTTTCAGCCAGCATAGCCGATTTGAAGTAGGTTTATACATTTGCAGTAGTTCTCCTGCTTTGAAGTTGTATGTGTGGGCTCGTGGGGGGTAGAGGGGGTTTCAAAGAGCAGATGTGCCTGTTGTATATAGTTCTGAAAAGTGACTTTCATTTTCAGGGATAGTTCTGGGGTTTTGTTTTGTATGGCGAAAAATACCTCAAAGTGACAGTAGACAGACGGTGCAATAAGAAATGAATCGCTCATCAATGCTGATAGCAAAGCTCCTTATTCCTTTTATTTAAAGGAGTTAGTGCATTATATGTTACTTAATTTTCACTTTCATTTATTTTTACTTGAGCAAGTTCAAAGGTATCAGTTGCACTGCATTTTGTCTTGATGGCAGCAGAGATATGAAAGAGAAGTTTGCAACTTTTAGCTCCTTTAGGTAGTTCCTCCAACGGAAGAGAAATGATAAGCCTTATGATTCTGGACATGCCTGCTTTTGTCATTGCTTAAAATTAAATACTGCGCACAACTGTAAATAATTACTCCCATGCACTGACTTTGAAAGCAGGTTTCTAGTTTGATTAATGAATAATGTAAAGGTTAGAGAGAACCGGCAAGTGAATCAGAAGTGAAGTCCTGCTGCTAGACGAAAACCTATCTAGAGAAATATACATGGCAATTTTGTCCTTTTCTATTATTAATTTTCAGCCTTGTATTCCTAAGAAATATATTACAGACCATTGTAATGAAACAAGGTAGTGTAATTGGATAAATGGAGCACTATTTATGCTTGGTGATGAGGATTTTAAATCTCAAATTATATTTTTAAAGCTACTTTATTTCACATGAACACAGGAACGGCATGAAATACATTTTGTCATCCTCGCAAGGCTGTATCTTTTTTGAATCGTCATTCTTTTGAGATCATCGTTGCCATTTTGATAATTCTTAAAGCAAGTACTGAGATCTCTTTATATCAACACCTGCTTTAATATCATACTTCTGTTTACAAGAAACAGCCCATTTGTGTTGCTAGCTTTCAGCCAAATGAATCACAAAGGGCTTTACCAACCGTGGGCCTAATTTTTCTCCTGCTTGGGTGCAAATCAAAAATAGCGTCGCTAACATCAGTGCAGTTGCAGTGAATGCTCTCTACCTATTTCGGTGAGCAAGAAGGGAATCAGGCCCAGAAAGTACTTCGTTGTTCAGTGAAATGCAGCTACCTCTGGGGCAGAACTCTTGTAACAATTCCATAACAAATGGTAATATATTAACAGAAGGGTGGAAAAAGGGTGGGAGCAAAGCAGAATTGCTATTCAGATTTTATTCCTAGGGGTATGAAATAGCTTTCAAACACAATTTCACTGGATTAAACTCTCCTTTCCCCTGCAGCTTGTTTAAATGTGCATATTTTATATTATGATCATGAATTGCTAGTTTGCTTTTTCAAGCCTGCGAAGAAGACGAATCTGGACTTAACGCCTTTTCCGGCTGCAGTTTTGTATTTCTCCCTTTCTTTCTCTCGCAGCTCCAATAGGCTATCTGAGAACCAAAGCTGCTGAAAAGTGCAGCAGAAACATATCTCAGGCACATTTATTTTGCTCACTGGAGCTGTAGATGAATAATGCAGTTTTGTTTTTGAGAAAGTCCTCGTGCAGCAGCAAACAGAAGACAGTTTGCAGGCATTACTTGAAAGCTGCAATTTACCCCTTAATAGTAAAGGTTATTTAAAACAGAAGCATTTTTAGAAAGTGAAATTCTGCTTCCTTCAGAGAGCAGAGCGGATGACCAGCTAGCTCTGAGATGTATATTCCTGTGTTTAAAGGAAGCAGTATATGCATGTATTAATAACCAAGAGCGTTGTGGCTTTTTAAATATTATTTGTATCCTTTCTTAGGCGGGCTCCAAAGGTTCCAAGCAAGCGGTGCTGATTGATCACCTGCTTTGTTTAAACATCCTCTAGAAAAGCAACTGCACATCAAAACCACCTAAATAGCTCCTGCCTGAGAACCCTTCCGTTACTGTGCACATCACCATGCTGACAGATGACAAAAAAGCCAAGGTGTGCACAAACAAGAGAGAGAGGCTTTACCCGGTGCTTGATTAAACACATTCCAAAATAGGTTACTTTCCCAAGTAAAGATCTACCAAATTAGTTGCCATCTGCCTTAAAATCTGGTATCGGGCTACTGTGTCCGAGGCTGCTGAGTAATTCGTCCCCATGTCAGGAGTCAGGCCTGAGTGGGACAGTTTGATGTCACATTCACTGCAGTTGTTTGTTTATTGCAATTTTAATCTCGCGTGTCAGAGCACAGTATATTACCACTGTGCAAAGCCTCGGACTCACCAAGAGTTCAGACTCTGCGACTGTAATATAAAAGACATTTCCGTCAGTAAATGACATCATTTTATAGTACAGTTAAAAGCATATTCATTGTCAGAAATTCTTTTGCGTAAACGATCTCCCTCTTCCATGCTCTCTGATTGAAAAGCCCATTTTCTTCAAAACTGCAGGATTTTGGCATTGCTTCCCAGAGCTTTCTCCTGATTTTTCGCTCTCGCTAGCAGCACCCACCTCAAGTCACTGTTTCCCCTAGATGAGGTCCCTGGAGTTCCTCCGTAGCGCAGGGCCATGCAGAGCCTTTCTCCCGTCATTTTAGCTCGCGTCCCGATGAGGACATCACTCCCAGAGAGCAACTCCAGACTCACGGAAAAAAAAAGAAGGAAAAAAAAAAAAAAGCTGTCAGTTGCTGTGGCTGCAATTCCCAACTTAGCAGCAGCGAAGGGAATGGAACTGTACTCTATCAATTACAGTTGGAACCAGAGGCTAAACACTTATTGTGTTAAGCTATTGTGCAGATCTTAAGAGCTCAAATGTAAAAAAAAAAAAAAAAAAAAAGAGAAAATAAAATCATGTCAGCTAGCAGAGGGAAGAATAAGGCCTGGTTCTTCTAACGGATGACATGCTATTAGTAAATGCAGAGTAAAAGGATTCAAATTCTGTCTATTTTCTGCCTCTTGGATGGAAACATGTGTGTACCATATTAAGCTGAGGAAAAAGCGGACCCTACTGATTTTATTATTAAAATAGCCCTTTCCACCTTCGCTTTCTCTCTCACATGAAAATATTTGTGAAGTTTTACCTCGAGAGCGTGCTCATACAAGCAGAGAGACATTTTCATCCATCTCTGAATCTGATACAGGAGTCAATTGGAAACACATTACACTCTCAGCTGAAGTCTTACATTTCGTTCAGGCAAGAGCAGTAATTTTTCATTACCTGTTTAATTACAATAATTTACATGAGAGTGGGCCCAGTTCTGCAGCTCTTACTCAGCCCTTTGCTTCGGTGGGTAACTGGCCAGTGTGAAGACTGCAGATATGAGACGAGGCTGTTTAGCTGCAAAACAAACTGTTACTGGAAAATACTTATAGTTAGTGTCCGAAGAGGGACCAGATTCTAACATTAAGCTTTTAAACACAGACTGCTTTTGAAATCTAGGGAGATTTCTGGCAGTTCGCTTAGGTTGCTAATGGTTCCCCACTCTTTTCTGAAGTTTGTATGACTGATATGTTTTGCTTGTTCTGCAAACTGCCCTTCCAAAACACGTTGCCACTCTCTGTGTTAATTATTGAATGCTGTTTCTTGGTGATATCGTCTCACCTAAAAGCATGGAGACTGTTTTAAAAATCAAAAGCCTAAAAGTTTCATTTAGTTTTAGACACTAAAACCAGTTCTTTCTCATTAAGGTGACCTCTCTCTTGAGGCTATTGGGTCTTGGCACCTAGTCATTTTTAACCATGTTATAATAACATCTTTTGCAGCTCAGAAATACCTTGAGAGTAAGCGGTGTATTTTTAAGATTTCAAGGAGAAATGCATCACAGAGGCACGCTGTTTCCCATTAGATTTACACATCCCTTTTTAACTGTTGCAGCCTTTTCATTCATTACCTTGTGAGAGGCTTTTCAGGAGAAAAGAAGTGGAAAAACTGGTCCTCTGATCTAAGTGTTACATTAAGTGTTTAGATTAAAAAAATGAAGAGAATCTTTGTTTCCCTAAAAGGTTTTTTTTTCCCTTTGCCCTAGGAAAAAAAGAAAGTCACAACAATAGTTACAAAAGGACAGGATTAGATTGCGAAAAATACGTAGTTTATAATGTGCAGCATGTGATGGTCCTAGATGTTGGTAAAATTCCACAGCCAAAGGAACAGTACTAAATGTGTTGGAAATAGATCTGCTTTATAAACGCACCCGTGCACGCCTCGGAGCGGGACAGACGAGCGTCTACCTGGGAGAGGAATGCCCAGTTCTTAGTGATACCTACTGGAAATCTTGGCTGTTTAGAGCACTTTTCAGCTATTCCACCGATACTTGCCCCCATGTTAAAATTCCTACGATATTAAGAGTTAAAGTCCTGTGTTTGTGTGTATTTGCTTTAAGCCCACAGTTACTGGAATCTGGTGACTATTCAAGTGCCCCGTATGCTTTTGAAAAGGAAAATGAATTCAAAACCCTTTGCTATAGAACTAGAAAGCTTGAAAACATGCAATCTAAAAGCTGAAAGAAAAATACCACAAATTTCAAAGTTACGATTTTTAACATCTCATAATTTTCAGCAAATCTGCTTATTTTTGAGAGTCATTTGTGGTTTTTTGGCCATATTGCTTTTCACTGTTTCTCATGACGTACTGTGGCTTATGTTCATGTTTATACAATTATATACGTGCACATACATAATACAATAAACAAAACACGTAATGATCGAGTGGAGTTACCTGAATAGTAGCTCTGAATTTGTATTGCTGTAAACAAAGCAGTTTGGGCTTTGAAAGATCAGACCATTGGTTCTTGAGGAGTGGCTTTCAATTGAAGTTTCACAGAGATTGTTTTTAGTGGCAATTAAATCCAGAAAGTTAATAGCCAGTAACTGTTCTTTAAAGCCTAAACACTTGCAAGACCTGTGAGGAATGCACAACCTGCCTTTTTTCAGATATAATCGGGCTTGACTTTATTGAAAAAAAATACAAGTAGCAAAATTAATGCTGTATTTTTATTGTATTAATGTAAATGAGATGCTGACTTCCTTCTTTCATCTCCATGGCTTGTATCTATTATAGCTTTGTCTTATTCCTTTCTATGTTTTTTTTCTCTCTGTATTCTATAAACTATTTTCTGCTATCATCTGATGATAGTGGGACTCATTAAAGTTACTCATGGCACTAAAGAGACTTGGGAAGCACCCTTAGCTCTAGATGGTTGTAGAAAAATAGAACTACTCAACATATAAAGAAAATCAACCCAGACCAACCTTTCCATTCCAATTTTGGATAACCCTTAACATAAATAGGTCAAATTGGAAGAAAAAACTTGCAGGAAGAGTCATGTACTGGGAAAAAAACAAGTCATATTTAATATACATGCCTATCTGGCAAAGATGAAAAGCAATAAAGTTTTAAGGAGCTTTCTGGCTCTTCCTGCATCTCTCTCAAAAGACTCGTTTAATTGAAAAGCCTGTTGTGCTTGTTTTTATGTATGTAAAAGAGAAAAGGACCAATTTTGCACAAGGCCTAATATTCTTGTGTAGTATAATAAGAACTCTTTCTGCTTGCTTTTTAAGTCTCTCTGTTCATATAAAATTAAGACTCACTTATCTTAAATTGTAGTAAATCTCATCCAGTATTGCTTTCATAACATCAAAAATGTTATTAAATATTCCCAAAGCATCTTTGCTAGAGTGATGTTTGGTCTGTTTATGTGGGATCACTGTACAATTTCTATTGAAAAAGTAGAAGCACGCAATTCTTGTTTTTAATGAAAATAATTATATTCACTGGGATGCCCTGATAGGAGCGACTTTTCTTAGTGAAGTTTTGCTTTAAGCAGATTGGAATGAAAATCTAAATGCACCGAAGTGCAGTTCAGTGTGTGCAGACCAAAAGCATCTTTCTATCACTGATGGTCCTTGGACTGGAACTCAAGTGACCACTTGGACTGAAGTAATTTTTTGGTGGAAAGGGAAGATATTACTCTAAGTGTTCCATATATAAATAATTTTGTATAAATCAAATCACCATCTCAATTCATCAGGCCTTCATTTTTTTCTGTACATGCAGGATCAACTCATTTAGTTTTTACAATGTGAATGGACTTCACAGAGAAGAGTTGAATCTTTTCATGATGTCCACTTATGCCATGAAGATAAAAAAAATACTCTGCAGATGCTTTTGGGGTAAATGACCCACTGCATAACCTTATTCTAGCTGGTATATTGGTCTACCAAAATTATTTTTATGTCTTTCTCAGCCATGTCATAACATTTATAAGCACAGGGAAGTAGCATTAAATTAACATGTGAAAGGAGAAGGAAGCTAAGTAGTTATATTGATCATCTGTAGCATTAAATGCTAAAAAATTAAAAGCTTTCTAATGCTTTTGATTAGCGACATGGTTCCTGCTCGTATACGTGTGCTTTGATAGGAAGTGGAGTAATATTTCTTCACACTTAACACCTTTCTTCTGAGGATTTCTTACTAATGTGATGTAGTCCTCAAAATAACCCCAGTAAAGTAGAAGGTTTTCCTCCCACTTTACCAAAGGGCGAAAGGAAGCCTGGAAGTACTAGCTAGTTTCCTCAAGGTCAAACAGCAGCTTCGCTCCTGGCTCCCTGCTGGAGCCCTTCTGCCGGGGCATCGCTGGAACAGACCAGGACCCGGCTGTGAAGCCACATTCATCCCTTGTGCACCACCTCCTGAAACCCAGGAGTTCCCAGGAGCCCTGTGAACTTCCAAGCCATGGGATCTTCACTAGGGGATAGTTTCAGGCAGCATAATTTAAGTTCCTTGACTTCCCTAGATTATCCTCAGATGCATTTTTGGCCTCTGGTAAGTGTCAGGACTAGAGAATTCACTTGCAGTTAGTTTTCCGCCCACATCCTGTTCTACGTTTATTTTGTTCAGATCTGGGATCTAGCTTTCTATTTCTGACAATATATCATACATTAACCTGAGAGATGTGAGAAACCTTGTATAATCATTACTTAGCAGGACCTGCACATTTCCCCACACACAGAGTGCTGGTGGTGACTGGAAGCTCCAGGCAATAAACTTTGATGCCCTGATTTTTGTAAGGCAACTTCTCCAGTTAAGTGTCTAAATCCTTACACAGGCATCTAAGAAGAGACCCACGTTTTCCAGAGGATTTAGCATTAGGCAATTCCCATTGAATCTTGCTCAGGTCTCTCTCTCTTGTGTCAAATGAATGGTAAGCCTAGATCAAGAGGAGTGTTGTTTTTCTAAAGCAGAAATGTATTTATTGCCTATAGAAGAAATATGATGCAAGTAATAGCCTATGGATTCACTAGGGATTGTTTATGCTTATTTTCACATGGTATTGCCTTCCAAGAATAGTAATTTCAGCCGTTATATTGACAAGAGCTCAGAATAAATCTCGGGCAGTATAGCGCTAACCTGCCATACCTGAGAGGCTGCAGCCGCCCTTGCTAACAGAGGCCCAATCCTGCCAGGCCAAGTCACCAGGTAGGGCTGCCTTCCTGGGAGCTGGGGCTTGGGAAGCTCTCCCGTGGCTCCTTTTCATGTGGAGATTAATGCTTGCCTCCATTTCTGAATAGTAGGTTATTAGAGTTCATATGCAAATTCCCAGGATGAGAATTTGTCTCTCTTTGATAATTGATATAATAATATATATTTTTAGTGGTCCAAAAGTCCTTGAGCTTGAGCCTTGTATATGTAATTTATGTTCATTTCTTACTGTTATTAACTGTAATTTAGTTGTTGGCGCCTTTCATTGCCTTAGATTGAAGGGAGTGTCTCTATCCCATTGCCCCTCCACAAACAATGCCCTTTTAGGGTGCCTTATCCTGTATTCTCGCCCAGACATTTCCTAGCCTGTCAAATACTGTCATTTTATTCCTTACAGATCATTCACAGAACGTCTCCTGTTGCACACACAAATAAGGAACAAGTGCAATCAAGATGCATCATCGTTTAGCATAACAAATAAAAGCCGATCTGTGCAGATTTCCCTTAAAGCATCTCTTAATATGTATTGTCAAAATGTCTAAAGACGTCTTTTACTCATAAGCGTTTAATTATTTGTGACAATTAAACTAATATTCAGAGCAGGGGAAAAAAAAATGAGGGTATTAAATATTTTCTCTTGTCAAAAGCTAACAAAACGTCACCTGACATAGCAAACTCCCTCTGTTTGAGATTTCAAATATACTTTATTACTGAAAAAGCACTTGAACAAAATTCCAGAGCCTCATTTCACAACTCTGGATTTTGCATGTGTTTTGAGAAAATACTATTTTTAAAACCAGAGCAAAATTTAAGGAATTGTCCCTAAAGCATATATCAGTATGAGCATCTGAGCACGCAAGGTTTTAAAAGGAGTTGCTATGAGTTTTCACATCTTGCTTAAATTCAAGGCCTAGGTCCTCCCTGGATGAATCAGGGGCTCAGATCTGAGTTTGGAGCTCAGGCAGGTTATTCTTTTACTTGTGTATGAGGACAATACGTCAAATAACAGAGTGTACCAGCCTGCTCTACGTCTAGAGGTGTAGGGACGTGCACGGACGGAGGCAGGAATGAGCAGCCCCACGCAGAGGCTCCCGCAGCCAGCACCACGGCTGAAGGCTCGGAGCCTTCACTTGCCAAAGTGACAGCCGAAGGAAACCTGGGGAAGAGCTGGTGAGAAAGGGAGAGACCAAAGGGGTCTTGAGAGCCCCACTAGTCGCGTGCGTGGTGGAGCGATGCGGAGCCGTGCAGAGCGGCGCGCGCCGCAGACCGGCGCGCTGCGGGCACCGCGCTTCCCACCGCCGGCAGCAGCAGCGGTGTTAGCGGCGTTTCTGCAATTTCTGACGTCTCAGACCTGAGCTGCTCAGAGCAACAATTTCTCTTATGGGTATCTAGGTTTCCTTTTGTGAAATGCTCTTGCTGAAATTTAGGGAAGGATGTTGTTTGACAAAAATTACAAAGACATACATCGTTTTGGGTTGGTTTTTTTTTTTGAAGCTGTAGTACTGCTGTGCTTTCTGGCACTGACTGGAAACATTTCCAGCAATATCTTCTGCTTTTTCTGAGCAAATGCACCCAAATTTTTCTGAGTTTTACAGCCTAAGTGTTGCCGTTGACAAGGAGTTTTAGCAGGGCACAGAGCACTGCCCGTGTGTGCCGTGCCCACCACGCACTCTGTTTGCAGGGCAGTCACCTTCCCCTTAAACCCATTGGGGCCAGGGATACAAAGGACCCCCCGGGTGAGCGGATGAGTAAGAGCAGGGAGACAGGAAGGGAGGATATGGACAAGCAGCATGAGGGCAGGAGCAGAGATGTAAAATTATTAAGCCTCTGTTAAAAAAAAAAAAAAAAGCTTCCCTTTAAAGTATGGTCCATATGAAGGGCACGGGATGGCGCTTTGGGGCGCAGCTCCGTTCGTGCCCCGGGCAGGAGCGGGGCAGGGGGTATTCACCGCACGGCCGCGCGCCCACCGCCCGCTTTGAACCATGCAGGCCATGCAGGTGCTGCCCCGGCGCGATTCCAGGGCGGTCGCCTGCCGCCTGCTACGAAACGCCCTCAAAACCGCGGGAACTGGTCGTTCTTCGTGAAGGACGAAGCAGAGGCAGTGAGTATGGCCCGGGCTGCACCGTGGTGAGGTGGGCAGGGGCTGAGCAGAGCGGTGCAGTCGGCGGCTGGGGGATTCGGGTGGATTTGGGGGTACAACTGAGCGCAGCCGTGAGACACCTGTGCTTGGAGCCGTGCGAGGCTGGGGGAGCAGGGCTGCGAACCTGCCGCCTCCGGAGCAGGGCCATGAAGGGCTCGCTCCAGGGAGGGAGCACACGAAATGGCCGGCTGGGGGGAGCGGGGCCACGAAATGGCTGCCCGTGGGTCTCTCCAAAAGAGATGTTCACCACATCGCGCCGCAATTAGGCTGGAGCAGGGCTGCTGTGGCATGAGAGATGCTCAGAAGAATACAAAGAGCAATGGCAATAGTTTCCACCACAAAAGGCTGTTTAGATAATAAAAGGGGCCTGTTCCGTTGGGACCCATTCTCATGCCACGACGTGCAAGTGGCGAAGGGCTCGTCGGGGTGTCCCCGCCTGTCGGGGACTCGTGGTTGCTTCAGCGGCAGCTCCGCCTTTGGCTTGATGTGGGGAGGGTGGGGGGATATTATACTTTATTTATTGCTGCATGGGATGGTTCTCCTCCAAAAGTGAACCTTTCTGTCTGGAATTGAGTGCCGAAACCTTAGGGCGGGCAGGGAGGGCCGCCACCTGTCCCCCGCGCTCCGCCGAGGAGGATAATCTAGAAAACAGGCACCGTCCCGTGGCTCCCGCGCTCTCCCCTCAACGCCGTAGGGATTTTATCAGCTTGTGATTCAGGTTAAGCAAAGGTAAATCATTTGGAGAAATATTTATGGGAGGGGTTGGTGTTGGGGGGGGGGTGTTATGATATCTACATCTGTTTTTCCACTTGTTTGGATTCGGGACATTTTACCTTAATCATTCCCAAACGTCTGTGCTAAAATCCCATCTTTCGTTTTTTATCACCTATGAGGCACAGCCGGGCAGGTTTTCCCTAGGTTTGGGCCTGCTACACCTCCACTGGCCATCGGCGTGCACTATGGTGAAGTACTTAAATCTGTTGTTAGCATGAATATATTAAAAGCCTCTTTCTTGTATTTGTCCTCTTTCTTGATAACTGCTTGGCAATACTCCTTTTCTGTTCAAATGTGGTATTTTCAATGCACAAAGTATATTTAGGGAAACTGGAGAGTGATTATGAGTTTCTGCAAGGAAATAAGTGTCTTGCCGCCATTATCCTACGACTGGGTGAGATCTATATAATTTAACCTAATATATATTTTTTTTCTTTTTTTTTTTTTTAGTGATGTAATGGGGAGAGTGACCTGGACTTTGTAAAATTTCCCCTACTTACTTCAGATTCCCAAGGGCAATGTAACATTCTAGACAGTGTTTTATATGCCCTGATTAAAACGTAGCGTATTTTTGCATTTCCTGTGCAGTGACCTGTTAGTGCTCAGAGACAGAACACTTAAGGAACAGTTACAAGGAGACATTTCCAAATGTGCCTAATATGTGAGAGTTTTTATGACATTCTTATTTCATTTGAAATTGCAGCTACAGCAGGAACCATTCAGATGGCGCATTGATTTAACTTTTTAATCCACTGTTTTGCTATGTCAAATAAAATAAATGTTTGTTTTTAGCTCTTTTTTCCTTTTTTCTTTTTCTTTTTTATTTTTTTTTTCTTTTTTTCTTTGCTAAAACTCGTAACTACTTTCTTCAAGCTTGGGACTCTAAAGGGAGCCACATTATCTGAAATTTAAAGCTTGCTTTTTGTAGCCGCTTTCTCACAACTCCCCCAAGGAAAAAAAAAAAATACAAAAGTACAACTTTAGCAAAAAGGGCTTTTATATCTCTATCAATTATAGAAACACCAGCTGCAGTAGATTACAAATGTGTTCGGCTGATTGTGATGTTGTGTGGGGAAAACTGTCACAAGGAGCTGGATTCCGCTCCCGCCGGCACCACGGGCTGTCCCACGGCCCCACGGCTGCCGCGCTCGGTGCTGTCAAAGCCGGGGTGGGCAAGGCCAGGCTCTGGCTCTCAGCCTGCGCATTGCCTGTTGCCAGGTCTGGCTGCATACTTGCATACACATCCTGGTGCTAGGAAAAAAAAGTATATGGAGCTGTTGGATTTGACCAGCAGTGCTAACTGGGCGTCATTTTTCACATGTGCTCTTCTGTGAGCCGAAGCAAAAGCAAAGCCTGTCCTTCTGTAGCCTAGGCTGGAAACCTCTAGGGAGGATACTCAGGTTATTATTGCTCTATATTTTTTATATCCAAGAAATTTTGTTTACTTTTACTTTCTTGAAGAACAGAAAGGGAGGAAAAGCTCCCATACAGCAGAAATCATTGCTTGACAAGCCCCAAATGGTGGAGTAGTTGGAAGCCATGAAGACAAAAAAAAAAGAAAAAAAAGTAGCTATGTCAAGAGAAGTTGGACAAAGCAGTATTTTGGTGTTGTTGAGCTCAAGAAAAATGAGTTTACCAAAAAGTTTGTGCAGGTCCTATGACTTTGCTAACGTGCTTGGGTAAAAGGGTAGCAAGTTAACGACTTTCAGTTGGTCAGTGTCTTTGTTACCGTTTCATTTAGCTCCTTGTACTTGGACTGGCTCTGGGAGTTCGTGGTTGGGCCCTGGTTTATTTTAACATAGAGAAACTGACATATCAAAGTTCTGTGTATATTCTACAGCGAAAATGCGATTTTCTATTTTCATTTAATCCCAGGAATGTTGGCATTTTCCAGGCTGTCAAACAAATGAGTGCATTGGAGGACATTTATATGTGTCTGTCTAGTTCATCTATCTAATCTACTTCACTTTTCATGTGCCCATCACCTTGGTGTCTAGGTAGAAAGTATCTGTCCCTGTTTTTTCTTTGTGTAAAGAAACAAAGCTTTTATTGACTGTGGTAACTTAATTGACTCCTGAGAGCTTTCCAATTCATCTGTAAAAATAAAAACAAAAACATTTTCAGAGAAGGGATTCATTTTTGCACTCTTACTCAGAATTTCCTTCCTCTTCTGAATGTTGTTTGGCTAGCTGGTTATTGTTGCCTTATCTAGAAAATGCTGTATTTTAGAGGTGGTATATTAAAATGGAGTTTTACCTGAGTCAGCGGTGACTCAAAACTCCATTTGGCAACTAAAGGGAAATTCACTCATGCCCTCTAACTTCCTCTCGCATCCCTCTGCAGAAGCTGCCTTCATTTACTAAGCCACCTTGTTTAGCAGCTGCATCTGTTCTATGACCCTTTGCCATATAAAACATAGGTAAAAGGTAATAAAAAGTAATAGAAATTGTGGCTTCAAAATTATATCTTCATTTGGAAGCCCTGGTTTCTGTTAAATTTAATTACTTCTCTCTTCCAATTAGGTAAAAATGCATCGTAAGGCATAAGTGAGCAGTTTTTAAAAAGCAGAGGCTCGAGGTCTCTAGTAAGGCGAAAAAAAAGAGGGAAAAACAGAGCGGGCATGCTGGGGATTCGCTGTGTCCGTGCATGTGGGCGCCGCTGCCCGCAGAACACATGGCAGCGCGTGCCGCGGCGGGGCTGCCGGGCTGCACGGGCGCCCCGGCGGGTGCGTGGTCAGGGTGACGCTGGAAGCGGGTGTCTGCTGGGCGAGCCGTGGTGTCTGCGCTCTCGTGTGCCGCCTCCTGCTTTTGAAAAATGTGGCCTACGTGGTAATCGGTCTGCACAAGTCAATAAACTCGCCTCTTGAAGAGGCCAAGTAACTAGCGTGATGCTCACTGAGGGAAAGAGCTGGTTGCAAATGCGGCAAATGCAGCTTTCTCAGCTGTAATTGAATTTGATCTGAACTGTGCAGTCAGTTACAGCCCCTTTTCTACTCTTCTCCTACATCTGTTGAAAGCGTGTATAAACCTACCCCACTGTGATAATTTCATTGAGATCTAGATGTTTCGTACATGACAGTGATTTCTAATCCCACCCGAACTGGCAGATCACAGACTTCAAGCCCCTGACCCCAGTGTGCAGCGTGAGTTCACACCAGCGCAGTAAAACATCGCTGTGGCTGTTTGCTTAATCCTGTAGTGGATCGAGTAAGAGATGGATTACTCTTTGCAAGATTTAATTTCATCTTCCGCGTACTTGCAATGGACCAGAGTATGGACATGATTACATTTCACAGATTTTTGTGTGATTTAG
>VZSV01000029.1:1346510-1416510 GCA_013398735.1 Nothocercus julius | reverse complement strand
CACTTTCACAACACCTTGAAAATATGCCTGCATGCTTATTTTTTCTGAAATTCTTTTCCTTCCTGATCTGAAGAAAAGTTTGTTTTATGGAGTGCAGATGTCTTTTAGCTTAATGCATTTTTATTCACATGTTTTAGCTTTCTTCAATAATTCTTAAGTACACTTGGGGATTCCAAAACATATAATTGTCCTGCAAGTTCACCCCGAGCCCTGAGATGGCTTCAAGCTGGTCTGGTTTTCAGATGGTCGACATGGAAATGGCTAAGTATATTCCTGATGAGCCAATATTTCTAACCCAGTGTCTTAGCAGTATTCCTAAAGATTTCTTGCCTAGATTCAGCATATTCAGCCCTCCAATAAGTGAGCAATGGAAGGTCAGGGAGACACCAGCCATGCAAAGAGCTGACCCACAGCCCAGCAAGCTGGGAAGGAGAAATCTGCCTGAAGAGGAGCTAGTATGAAGCGTCGCTTATGCATCAAGTATCATCGGATGTCCATATCATTTTTGCTTTTGTTTTGAAAAATGACTTTTTATATTTAAACCCTCCAAAGTATTTAGATTTGGAACTACAAAATCTTGGAAGCTCTGGAAGAGTTTAAGAGTTATTTGCTCTGCAGTGCTCTGTCAAATACCTTTCTAAAGGTCTGATGTGGAACAGTTTGATAAATCTGTACATTTGTGTTCAGGCTGTTCTGAAGGAGGAGAGGAGCAGACTGTGCTGCAGAAGTTCAAATGGAAAATTATTGCTTATGCAGGAGGGGTCTGTAATTACCAGGAAGGTATGCAATCTTGAGAAAATAAAGTGCAATAGATATATACCTAGATCACATAACATTTGCTGCAGCAACAGCCACTTGAGTTCACCTCTTCTTGTTTCATTTTGAATTTAAAGTTTGAATAAATCCTAAACTGTAAGGCCAATGTCTTCTGAAATTTCCAAGATTCATCTGCTTTTGATACAAAACTATAAACCATAGATTGACTTCACACTTCATAATGAAACTCCAGACTCAGTGAATATTTGTGCTTTTTGTTTTATTGTAAAAGTTTGCCTTCCTGTATGAGTATGAAAGTACTACTTTTGCCCCTAAGGCTGAACTCACATGAACTTAATTTAACAAATTCTCTTTAAATAACTTTTCAGTATTCTCTGAGTGCTGCTGCAAAAGAAATTGTGATGTGAGTAGTAGGCTATGAATTCCCCCAAAGAGAAGAATATACACATAGGCAGGCACACACAGGCACATCTTTATGGTAGTTAACGCTTTTCAGAAAGAACCCCAAACTAACTAATCCAAAACCCTCTTGCTATACTAAAAAGGGACTGTATTTAGTAAGACTTTAATAAGAGATTTCAATGGTACTAGCAAGGAGCTGCACTGAAATGGGATGAAGGAACAGACTGCTGGTCAACTGCTTTTTAATCTGGCTCTGTTGCCCTAGTTTCTTTCATGTTAAAAATTAGTTTGTATTCCATCGGAGCTGACCATCAGTTCCAATACTGTATCTTTACAGTCATTTCTCCAAATTGTTCTTTTGGGCAAGAAATCTAATAACAAATGTGGAAAATCAAGTGTGAACGAACTCCTTCCCTAGGCTGTCTTATTGAAATAACATTTCATGCAAATAATCTCATTAGTGTAAAGATTTTGTTCCTTAGTTTCTACCAGTAACTTAAGTTCACATGATTGAGCTATGATCTCCTGCGGAAGAGAAGGGGATTTGCAAGGATGGCCGTCAGAAGATGCAGCATTAACTAGTGAGGAAGCAGCAAAACCCGCGCCGGTTCTGAGCTCGCCAGGCATCTTTCAAATGTTTCACAAGTAGGAAAAAAAATAGATCTAATGATAAATAATAATGCACTGTCTCTGACATTAAAGGACATCATTGGCTCTCTTCTCTATGGTGTAAATCAATGTAATGTGTGAATCCTTTAAAAGTAACATGGAATTTAAAATGGAAAATATGAGAACCTAGTAGAATTACTGCTAAAATCATCCGTTTATTATCTAGGTGTGCTTAATAGCCTGCTAGCTGATGAAAAATCATTTGCTAACCCCAAGGAATGGTTCATTTTCCAACTCAATCACTCAGCCATGCATTGGCCAGGGCTTTTAAAAAATATACCGTGTATTACTTCTGTCAATGTCTGGAGATAATTTATAATAGCAATAACTTCCATTAACACACCTACTAAGCAGCTTAGTTAGAACAGGTAAGATTTGCGGACAGACTAGAGATGTTTAAGTAGTACACCAATTATTGACCAATGATTCCAGCATTTTAAAATGGGCTTTGGTTGGCCAGAAATAATTCATTTAAATAGTAATTAATAGACTCCGTTGTTCCGTGGTAATCAAGATGCTGCATGCAGACTGGCAGGCTTGTTTCTTGTTTGCATTAGGCAACCTTGCACAACTCTGACATAACACGCACCCCTAATGGAAAGGCATAAAGGAAACCTTAACATAATTAGAGTCAGGCTCTCTATTCCTTCGTTAATAAATATTTAGCACTTCTGCAACAGACCTTTCTGTGCTTTCCAAAGCTCTCGCCAAAAGTGCCACATCCAGTTGTTCTCCCTGTTAGCAGTCGAGCCCCGGGTCGTTCCTGGGGGGCTGCCCCACACTCGGAGTTACAACACGTGCAGAATGGCGCACGTTACTTAAACCCACTCGCCTCTTGTGCTCGTGTGTAACCTGCATTCCTTGGCAAAGAGAAGCCCTAGGTTTATTTCCTATCTGTAGGTAGCTGCGCACACACGGCCACAAGCCACAGGGCTTGGGCTGAGGATAGAGGTTTTTATGGATTTGCTGCGAGTGCAAGGGATCCACCTGCGGCTGCTCCTCTGCCTCCTGGGACGTTCTGCTCACATTGGGGTCTCCCAACAGCAAGCCAGCTCGGAGTTAAAATGGCCAAAACCTGACTCTACAAAAAAGGAAAAAATATTTCTTTCAATTTAACTCACTGAACTGGTTTCCCCAGTTGGATCAGACACTCACCAGCACTGAAGCCAAGGAAAGGACAGGAACATGATGAGGGAGCAGATCTGCGGACACGGAAAATGGCTCTTTATAGCAATAAGCCATGGGATTGCTTAGATTGCTTAGCTGCTCCCAAAGAAACGCACCCTCCTTAACTGATATTTAAAGAGGGGAGGCACACCAAGTACGCCCTTAGCAAAGCAACTGCTTTTTTATATATGTAAGGGTTCCGTTATGGTGTTTTTAAAGAACATCTCAGCTTGAAGTTTGATGGAAAATACTTTTATATTCCGAAGAAATGCTTTTGTCCCTTTGATAACAGATTAACTATTAGTGAAAAAAAAGAAAAAGGAAGAAAAGAAGAATCTAAACCTTGAGCATCAAATCAGATCTAAGAAGATATTTGTTTCTTACTTCTTTGGACAAGTGCACGTGTTTTATCTCTTGAATACAAGTCAGAGATGCTTTTGGAAATCTGTGAGGTTTGTGCTGAGGGGGGACGGTGTTCCGGGCGCTTGATGCTGCTGTCCCATAGGTTTGCTGTGCAGTGTCGCTATGCTTAATTGGTAAGCGTTCCACATTAAGTCATGTGCATGCTGGGGGGTTCAGGGATCATATTTTTTTCAGTTTCTTGAACATGATTACACTTTTTATAATTTACATTTTTAGCCACTAACAGTGATACATTATATTTAGAAAATGAGATGCTCTGAGTGTTAGCAAGATGTGACAGTGACAAATCTTATGAACGTTAATACTGAAACCCATCATAGTTCAAGTCCCACTTGCTGTATTATAGCTTAGGCTGAGGTTTGTGAGGGGGGAATGTTCTAGTTATCAAGTTGTCATTGTTCAAATGCCTGTTTTTTTTGCTCAATTTAAAAACAATATGCAATTGTAGAAGCCGTATTTAGTGATTATGAAACCTTTAGAAATAAAAGTAAAAAGAAAAAACCTTTTCCCCAAAGGTTGCAAATAAGCCACCGATTTGCAGCTTTTTGCAGCGTGTCCTACATACATTTTGTGCATATGTAATCTGTACGAACTCATAGCCAATGCCTGATCAGAAAAGAGAAAAATCTTGAGCTCCCTGAGTTTGTACCTCTAGTGTTAGGTGTCTGTCAGAGTTTCTATTGTGATCACCCTTGCAGGGATTTATCACTCAGCTCTAATACCTGGCTCCAGGCTAAAAATTGGCATTCAAGAAAGTAGATTTGGTTTAAAGATACACTGAGGCTGCAGAAGTGGCGAAAGTCACTCCCCGGCTCCGGAGTCCTGTTTGCTACAGTGCTCGCGAGAGGCAGCTGAGCTCCCCTCCAATGTGTCCCCTCGACACCCTTCTTTATTCCTGTGCATGCTGCCCGAAGTGTGGTATTCCAGAGAAACCAAAGGAAAAGCCTTTCTGCTAAAAGATGTAGAGCCCTTCCCCAGGGTGCGCGTTGCTGGAGGACACAGGCAACGAGACCCAGCGATGCAGGAGGTGACGGTAGGTGCTTCGACCCGGGCCGCAGCCCCACGGCGGCCGTGGCAGCTCCCTCGCCCTGCACTCCCACACGAGCGTGCGCCGGTTTTGCAGGGGCTCCTCATTTACACTCTATCACGTCAATATTCCGCGGGCTCAGGGTTCAGCGTAATACACATTGACACATTAGACACCATATTGCTCTGTCTAGTCAATCATCCATAAATTGTGAGAGGACTGCATGCATCATTTGGATGAAAAAAAAAAAAAAAAAAAAAAGGAAACTAGGGAGCAAAACATATATATTGATGGTGAAAGTCTGGGCTCAGATGCATGCCAGCTACACAAATGCGAAGTTAAAGCTGTAATTTACCCGGCCTACCTTTGTAATGCTCACAAGCACAAGGGAACAGATTGAGTGCAGAGTGGAAGCATTAGCTCTGCATGGTTTTGATTTTAAGGGAGGGAGAGGGTTGTAAGACCTTTAACATTATTTTGACCTACCATTTCTTATGTTAATAGTTCTTCCATGTTGTTATCCTGTGCTATAGCGCGTGCAAATATGGGAAACAGCTTGGCCCTTGAGGTAGCGTTCAGGGCTCGCATTGTGGGTGTGCTATCTGCATGTATTTAAAACGCAGTTAGAAGCCGTCTCAACATATTCCATCCCAACCCGTCGATCTTTTGTTTTGAAAATGGTAACAAAATTCAACGTCGTTTTGTGCTTTATTTTTTTTTCAAGTAGAGAACAACTACAATAAACAGTAAAATATGCTAAATGTGCAGACTGTAGATGCTAAAATGTGAATTTGTACACTGCAGTGACTTTGGTATTAGTTGACACTGCTAGATAAAGGCAGTAAAGATATATCTACTTTGTCAAAGCTGGTATTTCTAGCAACCAGAGTTGGTACCTTTTGTCTACTGCAATCTATCAAGACTGTGTTTCAGACTACAAATTTTTCTAAGAGGAAACAAAGCAGATAGCATCCCTTAGCAGGCGTAAGTCCAACAAATGTCAGATTCTGAGCAACATTGCTTTGTGTCTCTATTTAACATTAAAGCTGATGGCTTTTTGACAGGTTTATAGCTGACAACTTCCATAGCCAGTCATGCAGTACAATTATGTTTGAGCTAATTTGATGAATCAACTTGATGTTCTATAGTCCCAGTTGGCTTCAATAGCGTATGTGCTCAATTTTCTGCTGGAGGTCAAAAATAAGCTTTGAAATTTGGCTAATCCCATCACATCCGCAGAACATGTCTGGTGGAATAATCTTTGGACATGAAGTCTTGACTAATGCCAGAAATAGGAAGGAAAACTTAGTAATTTCATTAGGTCCATCAATCATAAATCGTGTAGGCACACAATCGGGGGTCTCATGTCCAGCAATTTACTTGTGAGCTTTCAAATGCTTTAACGCTAGGGTAGGAGGAGGAACATGCCTCAAGCCTGCTCTTGTTCTAGAGGAAAATGGGTCTTGTTGTTCTACATTGAGAACAAATGTTAACTGAGTGGTGCAGGGAGGGAGGATGACAAGTTTTTCTGATCGTTTCTTTCCTGAAGAGATGGGCCCTGCCCTCCTTGCTAATATAACAGTGCTACGTTAGAAATGACTGGGCCACGTTGGTTTTGCATCGGCTCTTCTTGGGAAAAATATTACCAGCCTGAGATGTATCTGAGATGATTGTATCTCAGGTAATGAAGACACTGTAATTGCGTCGAAACCTCTAACACAAACTTTGACAATTTTCCTCAACTAATATATTTGGTCCTTATTCATCTTCTAATGTGTCTTTGACACAGAAATTTCAGTTTAGCTTGATTCTGGCCCTTCTGGGCATTAGCAGTGCTTCAGCTTTCGCTATGGCTCAGCACTGAGACCCCGCACGCTCCTGGGCACGGCTGCGCCCTGTCACACGCTGGTGAAGCCCAGTCGTAGTCGCTTCAGGATGCCGTGTTGCACGGGGTGCCCATAGCCAGTGCTGGGTGCTTTGGCTCTCGTGCCAGGATCAGGGGAGAAGAGCGTTACTTCCTCCAGGGACCAACGAGGAGCCAAGTCCTTGCAAGACCGAGGACACTGCAGGTGGCTGCGCCGGACAGGAGCCGCGTAGCAGCGCGGAGGCCAGACCAGAGAAGGGTAATGAGGGAACCTGTTGGGGCCCCTCTCTCTGATTTTCCATGTCTTAAATCTATTTTTAGCTTTACCCTGGTGCATTTGTCAGATAACCTGAAAAGTCATATACATATATATATATATACATATATATATATGTATATATATATATATACATATATATATAAAAAATCAGCCATATATGTGTGTAGTGCAGAGGCCACTAGCGTGACATGATGCAGTTTTCTCACCTGCTCCTGAATAAAGCTAGCTTAGCAGCACTCAAGCCAGAGAACAACTCCCGATTTGGCCTTTCTAGATCCCACCTAACATTTCAGGGTCTCACTTAGAAAGGCATGTTTTTCATGCACATAAAAATATATTTTTACACATAGACAGTTTGGTATGTTTTGCACATGCTTAGTTTGGTGTGACACCTTCCATTTTGGTTAGGCACAACCTCCTCAAAATCTAGTTTTATGCAGAAAACATTCTCTGTTCTAAGGGGCAGGATCCTAAAGAGATTTGCCTCTTGAATGGAAGGTCTGTGCTGGGCCAGCGGCTGCTCCCCCTTGGTGGCTGAGTGCTGAGACTGTGGAGGGAGCTGACCCGGTGGGGACAGGAATAACTGACTGAAAGCAGCATGGAGGGAAAATGCTTAAAAAGGTGTAGGGAAGCTAAAGCAGACACTGTTGGTACCAGGAACCCTTTAGCACCTCAGTAGCTTTTCTCGTGGCCATGGTGCCACCGGCAGGATCCGCTGCCACGCGCCGGGTACCAGGCCAGCCTCACCCCTGCCTCCCTCCCTGCCTCTAATGTGCAAGATGAAGCCAAGATGAGTCATGGTCATGGAGCTCTGCTTATTAGCAGCATGCACTGAATCACCAGATTGAACGCAAGGATGATATTTTCTATATATTTTATATATATATATTCACACATATATCTATCTGTGTATGTATACATTTCCACTGATAAGATCTGAACTATTACTGGGAACTAAATTAGCAGCAAACAGATCTAGGGTCTATTTTTCTTTTTTTGCTCTGAGCCGTAATTTACAGTACATCAAAGGGGTGGATTTTTAAGAAACACTTTTCGTTCTTAACTTGAATTTGTAACAATATAAATGATTTACAAGGAGAGACTCATTTGATAAGGAACGGCACAGACTCTGAACGTTTATATGAATAAGAAACGATTCTAATGAAGACTGCAGATACGACTTTTTCCCATCAACATTTCAGCACATTTAATTCCTTATTTTTTTTTCAACTGCTGTACAAAGATGTGTAACATTAGCCTAGGTTCACCTTTGCCTGTTAGTAACAGATTGTTCTCTGTGTATTCATCAGTGATGTTTCTGCGGTCAGCCTGTTTTCCTGAGGTTTGCCAGGGTGCTATTTCCACTTGCTTTTTTTTTTTTTTGGCATTTGAGTATTTAATACGAAGCAGCAGCTGAAGGGGCCTGAGCTGGTTTGCACCCAAGGAGCAGCAGGGTGAGGGTGCGGGTGGCTGCGGTGCGGGGCAGGGGCTGCGTCAGCGGCGCTTCGGGCACCGGCGCAGCCTCCTTGCTCTGCGTCCTGGACCTGACGCCATTCTGCTGGGCACAGTGCCAGCCATGAGCAAACTGGGCCCACGGTTCTTCTTGTTATTCCTATCGAATCAGCAGATGTTTCTATTATCAGTCCGGGAACTTCAGCTGCTGTTGTGGCTAGTCCCCAAAGCTCCACGAGTACCGGCACAGAAGCATGGCAAAAATTTAAAAATAAAGAGATTGGTCTCACTGATTTGTCCCTGCAGGCATTAAAACTCTGTGATTAGCAGTGCTTCAACACCTTATTGATGATAAGAGAAGGAAATGATATTCTAGCATGAAAATCCCCTGAGTTTTGATCAGCCAAGTCTCCAGGGTCTTTTGTGTTTTTGCCTCCAATTTGATTCAAACTTTTCTATGCATTAGTTCATGGGAAGTTGGAGACCTGTTTACTAGGTAATCTGATCAACGTTGTGACTCACCCTACATTAAAAGAAAAAGCAAAAGGGGAACAAAAGGAGGCAGGGAGGAGGAAAGAACTTTCTGCATTAATGTATTTATATTGGTTGTGAATGAAGAGAGAGAATTTGCTTCCAGAAAATAATTATTTGTTTTATAGGCATGAGATAAAAATCTACATTTGCACACGGATCATCTTGGTGTGGTTTTCCTGGCGTTTCCCAGCCATTCCCGGCACGCAGGGCACGGAACACTTGCAGGGTTGCAGTCACTCCAGCTCAGGGGCTTGGGTTTGCTCAGGGTTGGACAGGGGCTGCCCATGCTGCGAGAAAGGGAAAGCAGAGCAGCAAAGGAGACCCGACGAGGACCTTCCTGAGCACAAGTGTAATGCAAAGCTGGGCGTAACTGCAAAGAGAAATACATTTGCTGTAGCAGAAGGATGTGTGCATTACTCTCTTGGCTTACCTCCTCATAAAACATCACGCATTTGAAATTAGAAGCTTTCCTGAAGCCATGTGCTGAGGAATCTGAAGTCAAGTCTTAAAAATTGTCAGTAGCTTAAGAAATTAATATTTTCTTAATAATACGTATTGGATTCTTGCCTTCTATTATTAGAGCTTGTAGGTTCTTGATTTTCCCTGTGACCATAAGCTCTACATTTTTTTTTTTTTTAATGAAATATGAGATCTTCACATAACAACAGGACTGGAGGAAATGAGCTTTTTAAGACAAGCACTAACTATCTTGAGACTAGTGATAAAATACATAGAATTGGCTACACTGAAAAATGGTCATGATTTCACACACAGTCTCTGCCCAGTTACATGCCTGATTTATGTGCAAGTACCTCAGTTGTGCACAGTAAAAACAGGGGAACTACATAAGCAAACGGCTGATCAGGTACATTTGTGGACAGTTATCCATCCTCTCCATGCACCCATAGGATGTGCGCATGTTTTGCCAAGGCCATTGCAGATTCCGTGTTTGCAAATTTGTCCAATAATAGTTGGCCAAATATTTGCTCTCTGCAGCTACTCTTTCTGTATCGTCATATTCATTGTCAGGCTGCTTTGGCGCTTATGTTCAATACAGTTATCCTTTGAAGAGAGTCATAATGCAAATACATTGTATAAAAAGAGTTGGCATGTCTTATTGTTCAGTGCCCTGTTACAGATACCGGAAAGGAGAACTTGGGCTGCAAAGGAATTTTGGATAAGCAGGTCCTGTTCAATTTCTGCTGCCAGTCACAAAACCAGAGCACACAAGTACTGTTACTGATGCTGTAGCCCTCAGCACAGTGGCACGTGCTTACAGGGGTATGCACATCCGCTTGCTCAGAAATGTAGGCATTTAGTGACCCAAATATGCCCAAACTACAATCTAAAGATCTGTTTTTATATCAGATTTTTCCTTCCTAACTAATCTGAAACATCCCATCCTATGATAGTAAAAATGCATACTGCATTTTTAAATTCTCAGCACCATCTAACAATATTTTTCTCTTTTTTTTTTTTTTTTTAAACAAAAAGGAAAACAACTTACAAATTTATTCTGACTTAAGTAAGCTCCAGAAGTTACAGAGAGCTGTGCTCATGTCCAAGGACAGAATTTGAACTTAGGTCCTTCAAAACCCCATATGGTAATTCTTAAGTTTCCTTTTTGCATATGTAGTTAACAGATGCTGCAGTGTCTTCGGATTCCTTCCATACCTTCCAAAATACGCACAATATAGGCAGTCATTGTAGGTCTGGAGATTATATCTGTCAAGACTGGTTGCACGTGCAAGAAACATGATGGTAAAATATGTGGCAAGTATGGGAACTGCATGAGCAACAAGTTCTCTACTTGAACTCATCAAATGAGTCTGAGGTTGGCCAACTGCAAAGCTGATACATCGACGAAACAAAGTCTCTTGCCCCAAGAAAATCAGATGACACCAGTATATCTGCTACCATGGAGTTTCTTTCCGCGTTTTATCTGAACTTCTTTTTATTAGAATGATCAACTCTAAGAACAGCTACGGAGATGATAAAGTAGCCTTGAGGCTGCAGAGCAGCTCAGCTTCTCCTTGGGGCATGTTTTGGTGTGGCCGTATTGGTATCTTTCCCAAGACAAAATATTTGCAAACAAGAAAATTCCAGAGCTGATAGTTTTTGTACTTTCTAAGAAGGTTGTGGCAGTAAGGAGGGCAATGACATTGTTATTTTGCACCCTTGGATCTTTCTGAATCTTCTCTGGGCCAAGTAGTTTCAGGATTTTGACCACATGTTATTCCTCGGATGCCACTTTAATGAAGACTTTGTCCAGCCACCTCACCCCAAATGTGATCACAGGCATCTCTGTGTGAATAGGAGAGGTGCTTCCACATCGGGAGAGTGTTTGCAGTCTGAGGAGCAGTCTTTTCTGCTTTGTGCGCTTTCTGGGGAAAAAAAAAATTAAAAAGTACTTATCCACCTGCTATTGCTGCTCTGCAGATGTCCCTGCTGTGTCCCTCGTGCTGTGTGGGCACAGAGAGTTTTCTGCTTCTGCAGCCTCCGAGCTGCTTCCCACCGAGCACGGATTCACAGGCCGGCCGACTCTCACAGACTTCTCAAAGGGACAGGGTTATTTTATTTTATTTTTCCCGATATCCCTTAGTGGAGCTGCTGTGTGGGGCCAAGGGCTGTGCTGAGCAGGGGCTCCGTCCAGGGCCTCCGCCGCACACCTCAATTTGCCTCGAGCAGAAAGTACACCCTGGCTAATGCAGGACACCCTTGATCTCATTTTATTGTGTCTCTTCATGACTAACAGCCTAGACAGATACGGATTTCTGAAGACTATATTCAACTCAATTTTCTGAGTCAGAAAAAACATGTTTGTTTCTTAGTTACTGTATGTGCTTCTCTGCTGACTTGAAATGTATTCCGTAATCCCATGCATATGTGATTTCTTTCTTGGTACTCCAGAGTGCACTCTATAGATAACACTTTCATGGTATTTTAAATTCCTATATCCTGTCTGTTTTCAGAGAAATGAATATGATTTAACCTTCTTTAGAGCAAGGATAAACTTTGAAATGAAAACTAACATATGGTGGGTATGCTATTTTTATAACTTTATTTTATAATTTCTGAGCTGATTTTGAGTGCTGATTATTATTTTGCAAGTAAAACAGGCTGTTGGTGTGACTGCTGCAGTGCTCCTCGTCCTCAGCTCTGCAAAATTTGGTGCAAGAGAAGCCCCAGCGAAGGGGCCGTCGCGGCCCAGGCTGTGCCTGTGGGCAGGGCTGCTGGGGGAATACTCCTGGCTAACCCCTCACGTGCCTGACTCCATGAGAGCCTGTTAGTCTGTCACTTAAAGCTAGCACTAAATTCCCTCGCACTTTTTTTTTTTGTTAAATATACTGGCTGTCAGACTGCATTATATTTCTTCATGATCCACTGCATTTCTGTTTGTTTCCTTGAGGAGATCCTCCATACTCTATCAAAGAAGCCCCTTTTCTCCTTTGCTCCCTTCTCCTAGCTGCACTTTTTGTTTTTTTTCTGGTTTTGTTATAAAGCACAGTTGCAAACACCAGATTGATCCCAGAGATCCCCAACTACTACTAGATTTTCCCAGTAAAAGAACCCATAACATCCACTTATAAATCAATCCAAGAGGAATTCAATTGCATCCCTATTATTCTGTTGAGTATAAAAAGGAAGAAATCAGAAATAATTAAAAAAAAAAAAAAAAAACATAATGGAATCTTCCACCCAGAGAAGAGGCAAATACTCTAAAGCAGTTGGTCTAGCTGCTCTGTCAGGGAAAGCAGGGATGGGTACATGTGTATGTACTGTAAAAACATGTGAGGAATCCATTTGCACATTACTATGGAAATTTTTTCTCAAACAAAAACTTCAAGTAAAGACGTCTAAGTGTTGCAGACCCTGCCATTTCATCTCCTGTGTGATGTTGTCTCTATTCCCAGCAGACCCCAAGATACACCTCAACTTCGCTGCTTCTGCATACAAATATTTGTCTGAAATATATAGTACATTGTAAGGTCACTTGCAACTATGCCTGGAAAAATCACACAAAAAAACTGAGCAAGTTTTCACAATTGAAATTAAGTAGGTCAGGCTTCCATCGAGCTTGTCTGGTAATGTGCTCTACAAGCTAATGAGATCTTGAGAGAAGAACCACATGTAGGAGGTTGCCAAGGTGAGCATACATCCTCATTACAAACCAATGAACAGGACTAGCAGCCTCTGATTTTTGTTTTATCTTTACCCAACAATGTGTTCTAAAAATGCTTTACTCTGCCTACGAAACTTGCGGGAATGGGGAGAAATGTGTTATGAATGTACTTAACTGCTCAGTTGATTACCAAATGTATCCCTTCATCTTGATGGGTGGGATGACCATGCATATATACTTAGGTACTTACATTTCATTTGTATCTTCAAATAGATAAGAAAGATGTGTTAAATGATTATAATGTGCAGGATATGATGTTTATCCCATAGCTGATTATAGCAGAGGTGAGTTAAAACCTCGTTAAGACTTTAGTGTCAGGTCTAGTGCTGACTTGCATGTTGGATAAAATCGCTTCCCATGGGATATAGGTTTTATGAATCATTAAGATATGAAAGACTGTTACAAACAAAGCTGTAGAAACAGCTGAAAAACAGTAATACATAGTCATAAGGATATATAATTATATGTACGTGTGGGTATATATATGATGTTTAGTCTAGACATCAATATAATTATGAACAATAAGATGTGACATATGAGATTCATGTGTGTTGTAAATCTTCCCGAAAGGGAAAATGGTTAAGTCTGAGAAATTCTTATTTTTTTCCCAGCATTGTACTACCTTGGCCCCTTGTTATATTGGAGTTCTGAAAGGAAGGCGAAGCAAACTCTTTATTCTTCAGCCAGTGTCCATCTTCTCATGTGGTCCAAAGGCCACAAGTTTGCTCTCAAACGCACAGATGAAACAAACTCTTTTGTTGTCCCCAATCAAAAGGAAGAGAGCTTGAGGCTGCCGAGCTGAAAGCCCTGGCTCCATGTTCTGAAAACAGAGCTGGACACCACAGTCAGTTATTTAAAATATCACAACATCTTTTTTTTTTTTTTTTTCTAATGAAACTCCTAGTCTTGCTTAGAAAGTCAGGACATGACATGACAAGAACAGAGAAGATAAAGAAGTTATCTCTCAAATATTCCCATATGCAGCCACTTTGGCTGGAAAATGAAGGGCCAGATTTCAAAACCTGGCCAGCCTCTTCATGCCTGTAATTTGCAGGAGAATGTGAATGGAAATAATTGTGGGTGGAATTTAAGCTATTTATTTGTCTTAAGATTTTAATTTTGGGGAACGAAAGCAGCCTTCAGTATTTAATGTGTGTCCTGAATTCAGTTACAGAACTGAACCTGCAGGGCTGCAAAAGCTGGGAAGGCCCAGATAAGGCCAGAATAGAAATGTTGCTCAAAATAAAACCATTCAAGGTTAACAAATTGTAAGACATCTTAAACAATTTAGCCAGCATATTGCTCACTCACAACCATATTTTCTGCTTTGCTAGATTTAACTTGTTTTGACTAGTGTTGAAGGTTCAAACCAGTTGGGGACCACACAGCTTTATATAATTAAACATTAAACTGGTTAGTGGGGTTAAAACTGTTAAATATATCAAACTTTCACAGCATTCATTGAGCAGTGTGTATATTGCATTTGGCAAGTTATTTTAAGTATACCTAGGAAAACAGCAAATGCAAAGTGCCAGGGGTAAGGGACAGATTGCAGGGAATAGCAGAGGAACAGGGCTGTTCGGGCACGGAAAGTTTGCATCTTTGGTGATTCACATGCCATGTCAACTCTCAAATGCACTCAGCAAATTCTTTTGACACCAGTGCAGGAGCAGCAAGTGCTTTGTTGTGCATCTTACTAGAAATATTACATACTGCAGAGAAAAGAAAACAGAGAGGGTCGGTCAATATTTTTCTTGAATTTACTTCTCGTGGTAGAAGCTCTGCCCAGAGTATTCCATTTACGTTCGGAGCTCTGCACTATATCATTGTGCTGCTCTGTAAAGTAAATTTATTCCTGGGGGAAAAAAATAAATAAATAAAATAAAGGCTTCCCCTGTAGCATACAGTGGTCCCAGGATGATCTGAGGGATTGATTTTTTTTTTAATTTGGTGGCCAAACCAAGAAAAAAAAAAAATGGATGAATGGTATGAAGTATCTTTATTACACTTTTTAAATGCTTTTAATTTACATTTTTGCAAAGTGATGTGTCTCTTCCAGAAGATGAGTTTAAAGGAATTTCACTTAAAAAATAGAAAAAAAAATCTGTCTTAGTATAACCTTAGAGTATTTTAGATTTTTTTTATCCCAAAATAAGATATTTGCAAATCTTATCCTTCATCTGTGAGTAATTATGACCTGGAATGTCCTTTCTTGATGAGCAATCCCTGTGCCTGAAAAGTCTCACACAGGCCGGCTCCCACACCTGTACAGCGCTGATTAAAACCCTCTGCATTTTGTTTTTAATGAATAGCCCAGGCCAGGGAGGGCGGATGCTTTTTCTCTGCACATTGGGCTTTGAATGCATCAGAAACCACATTTGTCTGCCTAAAAAAAGAGGGAATCTCTGCATGCTTCAAGTGCCCTGTGCCTCAAGGAGCTACTTGGGTGGATGTTTTGTGGCTGACCACCAGAGGTGGGGAAGCCAATGTAAGTAGGGAGAAACTACTGCCAAATTCCTGCCTCCGACTCCACTCTACGTCTATGACTAAGGATGAGCCAAAGAAGGGCCTGGCCAATGAAAATATTCTGACATTAGTTCCTGGTGGTCTAATGTCACTATGTATATCATTTCATTAAACATCTTTGTCATATGTGTATACACGGCTCCAATCACTTGGGTTTGACTTCAAGAGTAGAGCCAGACCATAGACTCAGTTTAGACTTCATGCTTTCGGGTTTCTGGCTTCTCCTGCATTCTAACAAAACACTCTCTGTTGACCTTTTTAAAAACTACACACGTCTCAGGTGAGGTTTCCTTGGTGCCTTAAAAGTGGTTAGCTACCACATTATCCGCTGCTGGATGCCATTCATTTGTCTGGAAGGATGTTAGGAAACTGGAACTTTCAAGAAAATAAGTATTGCCCAGAGGTCATTTCCCCCTCTCCTCTCTCCAAACATGAATAGACAGGGCTAAATTTCACTGCTGTCTTTGCATTCCTGCTTCTTGCCATCTGGATCGAAAAGGTGAAAATTCTGTTGCTACACACAGAGCAGAGTGTTCTTTTCAGCGCAGGGGACCTCTAGCAGATGTACAGAAGCAGTAAGAATTTAAAATGACACAACAGCTAAAAATATTTTGATTAAAAAATAATTGATCTTTTGAAATCTTCTGTATTCAACCCTCTGGATATGAAATATGGAGCGGGGAAAAAAGTAATATTTTCTAATGATCGTTTAGTACAGATTTTCAGGAGAGAAGTTCTAAGCTGTGAGTATATGCAATTTTTCCCAGGAAAAATTGATATATCCTTAGAACACTAAATGTGGCTACTAATAATAAACAAATGCTTTAAACTTTTAAATCTATTTGGCTTCATTCATCAGATCCATGTGGTGGTTCAGCTCATTAGCATTTGAGCAAATTTGTTACACTTTTAAGGACTGTTTTTAGAAAGGCCTAACCCAACAAACGCCGTGAATTCCAGATGCTAATGGCACCATTTATCAAGACAGCCCTTTTAAACATAATGCATAAACCTTTCTTACATGGTAGTTTTACTGTGCATTCAATTCTAGTGCAGTTCAGCGCTTCAGGCAGAGGAAATGAAGAACTTAGACAAAGTAAATATTCTAGTTAAAAGCGCTTAGATCCATGTGGCTCCTGGAGATGAAGCACTTATTTCCACAAAATTTGGTTTCTGCTCTAACAGAGGAGGGCGAGCCACTATGGGGAATCTGGAGTTAAAAGTATCTGTCTAGATATTTTTGTTTCTCATATCTGAAACATCTGAGCATCTTGTACCTTGTCAAAACTTTTAAAAAATGAAAACAGCTTATTTTTTTATGAGGAGTTACTTGGAGTTCAAATTTCTTTAGGGCAAGGGACATCTTTTTATTTGCTGCTCATTGGGTTGTATTACACAACAAAGTTCATGCTAACAAAACACTCATATTTTACTGCATTTAGCTTGTTTACTCTCTGTAGCTTCTGTGTAACTAAATGTTAGGATATCAGAAATGCTCTCTGGTTTATGATGGCAATTGTTGGGGAACTGTATTAAAAGTAAACTGTGCAAAAAATGAAAAAGAATACATTATTTTAAGATTGATAGTGCTGAAGAAAATATTCAATGAGGAACAAAAATATGGAATCAAATAATTTAACACATTCGCCCAGCTTACTCCGGCTATTTCTAGCATCCCAGAGTTTTCCAGTCTCCCTGAACCCTGCGAAACAAGTGCAATGTCTCCCTCCCATCCGCAGCAAACAGCAGTGCCCGTGTTGCTTTCCCTTCCTTGGAACCAGCACTTCTGATTTTTCTAGACTCTTGCCTATCATCACACTAAGTTGGCACTTCAGGATGGAATGGTTGCACTCCAGATTAATTTTTTTGAATATTCCTTAAGGTCCCAGGTTTGGAAAACATTTAGGTATCGTCTCCATTTTATGTTCCTCCCCCTCATCTACGAATTGCGGCCGAATCGCTCCAGGCTACACCAGCTCTCAGCCTGGCCACGCACTTGTGGCTCAGGCCCCTGTTCCCTTGAGATCATGGGACTCTTGTGGTTTTTTTCCGCCTGTTTTATTCCAAATACAGTTGGCTTCAGGTTCCCGTCTCCTGTTATTGACAGTGTGAGCATTTGGGCCCTCGATGCTGCAAATGCTCATGCGTGTTTAACTATGAGCATATGAGCACTCCCAAACAAAGGCCCTGGAAATCTTCATGTCGGCAACGCGCAGTCCCCGACCCTGGCAATTCCTGCGTATGGTTTTCTTTACCCCTCGGAGCAGTCTCATTAATTTCAGCAGGACTTCCCACAGTAGTAAAGGTAAAACATGTCTGTAAGTATTTGCAGGTTTCAGGTCCAGGGTGACATTTCTCATTTTCCAATGTTATTTTATCCCCAAGCCTGTTCATTGTCAAAAAATGAATCTTCAAGTAATCAAGCCTCCAAACTCCCCTCAAAACCCTTCTTGGAACTTATTTTATATTCAGTTCTCTGGCAAGGCCTATGGACAGCAGCAAGGCTGTCCTAAATCAAATAATCTTAAGAATCTGACAAGAATTGACAAGAGCCAAGTATGGCTGAGTTAGAGCTTAAACCAAGTTCAAGTGAATCGCTCTCTCTGCTGTAGTTTAGTTTTAGCAGAGCCACTTGCAGTCGCTCTGTGTTTCATCTGATTTTGTTTTTTTTTAAGTGATAAGCTAGATGGGAATTGAAAATGAGGGATTTTTTGCTGAACAGCTAGAATTTGTGTTCTTAAATGACCTGGGCCACAGGCCTCCATTGCATTTCTTAGCTCCTTCTGTTCCAAATGGGCACTTTGAAGCAGGACCACTAAGTAGTTTCACAGCTTGGGCACAAACTCCATCCGTGTTGCTGGAGGTTGTGACGAGGTGCGAGGAGCAGAGCAGTTTGCGGCATTGGGGAAACCCTCTGGAGCCCCGGCCAGGCCCGGGGGGCCACCCCGTGTCCCCATCCCGCCCTGTCGCATCTGCTTCCCTGCAAAAGCGGCCGTAAAAACCTGGTCACGATGAGAGGTGCAGCGCGGGCCGGCGCTGGCGGCGGGAAGGCAGGAAATCCTGCCGCTCTTCCTGGCGTCCGCGCGGCCGGCGAGGCCCTGGGCGAGAGGGCCGAATTCCCCAGCGCCGTGTGCCACGCGGAGCAGCGCCGCGGAAAACCCGCGCTGACGGAGCGCTCGCCTCTGCTTGCTGAGGGCTTCGGCTCTGCTCTGTGCGTACGTTCCCAAAGTACCGTATGGATCGGCGGAAGAGAAAACACCTGGAGAAAATAGTTGCAACTTCTGCATAAGCACATGGATCCGATCCTTTAGCAGTTTATATCCTTCCAATGCACATGTAGTGCTGCTCCTAAATTGTGCCCAGGACTACAGGTGTGAATAAAAATAATTGCTCTTGCGAAGAAACACGATTAGTCATCAACACATGCAGCAGCTTTACATGAATGTGAAATTGTGGAGGTTGTGCCTTCAATGGCATGACGAACTGGCTTAAAAATCAGATTCAAACAATCCCGTAACTCCATAATCCCCAAATATAAACAACTGACATGGATTTCATGTTCCAATGTATTAGAAGTGGGAAGCATCACTTGTTTTGGATGGAAACACAGCAAATTACTGTATCTGAAACTCTGTCACTTGCTCCAAGCAAAGCTCAAACAAATTATGGCTTATCAGAATGATTTCAGATAAAATTTCACATAGGATTAACCAAGATGTTCTTTGTTCTCTAAACTTTAGAGCACTTACGGAGGGGAGCTGGCAACATGGACAGTGTTTTATGATAAAAATGTAATAACAGCTTTAGAGGAAGAAAACCAGCTGTGCATAAGCAAAGTTAGAATAAACTTGGAATTTCTGGAAATTTTATTAGTGAATATAGAGCTTTTTTGCCCATGGGAAGACTAGCACGTGTGTGTTTTGTAAGGGAGAGGGAAATATAGTTATCTCTATTATGCATAAAGAATAAGAAGAATCTAAAACTCTCCTTTTTGCATGAGAAAAGATGATTGCTCTTTTTTCTATATCTGAAATAGAATTTCAGAATTTTTAGTGATTTTTTTTCCCCTAATCCATGAAGCTGATTAACAATTGACCAAAATATATTTACCAAAGAACTGCATTTTGGAAGTTAGTTATTATGATTTCTTCAGTGTTTTAAAACTTTCAGGCTAAGATTCCAGTTTTGGATTACAGCATGTCTGATATCTTCATATTTCTCATATTTCAACTCCTGAAAGCAAAGGAAGAAGGAAAAGCAAACAAAACAAGTTAAGTAAGTGTTTATTAAAAATGGGCAAAAAATTGTTTTTAGCTATAAAAGAATGAAGATTCATTAAATTCAGGGGAATTAGACCCACTTACACTAGCAGAAAATATGGCCATTTTTTTTTTCCCTTTCCTTTACAATAATTTCTCAAGTGCTATTTTTAGCAATCCTAGGGGGAGGGGGAAAGTAGGGTGGAAAACAGTTACAGCCATTTTATCACATTTTACTCCTAACAATGCAGTACAAATGAAAAGAAACCATAATGCTCTGTAGAATAATACATTAATCATCATCAGTCGTCATTCAGTGCAGTACGTTCTTTCCACACCATGCAAAATATGAGCAGATACCCTCATGAGAAGGAGAAACGTCTTATCTAATCGTTCACCTAGCCTGGAATACATAATGGGTTGCAGTGGGGTTGGGTGTTATTCATCATCCCATGTATGGGGCAAGAAGCCTGTGATAGATTTCTTTTGAACCACGAGAGATTTATGGAAGGTTTCACCCCTCAGGGGTGTGAAGGAAAGGGGTTAGAGACCCATCTAGCCAGAGTATTTTTACTGAGTGACAGACTGGTTATTTTTCCTTAAGAAAAAAAAGTCGATTTCATTGGAAAAAATACTTCTTGAAGTTATTTTTCATGAGGAATTACCCAGCTAAGCTTGGTAAAATACGCCTGAGCATTTCTTCTTCGGCTCAGCTGGACACACAGCAGGGTGCCCAGGTCTCCCAGCCTTGCTCCTCAGCAAGGCGCAGGGGGCCGGTTTGGCAAAAAGACCCAGGTCTTGTGTCAGAGGGCACTCAGCACCTTTGGGGCCTGTGACCAGGGAAGCCACCGAGCCAGCAAGAGGGCAGAAAGGATCTGTTCAGGTGCAGCAAACCAAGAAAGAAAAGAAGGCCCAGATTATCCCAAGTACACTGATTTAATCGAGTTTCAAGCTCAAAATGGAGGTTTGGTGCCATATCATCTCCAGCCATTCACCTTCCCTCCGTTTTTTCATTGACTCCAAAGTCCCATCATTACTCCCTCCCGTATAAAATTATTGCAATTGGGCGCCAATGGTGGAAGCATTAAAAGAAGGATGGAGCAGGAGGTTTCTCCTCTTCACTGAAGCAGTGAAGAGAAGAATAAAATAGGGCAAAAATAGGAGGAGTTTCCAAATTACTTGGATATTTCTGCAGATCTCAGCCTAAAACTCTTCATGAAAATTTTCCCCATCGTGATCCTGTTCTTTGTCCCTCCCACTCTCTCTTTTTCTTATATAGTATATATGCATTTTATATACATATATTTCAATGCTAGCCCTTGCATCTGTCTCATAAATATATCCCATAAGTGTGTGCATGCTTATGTATGAAAATATACTTGGTAGAGCGCTATAATGTTTGTACCATTTCCAATCTTCTGTATCTCTGAAAAATAAGTAGGTGCTATACTTATGTCATTTATTGCTATTTGTTTCTTTATGTTGGTTCCTCTTAAAGTGTTCTTCTTATAGCATAGCTCCAGGGCATCCTTGCACACAGTTATGATACATAAAAAACCTCAAAAGCACAATTTAAACTGCAGCACCTCATCTGCTCTCCCTCTTTGTTTGTATTTTTCCCTCTGCCGAACATCATATCCCTCTCATTTGGCAATATAATGTGATCCACCATAAAGAAATCCAGCACGATGGAGGGTGAGTCATTCTGGCTAAAAGGTTAGGGCCAGATCCTGCATTTCTTCCTCCAGAAAGCTCCTAGGAGATTCAGTAAGTGTTTCCTGAGTTGGGAATCTCAAGGCTTCGTCTTAAACAATGTATGCTGCCATGGGCTGCCTTTAATAGCTTTTATAGTCATTGCCATTTCTCTTTGCGCTGTGCCAGTTCTTCCTTGTTCTTTGTTCTTGGAGGATCAGAATAAGTCATCCTGGAAAACAACATGCTCTTTAAATAATACTTATCTGGGAAATGGTTGCACGGAAATTTCAGGATTTCAGTCTAGACCTTCCAAAATCCAGGCCAATGAACTGAAGAGGATTTTTGTGATGTACATGATGGACTTGAAAATCTGTCATGTGCAGCTCAGCAAAATACCCCATGGCTGCATTGAATGCTTTGTCTGAGTCAGAGTTTGTAGCCCGAAAGGCAGGAAAAATTTGTAAGTGCTTAATATTTGGACTCCCTGTTGTTTTTTGGCATTTTTAACTCCGTGTTAGACAGCCTGGGTGCAAAGGTCCTCAAGCAAGCAAGCTTTGGAGCTGGAGAAGCTGAGTGGCAGGGGAGCATCGCGCCGCTGCTGGGGCTGCCCCGCTCCAGGCGCAGCGTTTGTGTTGCTGCACAGCCCTGCGCGGCACTTGGTGCACTTGGCTTGGCGACCTCTAACGCGGCATGGCAGCTTGTCCCCTGGCGTGCCCTGACTTCCTTTGCAATAAATATCGAGGCTTAGAAACCTCAAAATAGGGTCAGCAAAGAAACTTTCCCTGAAGAGGGACCATCCAAACTAGTCAGCAGAAAAGAGAGGCCCTAAGTTCCCCGGGCAGCTCAAGCTGCTCTCCCCCCGTGGGGTTCACAGCCGAGTGGCCCTGCCTGGAGCTGAGCGGCGTCCAGAGCCCCGAGATGCTGCCAGTGGTTCCAGCTCTTCTTGGAGGGGTGGAACCATCCTCTGCCTAACCGGATCTGCCGCCAGAGCTGCTGCCTCCCAGGAGAGTGCAGGAGCCACCCCCCACTCCTGTTTTGCATAGAAAGATATTAAAAAAGGGAAGGAGGGCAGATAGAGAGGCAGATTAAGGCTGTTGGCTCAGCTGCTCATGGAGAATGTGGGAGAGCCGTCTTCCAGTTTATCGTCTAACGAATATTCAAATACGTAGATAAGATGGAACGGTTTCAACTGGGAAGACTGGCAGACACCCACCTCTCCATGGATGGAGGACCCGGGGCCTCTGCTGTGCGAGGCAAAAGCTGAGCTGAAGTTCCCACTCGGAATCAGGGCACAGAGGGGTTGGAGCTGGCGCCTTCCACACTGAGGGCAAATAAACTGACTGGGGAGCTACTGCCTTCTACCCCATCCCAGGTGTCATCCCAAAACACCCAGGTCAGGTCAGGCCAGATGGACCCATTTAGGCAGCAGAACCTTCACCTTGTGAACCAGGAGAGACTTAGAGACCACAGTTGCCATAGGAGAGCACAGAGATTCTGCAAAATGTCAAAAAAGCAAGAGCCTGGCACAGTTTATTAAGGAACCATTGGCACCCGAGGAATCCAGGCTGCGGCAGATGAGCGGAACAAGGCTCTGAGCATCTCTCTTTCAGCATTAGCAGCACCTACAGCGTCACTGACGTGACCGTTTCCCTTCGTGACCACAAGATTTCTAGAATTTGCCTTGTCTATGTATTTTAAACTCTCCAGAAAGCTGCTCTCCAGTGATTTTTTGCTGTTCCTTATGCAGCATCAGTCATATGTCAGCTCGTGGCTACTCCCCGGTGGCTTGCAGAGAACAATAACGCGGGTGAAAAAATATGCCCCTTCGCAGCCTCGGATTGTTTGACTTCCTCCTATATCTCCCTGGCATATACCTGTGTGCTTATTTACATATTAATGTGCACGTATTTGCAGACCCACATATTTAGCAGGACACGGAAACTGGAGGAATAATCTGTAGAAAGGAGAAGTAAATCATTCTGATTTACCACCTAACATTTAAATGTTTTGAGGTCAGACCTCCGAGAGAAAATAATTCACAACTGGATATATAGCTTCTACAGGCTGTACATTTATTGCCAACGAGTACAACACAGATTGTTTTTTACGCGCCTGCTTTTTATTGCCGTAGATGCTGTTGCAGGATAGTTCACATAAACATTTATATAGGGTTTAGAAAACAGTTGTTAGCGAGGAGGAAGCTCTTGGTGTTTACCCAGCTCCGAACAAAGCCACCGCACGGAGCTTCCTCTAATTGACATGTGGGCGGGTTTTTTTCAAGTCACTGACTGGAAGAAGTGAGTGTCTGAGATTTATTCCTGACAGGACTTAAATTACTGGTAGCCTGACACATTTGTGAACAATTACTAGACGCCGAGGTGTTTAAAGTAATGGGTACTGTTTGCTCGAGGGATGGGGAAGTTTCGAAACCATTAAAACAAAACCCTTTTCCATTTGATTAGTAAAAAGCAAATGCATACATTTGTTTTGCTAAGAGGCGCACATATATTTGACTTCTTCCAGATCTTTTTCTCCTTAAAAATTGTGTGGATTTCCTTAACAGTAAGTTGCTCTATGTGTGTACAAGCACTGGTTAGCAGAGCTTGCAGTTGGCTCTAAGCGTGTGACGCTTAGGAGTTTGCAGTCTCCCCAAAAGCGAATCCACCAGAGATGTCTTGATTAGGAAAGAGTCTTATTGCTAAGTTGTCCAAAGTAATAATAATAGCAACATCTATTTTTGATGTCCTTTTATTTCTGGTGAAAGAAGTGAAATGACCTAAAAATTTACTGTTTCATCTTTTGACCACTAAATGCTGCTAACATTTAAGGAAAATAATCTATTCCTGATTCTCTAATTAGTCTACACTACTTTTATGCATTAATTTGTAACTCTTTGAGGCAAATGTTGCATATATTTCTGGTATTTGCATTCAGTGGCCATGTGCACTGACTTCCTCCATTCCCTCATTGCACACCCTGGGTCTAGGAAACGTCCTTCATCTAAACCCACTCTGTATCGGCCACTCGAGACACTCATCTCCAAAGAGGAGTATTTTATTGCCCTGGGTTGCTAAAGTGTTTTAGGGAGCATCCTACATACACAGTGGACTGTGTGTACACATTTTATCCCTCTTCTGTCATTGATCCTGATGCATTATACAGGCACCATTTCTGAAACTCGTGTTATTCTGATGTTGTGTGATAAAAGTAAAAAGAGGCACCTCTACGAACAGTCAAAAAATAAAAATTTTAGATGGCGAACATGATTTTTAGAGGCTAGTAAGCTACTCCCTTGTTAATAAAGTGGCTAGAAACTAGATCCTTCTTTCTTGCTGAGTCAATAGAAATGTTCGTACGTGTCCTCAGCACCGGGCGGCTGCTGGGAGAGCTGCTTGCAGCATTTGCAGAAGTAACAGATTAGGAAGCAAAACCATGAATCTTGTGTGTGCTGCTGGGGACCCCGGCATTCAGATCCTCTGAATCAGGTTGCCCAAAGTCATGACACTGGTTTAAGCATGTTAAGCTTTCAGAGAAATAAATTCAATTTTGCTCCTGTCTTCTTTTTATCCCTGCAACCACAAGGATAAGACATTGCTCTAAGGAAACCCAAAGGTGAAGTCCTCCTGTAATCACATTGCTCCTGTTAGAAGTCCTCCCACTGTTATAGTAGGACTCCTGCAATATAAATGTGACCGTTTGTCACGTGGGAAGTTTAGTCCTTCACAAAATAAGCCTTTTTCTTATAGTTATATAACGTACTTCAGGAATATGCATCTGTGTGTTCTGCTTAAATTTCTGTGCAACCCTCCCGATTAAAGAAGTCCAGCTAGTATCAGAGCAGCTTTTTTCTATCCCAAACGCTCAGCTGGCCCTGTGCCCGCTCCCACGCGCAGTATCGGTGCATCCCAAGCCAGATCTGCCAGCAAGATTTCCCCTTGGAAAAGCACGGATGTTTCCCGGCTGCCGGTGTAACCGGCCTCCCCGACAGAGCTGTGCTGAGCCTCAGCCTGACCACGTCGCTCAGCACAGATCTTCGGCAGGTGGGTCCATGGAGGAGGAAAAGGGCTGCGTCTTTCCAGTCTGCTTTGGGCTTTAATGTGGCCGAAATGAAAGGAGGCTTCCTAGTGGGAGGACTCATTGTTTGATCGTGTCTTTCCTGGCCCATCGTGATGCTGGAGTCAGGGATTTCTGGTGTTGCAGCCCTGTCTTGGCAAGGAGCAGGACTCAAACGTCAGGGCCAGTGGGCCTGTAATTTCTGCAGTTGCACAATATTGATGCATGTTGGTCTATAACAGTTATGGAAAAAAAGACTCTCCGTGTCTTACCGATGAAATTCCCAAGGTGATTTACATCGGCTTCGTTGCGATGAGAACTCCTGCAAGTTTGTCCCATGTGTAAGACACCCTCCACTAGGTCACTAGTCAGCTGAGCCACTGCCTGCTCTTCATTCAGGCCCACGTAGCAGATTCTGTCAACCCTACAACCAGGCAGCTTTTCATCCCTATGCCTTGGGTTTGGGTTTTTTGTTTGTTTTTTTAGTTTTTGTGCGTGTGCCAGTTCTTGATGCACTGAGCAGTAAAACAATTTGTAGCATGCTGTTAGCACAAAACAATGAAAAATAATATGAAAAATAAAGTATGAAACTACAATGAATACATCTATTTTTACGCACTGTGTTCTATCTCAAGAAAACTTCAGAGCCTTCAGCAAAAGAACTCAAAACACTTTTAGGTTATAAAGTAACTATAAGGATGGTTTTTCCTTTTTCAAATGTTGTTCTTCTGTCTTTGGGAGAAGAAGCAAAAAGAAGGGCAGATGTTCCAAACTTTCTGCCGTCTTTTATAATGATTCGGGGCTGTGCCTCTTCTGTAGACGAACTATGTGCTGTTTTGCTCACATATTCATAAATTTTTCTCATTTGTGAGAATCACTGAATAGAGCATGTGAATTGTTTTACCCGGTAGGTGGTGGAGCAATAATGAAGCATTGTGATTAAGTAGTGTTGGAACATCTTATCTTCCTCACTGAGTGGGAGGCACCATTAGTAGTAAAAGTAATTACCTGTGTAGAACATGCTGATTGCGCCAAGTATCTCCTCCATGGCACCGAGAATGTCTTCTCAACTTCAGGCGCTTTAAGAGATCTTCATTTGCTGATAATTTCACATTTTAAGCAATAACACTTTTTTTTAATTATTATTTTTCTTTGGTGTCAAAATTACAAATAAACTTTCTAAGAGCTTTTTCAGCTCATCAAAATTCTGTCCTTATCACTGTGGTTGCAAAAAGAGCATGATCAGAAGCTGTCAGAGAAGGAACAGGGCTGTGAGGGCAGGACGGGCACCCCAGCGGGGACCGGGTCTGTCCCCGGCGCCCGCAGGGCCAGTCCGTGATGCCCTCGCCTGCCTCCAGCAGCATTACCTATAGGATCGATAAAAACGACAGAGGAAGCAGGACGTCGATGCTGAGCATCGAGAGAAGTTCTCAGCTTACAGCAAATTCCTTTAACGAGGGCTACATAGGAGGCTGTTGCTACCGATGGCATCAGCCACTTGCAGGGTTGGTCTCAGAGCAGCCAATCTGCAGTATAATACGCTCTGTCCTCAGGTCTGCATTTCGTCAGGATTCATCCATCTGCCTGACAGTTTTCAGTAACTTGGGGAATAAAATATGAAGATATCATGGAAATAAGCAGATCTTTCTATCACAGAAAAATAGGTTTGCTTTTCATTTGATCTATAGGCTGTAGATTAGGTAGTTACTGTATCTCTTGTAGCTGTGAAATCAAACCTGACTGCTGATCTTGTCCTTGCAAACCCTTTTCACTACTTTGGAAAACTTATGAAAACACCGAGTGTCCAACCGGGCCCGTGTCTTTGGACTGAAAAAGAAAACTGAGTAAGAGCATTTTTCGTTGGATGTAGGACTGATTCAAAGCCTGCTGGAATCCCAACCAAGGGTTCCCCACTGATTTTTATGATTAATATCCAGGGTTTGAACATAGTATCTAACATAAATGCAATACTGCTACACCCCTGAAAGGTATTTGAGTAAATCTGTAATAAAACAGCAACACTTGTGGATAGGTAGAGTCAAATATGACTCTAAAACAGCAGAGGAAAAGCCTTGGACACGGGCCGTATTTTCTCTGTCCTTTTCTCTGTTCTTAGTGCAAGCTCTTCCTTTGGCTATTTCAGTGCGATAATAGGGCACAGGGACTGCAGATAGGCCCAAACTCAAGAGAAGGTGACAAACTGTTATTGAACTTTGCATTTATTTTTCTATCATGTATGGTTTCTTTCATCTCTTCCAAAATTTGTTAAAAGAATGGTATGGGTTTACTCAACAGTCTTAACATTAGATTTTTTAGAGGCTTTTCCCAGTTGTTCTGCTATAAATCAGTTTCTAAATGTCGCTTTTTTTTTCAGGCTCCTGGGGAAAATATATATTTTAACATCTATTAAAAAAAAGCTTTGTTTCTTTCATAAGTATTTTGTTTTTATCGTATTTATTGGTGAATCTGTGATGCATTTTACTCATGTTATAAATCAGTAGAATTCTGGGTAAACTGTATGTGACCATGACTGAAACTTTGAGGGATAAGTTTATGAGTGTTGGAATATTAAACCGGTAGAGCCAAAACTGTGGAAATATATTTTAAATAATAGACAAAAAATTAACATTTCTGACTAAATTAAACCCAGATAACAATAGGAACCATGTGAAATTTGGCAGTTTTCCTTTCCAGAAGAGAATGCAGCATTTTTCTACTGTATTAGTTTCTGGGGGCTTGATATGGCTTGATTAGAAATAAATGAGAAGTCAAAGAGAATTTTAAGCTAAATGAGTAAGATCCACCCAGATTTAGTGTAGTGCCATGCAACTGCATGGTTTGTGTGGTTTTAATTCACAGCCAAAATGGGGCCTGAGCAGATTTTCTTCTTACTGATCTCAGAGAAAAGCAAAATATCTGAGAGACCTGGAAAATATTTCAGGGAAGGCATTTTAGGAGCTGAAGACCAACTGAGATTAACTAAGGCCAAAATCAGACACACTTTGCATCACACAGGTTAATTGCTATAGTTTCCAATTTAGTGACAAAAATAGAAAAGAAGTGAGTATCTGTTGTTCACTGCTAGTGTTTACAAGGACGCGTTGCCTTCAAGGACACCAACCAGGCAATTTCCCCCCCTTTGTGTGGCATGGAAACAGTGAACAGAGATTTTCCTTGTACTAGGAATATAAGCAAGATAAAAAGAGCACGGCTGAATTAGTTTAGTTTTTTGTTGTTGTTGTTGTTGTTTTAAGTCCTACCAAAACTTAGGAATATTCCTCTTCTGCAGGAAACCGTTCAGCATCACATGTGGTTACATGTTGATAAGCAAGGTATTGAAAGCCCAATAAAGTGGTGCTCCTAAAAGCAGGAATCCAGACTATCTGTGTCTCCAGTGCTCACTGCAAATGGGAACACCTTTATCTTGTAATCAGGGAGTTAGATAAATCATTATTAGTGGCAAACTTTTGTCCTGTGCTGTGAGCTCATTGTGCTAGAAATAGCAGTGCTGTTGAAAAAAGCAATTGCTGATCGGGCTTTCTGATTAACCTACTAAATTACACATGTGCATTGCACCCAATAACATTTTCCCTCTGCAAATGCTATATATTTAAGTTTTATGCACACAAGTAACTGGCCAGGTTTGTAAGAGGATTGTTTAGGTTAAGGTAATCTAAAATCTGACACAGAGTTTGGAGCAATGTGTGTGCCTGGTTAGCACCAACGAAAACATTGCAGTACTTGTTTTAGGAAGAGCATCCAAATTCTGAATCTTGATTCTTATCCATTGCTTTCTGAGACACAGAGAAATGTAACTCTAAGCAAAAACTTACACAGGAGGGAGGGAAAGTGAAGTGAGATGTTTTGGTCCTGGTGAGTTTGTTTTAGGAAAAAAAAAATGAAAAAACATTTCTGGCACTTAGAGTGTAATGTGGGTTTACAGTCCTTTTTGGAATATGCAAATATGTCACAATCAATATTGTTCATGATAAAACTGAACCCCAGACAACCTTTTTAAAAAGAAGCAAACCCTGATCTCTGTACTAAGTAATGAAATTTGCAAGGGAAAATTCATAAGATGTGATGGAAAAAAGACACATGCACCTGATATTAGTTAGTGGGTGAAATATTGGACAGAAATTGTTAGCATGATGGGAAATTAAATTACTTTAAACAATATTTGAACATGAAGGGAGCAGAAACTTGATTAGGGAAATCATTTCAGATACTCTTTTAGTTCTTCCTATGTTCACAAAACCCAAGAAGGCCCTAGAACTAATTCAGCCTCGAAATGCTGCATTTGAAGGGAGACGGTGGTCGAGGGACCACCATGGGGAGGGTCCAGCCACTGCCTTCTCTGTGGTGGCCAGGGGGCCCCCAGTAGCTCATCCAGGGCTTCTACTGACCCCGAGAAGCATCTGCTGAGTAGTCCAGCTAAATCTAATTACATCTGAACGTACCTTTGCACAAGACCAAGGGCCTCTTGATGAGATGAAAATACTTTGCATGAAATGAAAGAATATTTCTACCGTGTTCTCCTTCAGTGTCTTTGTTTGGAGACTGTCTGGGATAAATGCTGTTAAGCCGTGTTTGTCCAGCATTGGGAAACGGAGCTGGGAGAAGACAGACAACAAATTGAGTTGTCTGTTGTTGTCCAAAGACTAGTCTGGGCTTCACGACCCGCCCTGGGGTCAGAGTCACAGCGGGAGGGTGTGCCCGCTTAAGGTACCAGGGCAGTGGGGAGCAAGGGGACAACCCCTGGCCACTTCGCCACGTTCACTGCCCCATCCCTAGCACGATGATAATGTGGAGATCAGAGTCAATAAAACACACGGAGGCAAATGTATGCTTCTAATTTACATTAAGGAACTTAAAAGTTGTGAAATATGTGAAGAACAAACTGTTGTGAGAAAATAAGTGCCAGCCTTCCTGCAAATTTTGTATCTGATTCTGCAAGCATGGGAAGTCTTCAGCACTGTTCCCGACTTGGCTGCCAGTTTATGTGGGAGGGGAAAGAGCCATTTTGCTCTAGGGAAAAAATTTTTTAAAGTTCCATGATGAGAAGGGGTTTTGTTTGTTTATTTTTGTTTTTCTGCATGAAATGAGTTTTGCAGTGTAAAATAATGGCCCAAAGGCTGAATTCTGTCTCCATTGGCTTCAGCTGAGAGGTTACACATGTGCTTCTGTGCTAAGATTTTGGCAAGTTAACTGAGCCTGGGCATATATATGCATGCACACACATACATAGTATATGTGTGTATACATGCACATACTTTCATCTGGACTGGATTTTTAAAGCAAGTATCTGTTCCAGACAATGTATTGTTTCAGTTCTATGGATGAGGAAGATAGAGCACAAAACCCCAAAATTATAACGAACAAACATAAATCTCCCCTGTCCTGCACTAGCCTCTGTCTCTCATGAAATGGCATGTTCGTTTTTTAAACATAAAGGGGAAGATTAAAAAAAAAACCCAACCCTCCTTGTTCATGCAGCAATTGCTATTTAGGAATCCGAGTGGATCTTTAGCTGGGGTCAGGCAGTATTTAGGGACCCAAATGAGGTAGGAAAATTTTCACATGTGGTCTTTTGTGGTCCCATCTCCCAGGAACAGGAAAAAATGGGGATTTCTTTTGAAAATCTGCCTGTTTCATGTAGGTGTTGGTTTGGAAGCTGATGCCTTTTGAAAATCTGGCCTTTGAGGTCTATTTTTAAAATACAGTTTCAGACACAATTTTGTGATCTCAGTTAATTAGGGGAACAGCCATGTGGTTAGACATCTGAGTGCTAGTCTTATTGCTTGTTACAATGACCAAGTTAGAAAATGTGGTCCAATGTGGTTTTGTTGTTATTTTGTTTTTTTGCTTTCAGAATACCCTGGAATCTGGTTTTCAGGCTTTGTTGGACTCCATTTCTGATGCTGTAACAAATAAAGTTGCTCTTCAGTAAGACTGATGCTGGTGGACATAAAGAAAATTTCAATTGAAATGACATCTTTTATTTCCAAATGTCAGTTCCTGCAGCCCGTGCTCTGCGTGAGCACTCAGAGCGTCGATACGGGAGAACCGCTGCCTGACTCCTCTCCCGCTTACAACTCAGACAGCCAAAATCAGAAATATAAGAAATCTCTCTCTTTGAGGATCAACTGAAATTAAAATTTAGGTATAAAAATCTCTTAGTCAATTGTCTGAATTGCACTCTTGCTTGCAGCTGGGTTTATCATGCTAATACAATCTTGTGTTTCTATTAAAACTTCATTTTAAGAGTCTCCAAGTTAGGCAGAGAGGAAAATGGCAAATATTCTGCGCTGTTGTGCCCTCAGTTGCCCTTTCTCGAACTGGACAAGAGTAATTGAGGGCAGAATTTATTCTCTTTTGTAGAATTTGGCTAGCAGCTTGCAGGAGAAATTATCCTGCTAATTGGCTGCTATTGTGTGCTCTAAAAGTACCGTGGAGCTCGATCTGCTGCTCTGTGTGCGCAGGCTTCGGCTGGCGGGTCGGAGAGTTGGAGCTCGTTCCACGTTCAGGGAAGAGAACATTCAAAAGCTGGAAATCTCACAAAATGTAGCTGCAAAACTTGCAGGCCAAAATTCATAAGAAAACCTGACCGCTTTTCTAAGGTGCTGATTCCCCACAGAAAGACACTGATTATCAGCACAGAGTAACTGGTTTTTTTTTGCTTTGCTTTCCTAATTGCTGACAGTCTCTCAGGATGTGGGAGCCTGGACCTGTTTATGTCACTAGCCTAGTGCTCCCCCAGGTACAACCTTAAAAACACAACATGGCCCAAGAGGCTGGTAGCAGGATCACCAAAAAAGCGAATTACACTCCTGGTAGGAGTGAAGTCTTGTATTATCTTAGCAAGTTGTAATTGCTGCACTGCACCCTTGCTAAAAATGTCCAGCGCAATTGCCCTGTAACATCCCAGTTCTGCAATTTCTGCCCTGTTGTAGTTATTGCTGCTAATATAGCAGCCTGCAGTCAGGATTAAGACCTCATTGTGCTCGGCACAGTATAAATACATAACAAGATGCAGTCTCTGTCACGAAGAGTTTACAGATTGTCACCAGCTCCAAGCAGGAGCAGATTCCTCGCTCGAGTCAACGGTGCTCTGTGTGGGCAAAGCATCCCACGGCATTTTGAGTAATGCAGAAAAGAGGCAAAAAGGGGATTAACCGAGGACTGAAGCAAGAAGCAGTGAAGGGCAGAGGTGTCATGGCTCTAGGAGCTGATCCAGGCTTTCTAGAACATAAAAGTCCTGGTGATTTCAGTGCGAGATGATGAGCTGAGCTCTGCTGTGCACGGTCACCACTCCCTGGGTGTTCACACAATGCAGTGCAACACGTGAGGTCTCTGCAGGGCCTGTGGTTGGCCTCTTTTGGGTGGCAGTTCCTCGTGGAGATCAGTCAGGCAGGTTGGGAGGGTTTTAGCAAGGATGACATGAATGAATTTATGCCAAGGATGGAAGAAGGAGGAGAGAAGGAGGAGCGCAAAGCCTTGTGGTGGATGGTGGGTAGGGATGGTACATGGAGGCCAGTGTTACTGCTGATGTCTGTTTGAGCTCATTTCTGTTTAGCAGATTGCTCTACGATGCTTAACAGGGGTAGAGATAATTTGCTAAAGGCCTAAACTGTATAAAACATAATGCAGGAGAAAATGCATTTTCCCGTGGTTACATACTCTTGTTTTGACATTCTTAGCACTCTTCCATCTCCCCTGAAACCTGTAAACGTTCTTTTCTCTTCATTATGTTTTAGGATGCCAAAGGTCTGATCCAGAGCACTTGAAAGTAAATGGGAAACTTGTTCTTAAAGTTATTGATGAGTATAGGAGTCTACACGGGCAATGCAGAAGTGTGTCCGGTGTGTGCTTCCTCCCACTGCACTCTGTTCTCCATCTGTGGGATGGGTTTATTCCCAGGGATTTCACTGCAGTTGGCTTTTATATAAGAAAGCACCAACAAGCTGAAGCTCGTGGATGTATTCTGCATCTTCTAGCCCGTATCTAGATTCACTCTCTGATGATTTTGACAATTTTCTGGTTGGATCCTTTCATCTCCCTGCCCTTCGCAGTCTGGCTTTGCAGCTGTCCATGCTGAACATCTGCCGCAGGAATGTCAGGAAAACAGGTGTCTTTTTATTTTTTTTGTTTTTCCCCCAAAAGCAGAAACTCCAGTCTCCTGTGGCATCTCTGGGCTGCCAGCAGCAGAGCAGACTTTGTGTCTTTGCTTTCCTTAGCACAGGGATGGATCCCTGCTGGAAATCATCACCAGAGAACAAGATGGGGATAGGCCAGGCACGTCCTCCCTCTGCTTTCCATGGGGAAGCCTTCAGGATGGGCGTGGGGCAGGAGTGTATTATTTTCTTTACCATTATTTACCATTATATTATGGTTACATTGCCTTGTATTAACCAATATCTAAGACCTATTGAATTAGGCACTGAACATATATGTGACAAATCGGACAGAGAAAAGAATTGAACTGCTCCTGCCCTATAGCTTGCTTCTCCATAAGGGCCTTTCTTCCATGCATATTGCCCTACACTGTAACCTCTCTCTTTCTATCTCCAGCACCCTATTTGTGTGCCTGGCATTCCAACATGGTTTTGCTCATGGCTCAAGACCATGTCTGAAATAATAAATTGAACCTTCGGGATTAAATCCAGCAGAGGACTTAAGTACTTAAAGTAGGATTTAAGTATCATTTTGATACTTAAATGCAAAGTTGAGACAAGTGAGATTCTGCCAAAATCCTGTGCTGTCCCTGTGAGCCTTAGTAGTTGCTCTTAAAATGTCTTGGGAGTCTGAAATTTTGAATCCAGTACATTTAGTGAATGTTTGGCTTGCCAGGATTGAACATTCCTACGCCTACCACCTTTCTGATTATGGTGGGTACTCACAAACTGGCCTTGTGAGTCTGCATCCAGTCAGCATTCCCAGGACACGCAGATGTGGCCTGACACAGCCTGGGCTCATGACAAAATCCATCCCAAATAAGCACTGGCTTTGCCGGTGGGAATGACGGTTATCATCGTCCCGGGTCCAGCTCCCTCCTGGGGTTCGGGACATCAGACCTCCATATCTTCTTCACTAAGCAGTAGCTTTCCAGCCTCTTGGTGAAGAGGGAGAAGGTCTCCACCATCTGAAGCCACGCAGCTAGGAAGAAAGAATTAAGATTAATTGATGCAGCAGAAGAGAGGGGAAAAAAGGACTAAAATAGGAGGATTCCTTTGTCATCTGGTGGTGACAATTTACTGACGAGAATGAATTATGGATGCTGACCTGGCTCCCAGGACTATTCCTAAATTTTATCTAATGACTCCAAAGAAGAAGTCTGTAAAGTTCTGGGAGCAGAAACCAGGAGCAGGACTGTCCCCCTTCTGTGTCCCCCCGGCCCAATTAGGTTTGAATTATTTTGCATGCAGTGAAAGAGCTTTCACAGAGGAGCCCCCTCCAAGGCTGGGACCCCCCTTAGGGCCATTTGGGGTACCCCACAGATGTGGGTTCAACCCGCTGAGGCCAAGGAGTGAAGGGACCTGGGCTTCCCATGTCCTGGCTGGATGTGTTAGCCGCGAGGCTCCCGCCAGCAGCTTAATATTGCTGCTCCACCGGCTGCATTTTTACGAGGAATGAATCTTGCTAAGTTCCTCGGGGAAAAAAAAAAAGGCAGAAGTTGCTCCTCTCAGGATCAGCTTCCAGCCTGGACCCCTGGTTGGGAAAAGCCCCCACCCCGCAGCCTAGCACGAGGTATCCGGAAGACAAGACTTGGGAGCCATCCCCGGCTCCGCGCCCTTCCAGCACCGGCACTCCGGCCTTAGCAGGTCGGGCCGCTCTTCCGATGGGTCCACCGGCCCCCGCTCCCCACCCGCGCAGCCCCGAGCGCGATGGCCGGCAGCTCCGCGGGCTGGCGGTGCGCTCAGCACGGCAGCAGCGCTGCACCGCGGCGCCTCGGCCCGCTGCCGGGCGGCAGCTGCGCGGGGTGCCAAGCATGGTGCCCGTTGCGGGTCTTGTTTGCGAACAGATTGGTAAACCCTGACTTGTTGCATCAGCAGCCGACTTCCCGCACAGCCCGGTGTGCAGGCTCCGCTGGGGCCGCGCAGCCGTGACTCATCCCCGCGAGCAGGTCCGGCGCGCTAACAGGCTGTTAGCTGTTGTGAGAGTGATGCTGAGGATGGGTGGGAGGTGGTTTAACGCCCTTTGGACTCGCTTTAAAATATCTCTTTGTCCTCTCTGTTGCTGGGAAGTCAAAAGAATATGCTTTGTTTGAAATTTTACAGAGAGCAAAAAATAAAAAGCTTCAGAATACGAAAGCCTCAAATAGGAGCTGATGGCTCCAGTCTGGGCACAGACAATTGAGTTAGAGGGAATTTATAGCAAGCCGATCCTTAATGTGTCCCAGGAATTACTTGATTTGCTTGTTCTATTCCCTAGCAGAAGAAACTGTGGGGATACAAATTTAATACAGTCTAGGAGCTTGTGTTACAGTTTACTGTGTCCTTGGACAGCTGTAAATCCTCCTCTGATGTATTTGCTTAATATTGAGGCTTAACATGTTTTAACCACAAATCAGGCTACAATAATGAACTTGGAATCCGTCCAGCCCTTATCCCAGAGTCCCTACAAACAACTTGGGTCCCAGGGGGGAAATGATGGTGATCTACCTGTGAATATCCTCAGTCCCCTCTCGTTTTGGACAAGACCCAATAAATCCTGAACCCGATTCTCAGTTAATGCAAAGATTTACATTACCCTGTGCTGATTTACACCATTGGAGGAGCTGTTTCCATCAGGAACAAATTCAGTGTTTTAGTTTACCCATCGATCCACAGCTCAGCTAATGAAACTTTGCAGCCCTTAAAATGTCCTGGCTCCAACTTGAATGTCTCGCTGCATCTGGGTTTTCTCTCATCAGCACTTTAGGGCTGGTACTGCATTAAAAACTGCACACACGACTACAGTTAAGCTTCTCAATAATGAAGTCACTTTATTTATTGAGAAATTTCATCACAGGATACATGATTCTTGGCAGGGCAACTCATGAGCAGGAAGCCTGCAGTTACAAAGGTATGCGTAAACGGGTGTAAGGGCATATTGTTTGCCTTCTTTTTATTACAGGAAGGATATGGTTTGGTTGTGTTTTTGATGAGTTTTATTTAATTGTACATTGGGATTTTCCTAGACTTTGAGTTAAACTTTGCTAATATTTCTACCATTGCTGTGTCATGGATGGGGAGAGGCCAGCCCTGAGGTTTGCAGGGGACTGAGGAGTCCCTGCGCGGGGGTCTTTGCCCCGTGCATGTACCTCGCTGCCCCACACAGCTCTCCTGGGCAGCTGGCCTTTGCACAGGTCGGTAGCTATCCTTGTGGCATGTACATAGGAGGGAGTCTGGTGAACTGATGCTATGCCTTTTTCAAAATTTTGGTCTAGTATTTTAGGATTACATAAAAAAAATAAAATAAAATAAACCTACTGACAGAATGAACTAGCTTTAGACATTGAAGATTTCTGCTTCCTGTGGCTATTTGATTGCCTAATTACAGTCATTTTGAACTGATTGCATACTCCTTTAATTTATTTCACAGCATTTGACTGCAAGGCAGGACTTAATGCAGGGTGTTTTTTACAGAGGAGAGCAGGTCTTCCTGCAAACGAACAGGCAGGCCGTTTTGAGGGAGGACCTCTCTGTTCGGCGACCAGGAATAGCCCTGAACCAGGAGCCTGTTTTATCTGTCAGGTAGAAAACTCGGAAGGTTGGGAATGCTCTGTGACTGCCATAAGCCCTAATCCAAACTAAGCAGCCCAGCTCATGCCACCTCTGCTGCTCCTCTCTGTTCCTCACGTAGCTGTTTCTTGGGGTGCTCTTAGAAGCCTCTTCCTTCAGCATCATTATCTGCAAATATAACTACTGACTTTCTCACTGGACTTTTTAGTTGCTTTCTATTGAATCATCTCTGTCAATGCACTGTAATACAATCCAAAAATGTAACCCAAACATTTGTCATTAATTTTCTTTTAGGGTACAAAGTTTTGGCTAGTTTTACCATTGAATTTTGTACATTATAGGTCACGTTGTTTTGTGTAAGACACTTGTGTTGCAACAGAGAAACAGAACTGTTCTTCCTAAGCATTCTGAGAAAATGCTGCTATCAATCCAAAATACAATTAGAATTACTTTACCAGGTTATGTCAGGTTGTGAAAACAGTATCGGTAGAGGAGAAGAAAAATAAACAAGTCTTCTGTGTTTTGCCAGCTTTCCAGTTCTGGGGACGGAGCTTGGCTGACTTGATGGGGAAGGACACAGCTGATGATCAGTGGTTTCACATGCTTGTGAATGGTGCCTCTTATTGCTAAACTATCAGACTAGCGCTTAACGTGACTCAAACACGATCTCAGGGGGGTAAAATGTACACAAAATACCTGCCACAAACAACTCCAAGCAGCCAAAACCAAGAGCTGCAAACCCAAATACTGAATCCACTTACATTTTCAAGGTGTTGACGTGCCTATTTTGCCTACATAGTTAGGGCAAACTTTGCCAACAAACCCTTGCAGTCTCTGAAATGCCTGTGGAAAGCAGTAATTAGAAGCGTAGTCCTTGTTGCAGAATTTGTGGCCATAATGTCATTTTCAAGATGTTGTACAAGCATGAAAAAAGCCGGGTCCCTTCCTATACAACCAAATAGGCTGTGGCTGTTGGAGCTCTGCAAATACCACTGCTACATTAATTTCACTTACAATATTTCACTAACTGTCTGGCTGTCAATGTCACGCCAGCGCTCACTTGCTCCTCTTCAGATGAGTTCTGCCTGAAATGGTTTTGCTATAAAGAGCACAAAAGTCTTTTTGATCCAATAAGTTAAGGATAATCGGGGCTGGTTGTGAAAAGACTTGCACAACGTGTGGCTTTGCTTGTACGAAAGGCTTCATTAAGGAGACTGCTTCTCCTTAAAGATAGGTTTCCAGAATTGGATCAGATGATAGCTATAAAAATTGTTTTTTCAAAATGGTTTTTAGAGCCACTTAAGAATTTGAGAGCATTTATATTGTTTACAGTAACAAAGAGACTCTGAAGATACTGACCTTTGAGCTTTGATTTTAGAAGTTATGTGACTAATCCAGTTTTTACAGATGGCTTTTTTTTTAATGCTCATTGCAAACTTCAAGGGAATGCTTTAACAGGATGGGATTTGAGTTTAAGCTTCCCAAAGTTTCAGCTTTGGCCTGGTACCAGTAATTATACAAAGAAAATTGATTTCATAAGCTCAAGCTGTTGTCTTAGTGAAAACTTTTGTGTGAGAAACTTTCATTTTGTTGCATCTCCCCAGCAGTGATGAAGTTTACTAACACATCCTGCTCAAGAAAAGCTGACAATTTTAATTACAGAAAAAAATAAAGAGCAATTAACAACAGCAACAAAATCCTGAAGCTTCACTGGCCTCACAGAAGTGCAGAAAGCCGAGTCCTGCTTTTCGAACCCATCTGGACCGTGATGATGAGGAGAACTCCTCTGTAGCGCCACATTTACTAGCCTAAAGCATGTGTTGTTAATTCAGTATGTCTTAAGTCACAGCCTCACATCTATAAAGTTTAAGCTCAGCAGGAAAACATGAAAAAGCACTCTTATTAATCAGCAGTGCCAGAAATAAACCTGGATATCAGGAATTTAAACCTCATACTGCTCAGATGAATGTTGCAGCCTACAATATACAGCAGGGTTGTGTATTTCCTCTCTGTGAAGGATGGATGTAAGAAACATGGGGAAAAAAAAAGAGTAAAAAAAGGCATTTACTCAAAGTAGTTATCCTTATAGGAGTGCTACATAGAAATGTACATAAGGACGTATTTTTCTCCCACAGTTTAGACAAACAGAATTTTTTGGTTAGATGTTATCACCTGGAGAGAGCCCAATAATAAGTAATTTAGTCTGGAGAGGGGTTTTGTACATTTCTGATTAATATTTACAAAAGCCTTTGTGTATTTCTGCTCTAACGCTAATGAGGCAGCAGATCAAGTTTAACAAAAAGGACACTGTCGATTGAAATATGGTATTGTGCCCATCAAAGTCTGCCTCCTCTCTGCTTGGCTTATGATGAATACCGGGCTTTAATAGCGGGCTGGGGTTCGTGAAAAACTTATTACAGAGACTAAGAGAGAAGCCAAGAATGAAGGAATGCCTGACTGGCAGCAATCAATCACTCCCTTTTAGAGATGAACTGATCCTTCTTTTTTTAAAGTAACACTTCATAAAAAGGTTTCAAACATAAATATGCAAAGCATTAGAGCAATTACGTTCTGCGTGATCCCCACAGTGTTTCTGGTGCACGGCTTGGCTTTAGTGTGGTGTGTGTAATGAACGCAGTAAAATGGCAAATCTCTCTAAAAGAAGACTGATATTTAGAGGAAAGTTCTTGTCGAAGAGTGTTAATTATCTGGAGCAGTAAAGTGAGATTATTTAGATTACTTTTAACAGCACATCTCTGTATATGCTTTATTTTGTGTAGTTTTAAATATTTTTTGATAAATGAAGTTGCCATGCTAAGAGCAGAAAGACAAGTACATATGTTTACAGATTCTGGAAGTGGACAAGTGACTGGTATATTGATAGGTCATAGCGTGCAAACATTTTCATATTTACATGCCTAATTTGCACTTTTCTACATGAATTTTACAATGCATTTTCTACAACTGTGCCTGTAATCACTGCCATTTTGCACACAAATCAGGCACACAAGTATGCACAGTTTTAAAAGAAGGAAAGTAATTGATGTAGTGCAGAAATATCTTCCGTTAACAAATATTCCTTGCTCGTGGCTCCTTGATTAGTATGTTGAAGACCCTTGTTTAATATTTAACAAACAAATTCCCAGAATACAACGTACATATAGGAGGGTTGGAAACAGAGATGGAAGAAAACAGCTCGTTCCAATCAGCAGAAAAAACTTCTGCTCTACTCTTGTCAAAGCAAAGCACAGAGCTCATTTGAGAGGGGCAGTCCAGATGTTGCACCTAGGTACGAGCAATTCTTAATGACTTCGTTTCTTTACCCTGTTCAGAGAACACATCTTCCCTTCCTAATGGTCTGTTACCCTTTTTAAAAATAATGCTAACAATGGCTGGACAGTAGCTGTCAAATATAAGGAATGGTAAACTGTAAAATGTTAATGAACTAGTTACTCTAGCCGGTAACATTAGATGCAGGGTTGTTTCAGATGGTGCAGTCGAAAAGCACGAGGACCAAAACAGCCAAATGTCAGTAGTGAAATACCTGGTGGGTATCGGAGCCCTCCGCTGGGGTTAGACGCTGTGTAAACACTGTCAGGAGAGGAGAATCAGCTCGGGCTTGTGGAGTTCAGTGAAAGTCAGAAATATTTTCTTCCTTTCAGAATAAGAAAATGACATTTGGTGAAAACGGAGGTTCTTTCCCTTAGCAGAGACAGTGTGGGTTACTCATAAAAGCATAATGGCTTTCATTCAGAGGTGCCATATGGCTGCTTATAAGATTTCTGCACAGCACTTGCTGTAGCAGTAACTAAACAAATGGCACTATAGTACAATATAATACCTGTCAAGAGCAGTGATAAAGAATGTTTTATTTCCCCGCTCTCTGTCCTCTCCCCTCCGCTCCCCGGAGCGGCTCTGCGCGCCAGGCAGCACCCACGAGATGGGGGTGCCCGGGCCAAGCAGTGGCCACCGCCTCGGCAAAGGCAAGCCAAATCTATATATATACATATACAGATACATATATATACATATGTACATATATAGTTATGGGCATGCCTACTGTCTTCACAGCACTGGCAAGCTTCCCGTGGGCCCATAGCCCCTCTGTGCCACTATGGGTGGGCAATGGGCATCCTCGGAGCCCTGTGGGATGGAGAAGCCCCTCGGGCTCCTCGCCAGACCTGCTGTGAGCAAAGGCCATTCAGCACCGCCAAAAACAGGCGGAAACATCCCTGCCGGCTCCCTGGGAAATGTTTATTGCCTTTCCTTTTGGGATGCTAAGTTCTTAGGTGTGTGTGTGTCAGGCGCTAAGTATCTCCTGGAAGGAGAAGCTGTAAAATACCAGCAAAGGAACACACTGAGCTTGCGGGAACTGCTGTCCTCTAGCTCTTGCTGAGCGGGCTGGGCCCGGGCATTGCTCGTCTGTCTGCTGGTTTGGGTAGAAGATGCCTCCACCTGCGTCGGAGGAGCAGGAGGGTGGGAAATGCTGCAATCCCGGCTCCCGGGTAGCCTTCATGCGCTGCTTGCGGAATAACACATCTTCCCTTCGCCTCTGTTGCTCCCAGGAGGTTCATTGCAGGCTCACACTGGCTCGGAAATAGATTGTCTCCCCAGTCGGCACCCTCACACATCCCCTCTATCATGTTCTCCTTAGGAATCACACTCTGGGGAAATTTGGTTTAAACCTTCCTTGATTAAAAGCAGCGTTGACCACATAGGGAGTGAATGCAGGGCTTTTTTGTGTGCATTTGTCTCATTCCTTAGAATACTTAGTGTAGTCTAAATTCAAGAGTTTGCATGATGTATTCCTCCGTCCTTCTGTCCATCTGTCCAGACAGGCAGCTTGTCTGATGAGTTAACCGTTCTGAACGTTTTAATATTTATGTGGCTCTTGTGCAGCTCAGCAGTTGCTTTATGTGGGATTGCATATTTGATAAGATCACAGATTCACTCTGTGCCAAAGCTGAAGTCCTACTGAGGTCTGACTGTACTTCAGATGTCAAAAAAATATGAATAGGTGGTCTTAATGTTCTCCTCTGGTGTTATATCTGTCTATAGAGAATATAGCTTACAACAGATTAGAAGCAATAGAGGACTTGACATATACTGAGAGAGCAGTAAGAATGATGCTTGTTGACATTATCAGCTAAACCTATAGGGGAATTTTCTTTTTTTCTTTCATTCTTTCTTTCACTCTTTCTTTTTGTGAATTTTGCTTATTTGTTCCCATATGCCTCGCAGTTTCTGCGTCAAGTTCCAGTTTCTCTATCTAAAACAGTTTTATCAGTCTAGGCATTTTCAACATGCTTACCTAGTTCTTCGATGGTGCTCATTACTCTTCTACCTAAATAGCTCACAGGTCTGCCTATCTCTGTGCTGTTTAACGAATATTTATTTGCAAACAGCCTATGTAACTCTAATTCATATGTGGTTGCTTATTCCACCCATTTTAGGAATTCACTGAACCAGACTGCCTGTATCTCTATGCACCAGTATACTGCAGTCCCTCTGCACTTTAGACTTGTGTATGAAAAAAGGTTTGCAGCAAATGCAATTATGTACTGAAGAGATTTGTGCCTCTGTCCACACTGCTTTGGGGATGTACCCAAAAGTGTTAGTAGCTCATGAGCCTATACAAATATTTTAGGCATGAAGATAAATTCGCCATTTAATCACTCAGTCTTTTACAGTAAGTGTTGCAAATAAACCAATGAAAGATGGGTTACTGCTGAATGAGTCATGGAAATTCCTACCAAAGTTTTGTGAAATCCGAATGTGCAGTGGAGTGGGGAGAAGGAGAGGAACTTTCTGCTGACATGTAATGTCTTGATCCTATCTCATTCTTGTTCTTAGGAACAATTTCTGTGGTTAGATGGCCAAAACAGAACTTACAGACATGTGGATTTTGTAACTTCCTTTGGGAAATTACATCCTAGCACAAGGATGCAGCTCCATAGCACATCCAGAATGTCACCTGAGTCCTGTTAACACCACTTTAGAAATACTGCTTTCAGAGCCTGGCTCCAAAGATGGTATTACAAATGTGCAGCGAATGGAATATTACTTCCTTGTCAGTTTTAGATTTAAAAAATAGAATGCGAAACGCACTAAAACCTGGGTATGAAGCCTGCTTATTGGTCCTGGTGCATTCAGCACAATTTACATCAATAGGTGTCAACAGCCCGTGTTGGAAAATGCTTCTGTGCTGTCCCTAATTCATGGCGTGTTAAATACAAAGTAGGTTCGTTGCTGAGGCTCTCAGGCACGGACAAGTCCTGTGGTTGGTCGGGTACAGCCTGATTCTTAGCTCTGCCCCTCAGGGTGCCGCTCCGAGCTGCCCGTGCGCGGGTTGTGCAGGGGGCCGCAGACTGCAGCGCGTTGCCGCTGGGCTCGCGCTGAACTCTACCTGGTGCTGTGTGTCTTGGCTGGGGTTCAGCGCCGTGTGTTATTGGAACTCAAGGGCAACAGATCAAGATGATGTGAGGACCCAGAAGGCTAATTTGCTAATATGCAATCACAGGACATAGACACTGCTTTGTATCAGAGTAGAAGGAATCCGTATTAACCCCCCATTCCAACCATTAATAAAGAAGAGCACCCAAAAGGCTGAATTTCCAAAGCAGAGGCTTTAACCAGAGCTGAACAGGAAGGAAATATGATATAGGGCTACAGAGTTACTGCTTGTCTGAACTTGATATAGAGATAGGTCAGTGGAGAAGAAAATTTGGGACAATTTCAAAGACGGCGCTCTAAAATAGGTGGCAGATTTGGAATATTGTGCCATTTAAGCTCATTCACAATACGGCACAGGATGGAAAGCAGGAGATACTGAACTTTATGAGGGCATAGCTGACGTGCCGTTGCCTCGACGGGGACCACAGCTCCGTGGAAGCTCCAGAGGAAACTGGAATTGCTGGAGAGCTATTGGCATTCTGGCGCATGGCAAAGCGGGAGCACGCCTGACATGCCCTAACAAGAAGAGGTAATGCAGAACCGTAATTAACACGATGTTATTTTTAATTCACAAAAATACTGTTTATAGAGCTGGAGTGAAAGAATCTGACTCTTAATGAAGATTGATTGCAAGTCAGACTGTGCCTCTCGTGCTGCGGGTTTTTGTTCACTACAAGAAGGTGAGCGGGGAGGGAGCTCGTCTGCTCGTAGCGCAGAGTCCCCCGAGCGTCCCCTCCTCTCTCCTCATAGCCAGGGGGACTCCTGCTCTGCCCGGCCCCGGCACCGCGGCACGAAGGTCCCTGCTAGGACACAGACTTTGCGCCTTGCAGCTTTTGCTCCCAGCTGCCTAGAGATGTGGTGGAGCTGAGAGCCGGCGGCGGCACTGGGGTGCCCTTCCCAGGGCAGTCACCGCAGCAGGGCACAGTCCTGCCCCGCTGAGTGGTCAAGTCAGGAGGAAAACCACGTTTGCCCATAGAAGGTTTGCAGCACGAGAGCCGCACTGCCCGCCGTGTGCCAGAGAAGGCAGGGAAAAGTTTTCCTGACAATTTTGTTTGAAGCATTTCCAACAAGTTCCCTGCGCCCGTATGCTTGCATAGACATCTGTAGGTCCAGCACCCGTCGCCCAAGTGCCCCGCGAGTCGCTGCCCAGGTGCTGTTGGAGCCACATTCTGATCCCCCGGCAGCAGCAGAGCTAGTATCTCGCTGTACTGCTAATTAAAACCGCAATATTGTGCAGCCACAAATTTTACTGATGATCAAAACTGCTTGTATATCTTGTCACATCACCTATGCGTTCCTAGGAAAAGCAGGAGCTTGATTCTGCCTTCAGACGAGACTAAATTTGAAGGAAACTTGAATAACAGCTGACAAGAAATGTGAGATGCAGGATACAGAAGGAGGGAGGTTTTCAGATCCGCAGTTGAAAGCAGATTGCGATGAAGCTGCTGTATCAAACATTCCTTCAAAGCGAGGCAAAGTGCCTGCCGAAGCTCCTCTGTACGGAAGGTGATTTGGAGCAGGGTTATGATGTCCTGGAGAGAGCGAATCTGGGCTGACATGAGGCTGGGGACGCGGAACCTGCTCGCGCAGCACCTGCTCGCGTGGCACGGCCGGCGCGCGAGCGGAGCCGACTGCGGCTCTCGGGGGGCCTTTCCGGCTCATCCTGCCAAACGCAGCCGGGTGGGAAGCGCGGCAGGCTGCGAACGCTCCTGCCCGCGGGGGTTCCCTCCCCACGGAGCCCCATCAGCTGAAGCTGCAGAGGTCTGAGCAGTTTAACTAAAAGGCTGTGCTACCTGCGCCTCCACGAGCCCCGTGCTCATGTCTAGTGCGATCAGTCCCTGAACCCCGCGTGCTGCTCAATTTGGGGGCCAGGAGTTGGGGATTCCCATCCTGGGGAGCTTCCCAGGTTCCGGGGAGTTCACACCCTGCGTCTGTCTGGCTGCAGCAGCCGCTGCCCCTTGCCTGGTCATCTCTGCTGCCTTTTCTTCCTCCGGGCTTGATCACTTTGCACATATTTGCAAGGTGAATTCATCCCACTTTCAGGAACTCTTGCAGTTTTGATCTCCAGAAGTGGTGTGCTCTCCATGCTGCTTTTTCTTCTTCTTTTTTTCATGGTGTATATATTTTTTAAAAGGTACAGTTTTTGGCAAGGATCTAAGCTACCTTCTTAAAAGCAAGGAAGATATTTTGAATTAAGAGTAGCTCAGTATGGTGTGACACTGTCCTCAGCTCACCCCATTATTCCTGTGTGTTGTGGCACATATGGCATTAGTACAGTGTGTGAGATTCCCTGCAAAGCTAAGGAGAGGTAGGTTGATTTAAGGACATGGTTTCCAGCCAGATTTTCAGCTTTAACTTGAAATTCCCTTTGTGTTTGAGGAAGAGAATTTTAAATGTTATTTCAAGCAGATTTTCTTTCCAAAAGCTTTCAAGTGACACTCTCTAGAACACTGGACGTTTTAGCGGCAGTTAATTTAGAAAAGATGTGTGTAATGCAAGAGGAAGTACTAGATGTCATGCCCTTTAGGGAACTCAGGACATTTGTCTGTCTTGGTGATAGTGGCAGCCGCCTTCCAAATGCTGCCCCTTCCCGAAATGCGCAGAAGTGCCTGAGCAGAGCACTGCGAGTAAGACAAAATACCTGCTTTGAACCTCCCAGTAATACTCTTATTTTGAATACAGCCTTGGCCAGAAAACACAATTGATTCCTTACTCAGATCTTCAGGAGCTTCCTGTTGGCTTCCCAATAATGTGCACTTTTTAAAATGATATTGCAGCATTTTGTAAAATACATCTTAAATTCAGTATAAGAGGTAGTGGGAATGTAATTTGAAACGTTGCCCTTTACTGAGAGCAAGAAAAAATCCAATCACGACTACCTGCATTTTAAATATTGAAGATATGCAACAAACTGCTCAAAAGTAAAGTAAAGTATCCATAGTAATCATTTAGTGAATACTTTCAACAGATTATTTATTTATAAAGATGAGAATATCTGTGAAAATGGACAATTTTGAGACTGAGGAAACAAAGCCATTTTTCAATGAATATATTTATTCCAAAAGTTCCTCCCAGCTCTAACCCAATGGGACTATATATTCACGTAAGAGTCTTCCATTTCAAATCAATCTTTAAGCAGGTAAGAGTTTTATGCCATGAAATATTGCCTAATGATGTGTTTCAGATACAAAAGTTAATGTAGGAGTAGCAATAGTGGCTTTAATTTGTCAACAGCTTCCCCCATGGGAGTTTCATTGGGATTGCAGATACCCTACTTGTTTAACTGTCTTATTTGCAGCTGCTTTAGGCACTTGTATATGTGTTCTCATAAAAATTCTGCTCCCTATTCCCATTCACAGTTGTACATTGGGCTTGTGATTTTTAGGAATGTTGTTTCCTGGTTCTACGGAACTTTTGTTAATGCTGGTAATTAGCTTTTTTAGGTTCTTTAAATACTCCTCAGTTTTCTGAGATCCTATGGTACAAGTTTACAGTTCCGTGAGAAGGAAATGGAGAATTCAAAGAGACTGAATAGCTTCCTACCTTGTTTGGAACAGGACTAGACCCACAGTGGTCCCAGGAAGTCGTAATTTGAAGCCAGAAAGATAAGAATAGCAGATATGAAAAAACAGAAGCTCCCCTGGACTCCAGACAAAGTTCTACAATGCAATAAAAGATGCAGGTGACAGATTTTTAGGACCTGACAATAACATTGCCCATTCCTGCTGAAAAGTCCTGAGTGGAGTGAAAAAGGAAACTGTCTCATAGAACAGAGCAAGTTGAGGCCAAGAGGTATAAAACGGTGTGTGGAGCGGAGCGTTTCAGGGCAACGCAGGACATCGTCACCCATATCCTGATTCAGCTGGGAGCTGTGGGGCTGACACCTTCCTCACGCACCACGTGAATCGCGTCTTGTAACAGCTGCAGATGGCCAGAACCTGCCTTTCGTTTGTCACCTCCTAGACGTTGCCGTTGACCTTTTTTCTTCTGTGGGCTTTCTCTCACAAGAGGTCTGTAGAGCTCAGAGCGGCCGTGTTTGTGCTGTGAAAACCCAGGTGAACAGATAGCAGCACAAGGGCCCCCCTTGCACGGCCACGCACCGGGCTGCACGAGCCACGCGGCCCCGGCCCCGCTCTCGGAGCAGGGCACGACCTTCCTCCTGCTCCTCCTCCTCCTCACTCACGCCCCTCCAAAAAGTCTTGATAGGAACGAGTTGGCATTGGGTGACTTTTGGTCAAAGAGACTTTTTGGGTGCCGTGGTGATGATAGATGGTGCTGCGAGTTGTCAGGGAGGACTAGGCTGGCCCAGCGGGAGAGCTGCGGGAGAGCATCAGGTCCGAACGGCTCCTTCCCCGAACGCTCAAGAAAACCGACTTGGTTTCAAAATTCAAGCTACCTGCAGGAAAAATGCCTGTTAAAGGAATAAACGAATACATAAAAACATCAGCATCAGGGGAAAATAATTCAAAATAATCAAAATGAGATACCTCAGGTATTTTTTTTTCAGGCTATCTTGTGACATAAACTTCCCGATTTTGAATAAGGAAAATTTTTAAATCTGGAAAGTTGTCACAGGAGAGGAAATTCGTTTCCCATCCCGCCCAGAGACACAGCTATACAGCACTCTCTTATGTTTATCTTCCTACCCTTCTAAATAGGATAAGCAGGAATATAAATCTATATGGGAAGAGACAGGATAATACAAATGGTTTGAGTGAATCTCTTCCCTGATCATTTTTCCCTTCCTTCGCTTGATGTCACTGTATGAAAAATCTTACAGCAACAACAAAATGTATGGTAATAGTTCAAAACAAAATTGAAGAATTTCTGAAAGTTGAGCTGGAAGCATTTTTTGTCAGAGTTTATTGGAAGTATTTTGTATTTTTAAAAGTTTAGAAAACTTTTATGACAAGTAGATAAATTGTGGAACTCTATGAACATGGAATTAAATGGAATCTGAAAAGTGACAAACAGGGAAAAGAAAGAGCATATAATTTTAGAACACAAAAAGGTAACTAAATTTGAAAAATTGCATTAGTATATCATTTTCAGTATGTAAGCCATTAGAGAAAAAGTGTAAATTACACCCTGTAACAAAGTAAAAATGTTTTCAATGTTTAAAGGTAATTTTGTATTACTGCTACTATTACTTAAACTCTTAGCTCTTATAAATATCTAAAGACAGGACCCCTGGTGATATTACCTGTGTCTTAGGCAAAGAGCAACAATTTCAATTCCATTCAACTACATTTGTATTTTGCCAAGTGCTATCAAGCACTGAGTTGCATAATTTGCTATCTAAGTGAAATAGATATTTTTCGTGCTGCACATTTATCACTCTCCTGTGGGCCTCGTTACTGACAATCAAATCATAAAAGATGTTCAAAATTGTCATGATGCACTTATTTTCTCATGATATTTGATACAAATAGTTTCTTCTACAAAAATGGCCTTTTTTGCCATAACATTTTAGAGCAGCTCTTAAAGAAACAGGATGCAGTTGTTTTTTTAGCTGATTCTACTCAGGCTTTTGAAGAAAAATAGATTTTGATAGCTGATCCTATTTCTAAATATATCACTTGAGTCTCATTTCTAGGAATGAAGGGATTTATACCAAATGTAAGCAGATAACATAGCAAAATAAAAATACAGAGGAAATTCTATTTGTACCTGTAAGATTTACATTTCTCTTCTGTATATCAATGTGAACTCAGACACTGTGAATAGATAAACAATTATTTTTTAATTTATGGGACAGTAGCCATGGACGAAGTGATAATACCCCTATAATCCACACTGCCTCCCAATATATAGGCTTCTATATGGGCTCCTCCAAGCAACTCTAGGCTTCTTTTTGAGAACCATCAGTAGATCATTTGCTCGAGAAGACTTTCTGCTGACCGGGAATGGAAAGGAGATTGAGAACATTAAACTCACTTCATGTGAAGCCACCGCGCAGCCAGAAACAGTCTAAACTTTAGGTTATTGCTGTTGTGAGGCGGATTCGGGGCAGTCAGGGAGGGGAAAACTGGATCTATGTCCTGCAAACTCTGAGCTGAGCAGCCCCAGATGTGGCTTTAGAGGAGCAGGTGCTTTTACAGGTCTCAGCCTGCTGAAACGCAGGGAAAGCGGCTCGTGGAGCCTCCTTTCTGCACGCGTTCCGGCCGTGCACCCTCCGATCCCTCCCGGAGCAGACATGCCGTGAGCGGGAAGGCCGCGGGGCGCCTGCCTGCGCTGGGAGTGCGCCCTGCATTGTGAGCAAGAGACATCTTGAGGCTTGTGCTTGCCCAAATCCTTACGCTCGCAAGAGCAAAGCCCATAAACATTTGTTTAAGGCTGCCCTGGCATACAGAGTATTTAAACTTTTCACTGCTGCTGCTTGTGAGACTTATCAAAATGTACATATTTTTTCCTGAGATTTTATTCCCTGCACCCTTCTCTATGATTTGATGTGCCAGTTAAAAACTGATAGTCTCCGAGGCTGTGATGGAGATGGGTGATTCGTGTTGGAAATACGGCACCGCTGACCTCATCCAAAGGAACAGCTGATGTTACACTTAGAAGATGCTGGATATTTATTTGTAGGTATAGGGGAAAAATATATTTGTTAGTGAAATGGAGCTTGCTGCAGAGTGCATAAAGGTGAATTATTTGTCAGAAGACTGAAGGAGGTTTATGCAATATAGTATTATTGAGCTGGGCTATTAGCAGAGTGAATTGCTATTGTGACATGCCATTAAATTGTTTTTAGTGTCCACAAAGGTATCATTCTGGAGCAGGCTTGGATAGTAACAAAGTTATATATTTACTGGACAGCAGCAGATCTCAGAATAAAAATAGTCTAGCTGACCGTAAAGTAAAATAAGAGACAGGAGGGTCCCAGGCTGGAATATCTGACCTTTTGGGCCCCCTGCAAGTGCTGCTCTAGCATCAGGAGGTTTCCCGAAGGCCGGGGCAGCCTTTGCCGGAGCGCAGGGCTCGCGCGGAGAGGTAGGTTAGCGCTGACTGCAGCGTTCCCTCCTCGCCTTGGAAAACACACAGTGCTACAGTATTCAATCAAACGCCGTAATTTAATTGTATTTATGTTCTGATTGGGAAAAGAAGAAAAAAAAAGTTTGCCAAAATTATCATTTTAATTTAATGGCGCAGAAGCGCAGAAGGAGCCCTAAGTTGAGATTTGTTTGGGCAAAAAAGAGAGAATTAAATATATGTATATATGTATATACAGTTATACATATTAGATTAAATGTTTTAGAACATAAATCAGTGAAAGAAAAGTAATAAATAATGCATGGTGAAAATGTGATAATGTTTATTAAGAAGCAACAGCCTTGTCATCTTCATTTTCTTCTTCAGTGATTCTCCCCTCAAAGGGTTCACTCATTTGGGACTCCCTGCAATTTAGCCTGAGGCCACTCTCTCTAATTCTTGGTTGGAAAAATACCTGCTTTGCAAAAATAAGTTAAAAGCAGAACAACTGTGCACACTGAAGGTCTCCCCATTAAGCTCCTTAAAGGCCAGATAGTGAAATTGGTGCTTTTGTGGGAAATTTGATGGCAGACAATAGCAAGAGAGGGAGAGGAGGGCAGGAGGAGGGAAGGGAAAGGCGCCAGAGGGGAGGACCAGCGCCCCGATGGCCGTGTGCCCCATCTCCTGCACTGCCCACGTGCCCTTTCTGGGGCAGATCCCTCTCCGAACAGCAAAAACCCCTTCCCGAGGCTCCGCAGGGAGCGCAGCCTGCACACGCGCTCACGGCCCCGGCCGCAGGGCTCTCCCCCCTTGCAGGGCTCCGTTCGTCCCCGCTGCAGAGCCCTGGGCATCCCCGGTGCTCTGTGGGCTCCGGAGCTCACGGCAGCCCCGGGATTTACGTTACCTGCACAGGAAGATCTGGGAAACAGCCCTGAGATGCACAATATTATTATTCATTAAAGCATTGTTTGTAATCAGGCGCCTTTACCCTTCTTCCTTCTTTGTCTAATCTTTTGTCCTTAGAATAATGAGGAAATTTAGACTACCAGTTACAGAACTTTCGTACTGATAATTTGCAGCAGCTAAAACAATATGTTGACGTTTGTATGCTGTGACATATAAGCTGCTTAATTAGAGTTGCCATTTAATCTGTTTCTGTTCATTCATTTGCACTTGACTAACACGGGGAAGGAAGTATCCCCACCTAGGCTTAACAAACACGAGTAAATGTCTGCAGTGAGGAAACCAGCCCGTAATGATGATGTGTGCACAGAGCAGGCTCCAAACTTGCACCTTCAGCCACGTGTGTGAATGCAAAGAGAGATCCACGACTGAACATGTGTTATTGTGCACAGATGTAGGGTCTCATTTCTAAATGTCCCCCGCAGTGGATAACATTAGCTTGCTAGTGTATTTATGCTTTTATTATTTACTGAGGCTTTCCATGGGACATAATTTTAAATTATCCTTCTGTGGTTTATTAGAGTCTACGGAATTTTATTCATCAGCACAGCAAGGCACTAGCAAAAATAAAAACATATTCATGGTGCTCATCGCTGCATAATTAGATCAGGAAGATACTCTTGGACTTCAGGATTTAGATAGAGGGTTGATACATGTTCTGGAGGTAAAAACAAAGATTAAGGACATTTAAACTATGCAGCAATGGGAGGAGGCCCTAAAAGGGTGGAAAGTACCTGTGATCGCCCCAAGGCCCTTTTGTGTGGAGAGGAGCCCACATGCTAGTGAAGATTTCATCTCTTTTTCTGAATAAGGTGACACTAGTAGTAAAACTTCCTTGGAAGCGATGGCCAGGGGGCGGTGGGATGGGCACCTGGCGGCCGGGCTGGGCGGCTCCGGCGGCTCCCAAGAAGCCGTCCTGTCCGTACGGACCTGGCTCTGCCGTTCCAACTCGGGAAAGAGAATGTGTAAATTATGCTTGGGATTTTCAGTTAATGACACAAGCAGAAGTGCCTAAAATGCCACTGAAGATCCAGCTCTCAGCTTAATCAGAAATGGGAGAGCTTGAAATCCCCAACTCGCAACTTAGGCCCTACTGGCAAAATCAGGAAGATAGTTGGATGCATGTGAGTGAACTCCCGCTCTGCAGCTTCTGAGGCTTCACCAGCACAGACAGCAAAAGGCATCGCGGAAACTCAGGGGAAGCAAAATTGGATGGTCTAATATTTATCACCCCACTGCTAAAACCAAGGCCAAAATATGAGGAAAAACGTAAGAGGAGGACTCAGTGAGGAATACAAAATAAAGTGTAGCACAGGGTTCTTCAAATGATAGATTAATTTTTCAGCATAGCTAAAATTGCTGTAACCTCAGTTTCATGAGTCAGCAAGCCTGAAAACATTAATTTATAGTAATAAAAGTAAGGCAACACCTGTTTTTTATCCACCGAAGCTAAATTTGGATATAAAACCAGACCTGTTTTTTATAATCTGAAGTTTGGTCCTAGCTACAGTAAACCAGCTGTGTGTTTAAATGAAAAATATCTGATCCTCATAGATATTAAAGGCACGACACCACTGTACTAGTTAAAGGGGGCTTTAAATGGTAAAAAGTTTTATTTATTCTCCCTCTAAAATCCCTTAATAATGACAGTGCAGAACAAAGTATAACCGCAAATCAAGATCAAAATCTCTTTCCTCTCTATACGTGAGATAATATTGTTATTAAAGCTTAGTCTCCTTCCATATTTATGCAAATAGCCTTACCTAAAAACACAGTGACAATGTTACTCCATTAAAAAGGTTAAGAAGAAAATAGAAAGCTTCTTTTTATTCTCCATTCCGAACTGATTGTCTGATATCTATTTGAGCTTTATTTCTGGTGCAGTAAATGAATTTGTTTTGTTTAATTATTGATATTAAAATTGTTGAATCAGTATCTAAAACAAAGGATTAAGATCTGCAGTTTACAGAAGGATCTGCAACAGGAAATTTCTCTTCCATTATGTATATTAGCATCCACAGCTGGGTCAGCATATGGATGTGTGCTTAGAAACTTGTAGGCGTTTTTCCCCATAAAACATTTGTTGAACAAAAAATGTTTAAAACAGGGTGGGCCTTACTGGAACTGATCAAAATAGACACTCTTCCTTATTGCTTTTTAAAATACAGCTCTACCTATGTCTCCTGCACTCAAGCAACAGCTACTGTGTGCAAGTCCACTCCACTACCTGATTCTCAAGTCTAGTAGTTTTTAAAGATGTTCTCGAAATCCTTTGGTTTGTAGTCTGATTCTGCAGCACTGACACAAAGGGATCTCTCCTTGTGATAGGTGTTTTCCTTGCATCAGGATTTAAAATTGGCACATAAGCTGCAAGCTTTTCCTGCTGCAACAGGGTATTTATCTGATGCTAATCTCAGTGATGTAAATCAGGCAGTTGGTTCAAAGCTATTTAGGAGACCCTAAATAGAGACTGTACAAAGACCCATCTGTACAAAACAGGAGAAGATCAGGCTTTATGCGACACTTGACTGCAGGCATGGCAAAAATATCTCCAGTACCTCCAGTCAGCATGTGGAATTACACAGAAATGCAATCCTAACAAAATGGGGTGTCCCCAGACTAATAAGGCTAAGTCCTTGGAAACTACTGCAGTCTCACTGGTGCTGTCTAACAGTCTTATACACCATATAAGACCAAAATGATTGTTTTCAGGGGAAACCATCAGGCAGTAATTGGGGAGTTCGCATCCATCCTCATACAGGTCAAGCAGCTTGTATGATTAAATAGCTGGGTGCTCCTTAGAGGTCCTCGGCTTTGGAGAAGTTGACAACATAATTATCAGGGACGAGCGAACAGGTTTTGCCTAATTTTGAACCCACTCAGACGTTCTAATTTTGAAATTTAGCCTTGAATTTACAACTTACCAAATTTACAGCCCCTGTGTAATTACACAGTAATTACACATTTCCACACTTGCCATAACATCACAAGGAATAATTAGATTGGGTGAAATTTCTACCCTGACTTGCACTGACGAGTAGTTAAACACATTGATCCTATTGGTTGATTCATCGTTAAGGAAAGTACTGAAATCTGGCCCATGTGAATATAATCTCAGTTACAGAGAACACTATATATGAAAGATTGAGTCACCAGATACAGCATATACCATCTGTCCTGTTATTTATTTCAGGTGTTTGTTGATGTTGCTGTTTTAATGAAAGGCTCAGTTCTAAACGCTGAGTCCTAAAGTTATTTTCTTCCTTGGGTTGCATTTAATTTCTAGTATTGGGAGAAAATCGGGATGGAGTGTGAATCTTAATATAACTGCCGAATGCACTGAAGTGTATTTGTCTTTAGTATCTTTTACTGGTAAAGTTTCTCTTTTTATGAGTTAATTTTGTTGTAGAAGAACTGTCTATTAAATACAAGTTAATATCAATAACCATTTATGGACCAACTCATTTGAAAAGCTGCATGTTTAAAGGCTTTAACTATGATATTCCTTCAGAATTAGTTTTTTAACTGAGTAGTAACTTGTTGATATGTGCTACCACTCATTAATATAATGTCTTTCTTCTAATGCGCGCTTTGGTTATGTTTATTTGATTTCTTCTGCAGACAAAAGTCTCAGGAAAAGACATATATCCATGGCACCAATAGCGTGTAAAAACATCTATTATAGAAAATAATGTAATTACATTATCATTTAAGTGCCAATGTGCTGTAGACCCAAAGAAATAATTCTTATTAATATAAATAGTTTTTTTTTATGTTCTAGCAATCATTTTGGTCCTTGTGCTGTGGAGGGTCACAGCAAGGGGAAGATTCCCATCTTGGTAGAAAACAGAGCAATCTAAAAGACTCTTTTTCTTCTCCATCAGCAAACAGATTTGTTGACAGTAAGGCTCCAAAATGTGTCATTTCTGACCAAGATGTCATCTGCAAAATTGTGCCAGCTTCTGGTCACGAGTACAGAAAAGAGGGGGGGAGTAGCCAGAAATACGATGGAGTCACAGTCATCTGGAATGCAATGGGATTCACATCAGGTCCATGTTCCGAATTAGGAAGAACAGGATCACGTGCCGGGTCCCAGGTCTCTAACTGTTGGGCTATCGAGACATTGGCTGTCTCAGGCCGTGGAACTGCTCTGCTCTCTATGGGTGATTAGATGATTTTTGGCTGAGAGGGAACATTGAGAGCAAGGCAGTGAATTAGTGTCCTTTGACGTCACAGGGTGGCCCTATTCGAAGCATAGCTTTGAACACCTATGTTTCTGTGCGGAAATAAATACAGTTCATACTGAAGGTCATGTACATAGCTGAGTTCCCAACAAGCACAAGCCTTCTGCACTGGAGTTTCCAAGTACAACTGGCGGGTGTAAACTACATCAACATTACCTGGGTGAACCAATGTGAAGCTGCACCTTTCCCCCGGGAGAGAAGGGACCACGCTGAGCTCCTGCCCCTTAGCTTCATAGAACTGTTCAAAGAGGGTATTAAGAGAAATCTAGTCTTTCACCCCCATTTTTCAAAATAGAAGCTTATAACCATTGCAAGTTATTTTTCAAATGGAAATTACTTTATGAATTGTCCCAGCTATAGGACCACGCTAGCCCGGCTCACACAGCCCATGCGGCTTTCCCAGTCCCGTGGCAAAGATCTAGTGAACTTGGCCATCCTGTGCGTCACCTCGAGCTTCGAGAGCTGCGGAGGAAAGAGCTCATGCCGACGCGTGTTGAGCTGCCCGGGGAGCGCCCCGGCGCTGGTGGGTGTGCAGGGATGGCGGCTCTCCGGGATGCTCCCCGGGAAGCTGGGCACCGGAGCGCCGGCGGGGGCCGCAGCCCGGCATCGCCTGCTCCTCCTTCACTGCTGAATGAAAGGAGCCTGAGGGATCATTAGTATCCTTCCATCACTTCCTCATTAGTTCTTAGATAGTGTTTTAATGACAGCTTGAGAGGCTCAGCATCCTGCCCTCTTACTATTTATGATCCCCACAGTGCTAATGTGCACTTAATGAGAAATTCTTGTCTTGCTTGTAAATCCTGTAGTCGGCATTCAATTTATTGACAGATGTTTGCTTGGGCCTCTTTAAAATTACTTCATAAATCTTCCAGGATAAAAGGCCTCAAGTTTGGTTATTAAGACAGGCCCTTGTTGACAGTTTCATATTTAACTGTTTAGAACTCAACTGTCAGGGCTGTAATGGAGTGCGTGGCTGCGGGTTCGCATTCTTCGGGCTCATTTACCATGTTTTCTGCACCTATCAGGGTTTTTCTTTTTGAAGTGTGTTGACTGTCCCTTATAATCCCTTTAGTTAACTTCACGGTGACCTCCTTGTGCACCGCACTTACTCATTTAGCATATCAGCGTGTCAGCCGTGATGAAGTGTTTATGCTGATAGGAGCTGAGGGCTGAGCAAGCGCCGCATGCCAGGATGCGCCACGCGCCGCTGATACGAGCTGAGGGCTGAGCTAGCACTTCGTGCCGGAGCCCGCCGGACACTCCATGGACAGCCAGGACCCGGCCACCTCCTCCTTCCCCTGCATATTCCAGCATTTCCTCCTGCTGGGTCCGCAAAGCTGGCACGAGTGGGCTGGGGCGGCTGGGATTTGGGAGGAAATTCCCGTGCCCAGGCTTCCGGCTGAAACCGTCATCCTGCTGCACGCCCAGATTTCTGCGTCTTGAAATGATTTCCCTCCTCAGGCAACGTGCAGCTGCATCTGCAGCCCCGCAACCTGCGTGCGGCGCAGGGGCTCTCGCTGCATCCGAGCGGCTCTGTCTTCCACGGGCCATCCCGAGGAGCACGGACCGGGCTGCTCTTTCCAGCCGTTCGAAATCTCATATGGCTTTTAAAAATGTGTCATAGACTGAAATGTATTAGAGGACTCTGGTCTAAGTGCCCAAGCATTGAGGGTGTCTAATGACAGCATCTTAGACCATCATTTTAGCCGAGTGACTTTTTTTGTCTTTACAGAGAACAGAAAAGAGTAAAAATTTAGTGGGCTGCTAGAAGATTGGGATAATTCAAATAGCTATTAAAGCCATGACATCAGCCAAATTCTAACAATATTCACTCTGCTTAAGTCCGTCACAAAACATTCAGATCAGACATCAGAGGGTAATGAGCATCTCAGCTAAAAATAAAATGTTTGGTGGTTTTTTTTGCTTACTTGGTGGTGTCATGTTATATTACATTGCTTGAGTTGTGTCACATCACATCGTGTTACTTCCGTTGGATCCTCTGCTGACATGACACAATGCTTTCTATACTTGCAAGATATTTTTGATTGGTTACTTGCTACCCAACTGTTTTTGTTTAGCCATTAATTTCATAAATATGTGTATTAATTCAACTGAACAAACAGCTGATGTAGTTAAATATCTACAAGTAGAGACAGTTAATTCCCTGAACATTTGTAAACATGGCAAGAAAACAATTTACCAAACAAACCTAAGAGTCTTCCAAGGTCTTATATAGAAAAAAAATAGGAATTAGAGGATAACAGACTGTGCATGCCAGCATATCATTGGCTTTCTCACCTGCAATCGGCCAGGGTGCACACCACACGAGCATGGGCGATCTCTGTAGCATCCCGGGAGTCCCACATGTGCAGCGGCCAGGAAAGGCTCTCAAATGGACATCAGTCCCCACAGCAGGTTTTGGCCTTTTCCTCTTGTGATTAAAATGTGTTTAATCCATATGAAGCAGGAACGCCTCAAGAAAAGGATACAGTGAGCAGAAGGCCCTGAGATAAGGCTTTAAAGGGAAAAAAAATGCTGCTATTGTTTAGTAGTTATTTTTTAGCGGTTTTCCTAACATCAGTGAATGCTAAAGATAGGGCATGCTTTGATTAGGTTGTGAATATAGCCAATGTAAGACAGCAGATACCGCTTCCAATATAAAGCAGCACTCCGTGTGTTGCATGGCCTCCTGCAAGACCCTGATGGGCAGCAAAGCAAGATCCCAACCTCAGCAGTGGACATAAACTTGTCCATAACTGAATAAACACAAGGTGACACCGACTGGCACACGGAGATGGAAAGCCCTTGGAGTGGCCACCATCATCTCTAGCCTGGTGAAACCTGGAGCTATGGCCGTCATCTCGCTCAGCAGTTGGAAGTACTGGGCACGGGCAGGAAGAGGAGAGGAGCACACGGAGTTGGGATAGGGAGGTCCAGAGCACTGGAGGGAGCAGCCAGACACGTCACGTTCAAGCTGTTTCTCATCCCTTTCGATGGCTAATGTCACCTCCTGGCAGGTGTAACGGATGGCAGGAAGCACATGTCACCGAACGTCTTTGTCCCAACACGCTGCAAGGGACATGTGAAGAAATGACTATTTTGCAAAATTTATATATATATATATATATACATATATGAAGTCTCCTTATTAATAGCCTGCTACTGCTCCCAGCTGGATTCAGCAGTGTAATCCCTTTCAGGCTGGAGAGGAACAGGATTGCACCCTGAAGGATTTGTGCTTAGCTGCGACTTCAGGAACAGATTTGCCAAAGGAGAGAACAGAGTGTTCCCGCACGCACAGGTAGAAGCTGGTATTTCAAACTGAGCACACTGGGCAATCTTTGCTCATGATTCATCAGTCAAAACACGTCAATTTTATCCCAGAACAGCTAAAAAAAAATCTGCAACTACTTGACAACTACATTTTTGGTGCAGGTCCCAGTTCTTTCCCAGTTGGCCCATTGGCTTGTCTGTCAGCATCTCTAGCACACTGCGGAAAATTAACCCTGCAGCCTGCTCGCTTTGCTCTTGTCCTGTTTTTCTCAAGCGACTCCATTGCTTGAGATCCTCAAAGGTAAAAACAGCAGTTGGGCACCAACCCCTCACTAAAAGTCAATGGCAAGTGGGCATTTAAATTCCCTAAGTGCTTTGAAAAGTCTCTTCGCAGCCAGGATTGGCTTTTTGGATTTGCTTTATATTCCATTTTCAAAGCTCCACCTGATAATCTCTCACTTGCACCGTTTTGGTTTCATGAGTTTCATTCACTGGCTCAGAATCTCTGTTTTGTTTTTGGTCTCTCCTGAGCCTAATTTTTGTCACTACAAATTTCAGATTTTTTCTACATGGGGTTATAATTCTGCCTCTACAGATTCACAGTTTTGATCAAAGCTTAAAATATACTTGGCTAGATCTATCCTGATGCAACAATATTGATGTTATGGAATGTTTTTTTTTCTTGGCATTATTCTAGTTATTCTTTTTTTGTTGTCGTTAATGCAGTGTTCTGTTTCTCTGTAGCATGTTTTCAGGATACTCCTTAGGCTCACAAAAGCCTCTTGTTAAATTTACAGAACTGTTATGTATTCCCCCCAAAGGATATTTTAATTTTCTCTCCTAATGGAGAAGGATAGCAACGGAAATTCTCCTTGCAAGTTACCTTTCTTCGTGAAAAAACGCATCTGTTTCAAACTGAGAAGTGACTGTGGAAGCCAGAAAGTTGCACTCAGCTGTATCCTCAGGAAATAGAATCAGAAAAGAAGCTTTGCCCCAGGTGCTCCGATTCCGCCTGAAGTCCAAGTTTCCCTCTGAAGTCATGTTTCTTCTGCGACGGGCTGTGCGACTGCGGAGCGCGGCAGCAGCTGAGTCCAAACTGGAGACGAACGTCCTGGGCAGAGCGTTGCCTCAGACATTTTAAATTTCTTGACTTTTTTTGTCATCCAGATGTGCTGTTCCCATTCATCTATCATCACGGTACGAAGTGGACATGCAGTTAACCAGCAGTAGGCTGGGATGGAAGGACACACAGGCCAGTCCTGGCCTCTGTGACACCGCTGGCCTCTTGCCAGGCTACATGGTTGGCTCTAGGAGCATTTGGACCCTCCTGGTCCAGGTACAACCCCTGAATATTGCTCCATCCCTCCTTTCGTAGGGAGCTGCTGTGGCTGCTCCATTTGCCATGGCAGAGAGGTACAAACACATCATTTCAAACTGAGGTAGAGCTTGATTTTTACTTAAATTTGACAGTGGCCCATTGCTCCTCAGGCATCCTTGAAATACTCTCTTGAGATACTCTCTTGCTTTCATTTCCCCTGGCTGCAATAGCACTTGTCTACTGTGACCAAGTAGGTTCACAGTATAACGGCTGCAGTCACTACTCCGGGTTGTGCCTATAGCTTCTCCTGGCCCTTGATCTTTGCATCCCAGAGACCCTGACTACCTTGCACGTGATAGGCGGAGGTGTCTGGTTATTACTCCTGCTTTCCATAGGGATCCTATTCTTAATTTATAGAAAGACAAAAAACTGTCCGTGCAATGAAAATTTTCTGTGATCTATGTGGGCTACAAGTGATGGATGATGAAAGGCTTCGTATTAATGCCCTGAATATGTATAATCCTGAGCCCTCCATGTTCTAGGGTTAGCAATCACTCCATTCATTTCACACATTTCATCACATTGGCATAACTCAGAGCATGAAACCATATTGGAGCACTTAGAGAAGCCTAGACAGTGTTGGGAAATCCAAGGAATTTGCTCCCAAGTTCTCCCTAGGCTATTTCTGCTGATAATCAGCATCTAAAATGTGATGAAAATGCTTTTGTTAACCTTGCCTGCATACTTAGTTGTATTTCACGTCGCTTTGGACTCCTGATTAGTTTTTTTGTACACACAACTGTAAGCATCAAATTCAATAAATGTGTGGGAATGGCAGCATTATCACCCGGCGCCTTTGGAAAACGCAGCCTCAAGGGATGTATTTTCATCGCAGCACACGGAGATTTTGTCACACGACGTTCGTTAATCTTTTCCCAAACCCCGCAGCCGAACCCTGAGCAAGGCTCCCTGCTGCGCTCCAGCAGCTCCCGCCGCGCCAGCACGGGCAGCCGGACGAGCCAAGACGTTACGGTGGGTTTAATTTTGCTCCCTTTGCTGCACAGAGCCGTGTTTAGCCAGGAGAGATGATGTGGTGAATAAGAGCAGCTCTGCGACCGCGGGCGGAAGAGCAGTTTGTTGGCTTGGGCTCTGTCTCGGGGGACCGTGGCATTGTGCTTGTCCTGCAACAAAATCCGGAAAGGGCTTTACAACGTGGTCCCGCAGCTGGGGAGCGTCCGAGCTTGGCTCCGGAGAGCGAGAATGGATTTTACATTCACAGGAGTGGTAGTTTTCTGTTAAAACGTCCGCACTCGGTGCTTAGGAAAGCCCTGCCTGCTTCCCTGCACGCCCAGTCACCTGGAGAGCGGCTTCCCTGATGGCTGCTAAATATTCCGTAATTCCCTCGTGAGCAAATGGGCGCCTTTTTCCTCCCCAGCCTCTCTGGCGCGTTGAGGGAACCTTAAGTGGCGGCACTTAATTCTCTTATCAGGAAGGGCATCGCCAGGCAAAAAGTTGGGCCCGGTTTTTGTCAGGGCTCCCAGCTTGTTGTCTGCCTCCTTGGCAGCGCGAAAGCAGCTGCCCGTCCCCGCCAGCCTGAAATAAAGATAGATCCTTGTGAAAACATGAGAGATTTTAAAAGAAGATTAAGAAAGACCTGCCTGAGAGCAAATGGGTTCAGAGTTAAATTCCCCCTGTTTCACAGCATTCTTAAAGCCAGGATTTTGGTTCCGTTCCATCACTGGGAGAAATTAAATCAAATGTAATTGTGGATATGTCTAATCCGGACTGCGAGTGCGCTCGTGTAAAGTTACCCGGGCTCTCCTGGGAGAGGCAGCGTGTGCTGCGGCGCCGGGGGCCCCGGCGTCCGGGCGGCTCCGAGCCCCGGCAGCCGCGGGAGGCAGCGGCAGGTATGTCTGGCAGGGCTGCTCCCGCCTTTGGATTGCCGTTTCCACATACTTTGAGTCTTAAATTGCACAGCCCTTCCGACAGACACACATTCCTTGGTCTTTAAACTGCAGCTTTCGACTCAAAACCTCCCAGCTCCCCTGCGCCCGTCTCAGCCGCTCCTCCTCTAGGCAAGGCCCCTGGAACAGCCTCGTAACAATGTCCCGGTCAGCTCTTTTCTGCTTTAGAAAAGAAAGAGGAAAAAAAAAAAAAAAAAAAAAGAAAAGGAACACCCAAACCCCAAACCCAACAAAGTTGATTTCCTGTTCTGGGGAGCCATCTATCACCGGCGCTCCCATCTGTGCCGCTCCTTGGTGACAGAATGACAGGTGTCATTTATCACTGGAGCTTGCGGAAGCTGTGGGAAGAGGGATTGAAATTTTTTCTGGAAGCAGTCAGTGTCTACAGACTGCCAGATCATTAAAAAGGGGGCTTTCCAAAGAAAGCTGTGTGTAATGTGATTGCACTTACTGTCAATGACAGGCTGAGAGAAAGAAGAAACATCAAAAAAGAGAGAGAGAGAGAAAGAGCGAACGGGAGAGAAATGAAGTTTCTGCCAGGGGCATTTAAAGCTACAGCACAACAAATGCAGGAATCTTTTTTTGGTTTGGTTTCAATATCTGCATACTAAGTAAGCCCTTTAGAGATTTTAGCTCAGCTTGGAGTGCCAATAAGGAAACCAAAACAGGAAACTCCTTTAACAGCGCTTATTCGCATCACATATTATTTAGGGCACTGTAACAGAGTTTGTACTTTAAGGAGCGTGTCTTAAAGCACAATGACTTAAGAGTGGAATAGGAGCTAGCAGAGACAGGAAAACCTATTTGGTCTGCAGCTGAAGCTCCTAATAAATCAAAGGGTAGAACTAAGACCAGATACAAGGCCCTTTTTCAAAAAAGAGACATTTACAACGTCCTGTTTGCATAAGAACATTCAGAAAAAGCACCGTAATATCTTTATTTCAGCACCACCTAGTCAGACTCCGTTGGAGGATCAGGACTGAATCCTTTTTTCTTTTTATGGTAAAGAGCTTCTTGCACTGCCTATTACAGCAAATTGTCCTCCTACCTGAGGTGCATAAAACCAAAAATAAGACTGTGTGTTTATTGAAAAAAAAAAAAAAAAGAAGACGCACAAAGAAGATCAATCAAATGTTTTAACAACAAAAGAAAGCAGGAGCGAGCAAACAGTGTTTCTTTCTCTCTGTTGCTTTTTGTGGTCTGCTTAGGTTGCGTGTGTACGCCTTTGCCATACAACGTGCTTCTCCCTGCCATGTATGTTATGGCACGGTTTTAATTTGTGTAACACAGTGAAGCCAGGAGACTGCCAGGGTCCTGCACCCAACTTGGTCACACTTGGTGTGGAAAAACACTGGCTAGCCCAGAAAAAGTCCTTTGCGGCCCTCCGAGGAGCTGCTGGTGTTTGCGTGTGGAATCAGGGGATCTGCTTCGTATCCGCGCTGTCCTCCTAGGAAAGGTGCTCGGTTCCCATCTGTGCCACAGGCCAAGGGGGGACCTTGGGCAAGTCACCCAACTTCTGCCCATGTCAGGTTCTGCTCTGTGCAGATTTTGAGCTCCTCAAGGCAGGAGCCATCCCCTACTGCCTGGGATGAACCACGTGCAGCGCCGCGTGCGCTGCCGCCCGCCGGGCCTTTCCTCTGCACCTGCAGTCGAGGCCGTCAGCGCTTTGCTTGTGCAAAAGGACGGGGCTGCCCTATGCTCAACAATTCATCAATTTATAGCATTTGCTTATATTTACATAGGTATGTATTGATTTACTCCAATACTTGTCTCTGTGGAGAATTTCCTATGAAACGCATGAGATCGGAACAACAAAGCAGAAACATAGTGGCTTAACATATGTAAAATGTCACTGATAACGCTGCAAGACTGGATGACAAAACTCTTACATGTGGTCCCGTGGAAGTTTGTTTGTACACTCGTACCAATGTGTTAAATGCCGTCATATCATTCCTCCCATCACCAAACTCAGCATCATTCTTTGCTGGCATTGGAACCGCATAGCATGTGTGCAAGTAGATGTACATATTATATGTGTATATACACTCAGATATAGGCATATTTATACAGCAGATTCCAAAACATTTTTAGTAGGTTAAGACAAATTGTTTTTGCCTGACATTTTCAGTTTAAAGTGCTGGACCATAGTTAGGTGGGTTTCCTATGTGAAGCAGGTTGAGTCCAAATGCTTGAAGTGTCATATCCCTGGTGCAAAACAGATATCCCTGTTTCCAGCAGCTACATGAAGGAAGCAGAATACCAAATCAGGCCTCAAAGTCGTGTATATGGCTCTGTTGACATTTCTTTCTGTGGGGTGACAGAGGCTGTCCCTGTCATGCTCGGCAGACTCCACCTGTGCTAGTGCCGCAACACGCGAGTTTGTCTGCGTTTGAAAGCCTACCTGGAAAACATGTCCTGCGGGTCCACTGGGAGATGAGGAAAACTGATGACATGTCGTAGACACCGTAATCTCAGGGGAAACTACAGGTGGCAACAGAGATCAGCTTCATGTTTTAGATGTTTGCAGTAAAGTTTGTGTCCAAGACTTTCACTTCAAAAAGAGAAAGAAAAAAAAAAACAAAAAAAGAAGCTAAATTATTGCTGGTGTGGTTTTGCTTTGAAAAAAAAGAATTGCTGCTCACAGAGATAACATTTTGCCTTCTGAAGCAGTGGCTATAGCAGTGAGTTGTGGTTAAATGGCGGCTCCCGTCACTGCCGTCTCGGGACGCGCGCTGCTGTGTCTGCGCAGGGGGCTCCTGCCCGCGGCTGCTCGGAGCCGCTGCGGAGCCCGGAACGCGGCCCCGGCTGCGCTCGCGGTGAATTAAATGTGGAGAAGGCAGGATTTAAACTGCGTAGACGGCGGTGGGGCCGAGCTGAGCGGGCTCAAGCGTGGGGAGGCTGGGCAGGGCTGGAGCGGCCCGGGGCCGCCCGCCAGCCGCGCGCGGGGCGGCTCCTGGGCCCTGCTTGGCCCTGCGGGGCGGCGGCGGGCACAGGGGAGCTNCTGGAGCGGCCCGGGGCCGCCCGCCAGCCGCGCGCGGGGCGGCTCCTGGGCCCTGCTTGGCCCTGCGGGGCGGCGGCGGGCACAGGGGAGCTCGTGCGGCTGCGCCACGCCTAGGAAATTGTCACCTGCGATGAGAGATCGTTGCTCGTCCCCCGCGGGCAGCAACAAGCGTTCCTCCGAGAAGCGGAAGGCACGCGCCGTTGCGTCTCCTCCGCGCCCTCACGTACGTCTCTACCCGAATTTCCAGCCCGCACACTGCTGCCCTGGGCAGCCTGACCCGCTGTCCTTTCGCCCTGAGCCGTGGGGAACAGGGGGACCAACGGCACGGCTGTCAGGACACTGTTTGTACGGGCTGGCACACAAAGCCAAGGGTGCTTGAGGTTCTTGAGTGACGGTGCCTTGTGGAGCGGCCTCATCAGAGACGTTCCGCAGGCCGCACACCGCCTCGTGTCCCGCCTGGCTTTGGAGATGCTTCCCTTTTGGAGTTTTCTATGGAGAAAATAATTTTGCCCCGCTAGTAGTTGCCATTTATTTAGGTTGTCAGGAGTTATCCAAAGGCTACAGACTTCTTAGATAAAATGTGTGCCCAACATTGTCCGAGCAAATCTGAGTCTAATATTTAAACAACCTTAAAACCAGTCAGAAGACAATTCCGTGGGTAAATATTCCATATCTGCTTGGCCATCGCATGTTTTTCTGTTCAGTCTTTGAACAGGCAGGAATTACGCGGACCGAGGCCATTCACACCCTTGTCGTTTTGTTGCTAAGGTTCTGGGCTACCTGCTATGACCAAGAAGTCTCATTTGTAAAATTTGGGATCCGTAATATAATAAGTCACATTCATCTGAATGTGCCATGTGTGCTCTGTTTTGATCAGGTGCTGAGTACATTTTTCCAAAGCTGATTCTTTAAAATTAGGAAGAATTATACCGTAGTATAATAGTAGAGTAGCATGATAGTGTGTGATATTCTTCTGGCTTTTGGTCTTTATTTAACTTCTGTCAACTAGAGAAAATGATTTAAACTGTAGAATGGAAAGAAGGGAATCCATCAATATGTACGTTTTTCCCCCTGAGATTAAATAAAAGTTTGTGCACGTATTTACATTTTTTCTTCCGTAGTATATACTGCACAGTTATATTTGGAATGGATCTTCAGAAAAGCTGCAGGGCAGTTAATGAGAATAGGATGTTTGTACAATTCTGTAAATATTTTTTATATTTCTGGGAGCAGCAATCATATATCTTGATTCCCTTTTCTTCTAAGCTAGCCGGCTCACTTGGACTCACATTTAGCTTAAAGCTTTGGCCGGAGCTCACGGAGCAGGAAAACCAGCTGAGGAGCTGGTCGAGTGGGCAAGATCCAAGGAAGCTCTCAGGTGCTGAACGTGCAGCCCGCAGGAGCTGCCGCTGCGTCGCGGGAGAGGCCCTTCCTCCTCCTCCTCGTCCCCCTCATCCCCTCATCCTCCTCATCCCCTCATCCCCCTCATCCTCCTCATCCCCTCATCCCCCTCTTCTCCCTCAGAGCTCAGGCCGGACCCCCGTCCTGCGCGACCCCGCGGGCGCCGCGGCTCCGGCTGCCTCCCCCCGCTCCGGGACACGGATCCGCTCCCCTCTCCTGCACCGTCTTGTTCTCTCTTTCCACTCCAACTCCGCAGGGCAGGCGTAAGGTCGGGGCTGTTGATGCGTGTGGGTGCTCTTGGTGGAGCTGCAATTCTCAGCTTCATCAAGTCCATTGGTACGGGTGCGACTCAAGGTTTTTGAGGAGAATCTGCTGTTAGGGGCACTTCTGTGTGTGCTTAAAGCCTTTCTGTTATTTGCCTTTAAATGATTGTGTTTCAAGTTACTTGTTAAAATATCTTACAAATCCCGATAGCTGAATTGAGGGGAAAAAAAAGACACTAAATTTATTATCCGTGTTCCCTATCCATGTAAATAAGAAATGCATCATGTTCATGTTTATCTTTGTCACAGAAAGATTGACATATAATATCTCAGTTTATCACCTTGATATGGATGATCAGAGCAATTTACTTCATCCTGGATGCTAAAACCTCAAGGTTAGGTGTTCCTAAAACACAGGCATCGAGGATGGATTACAGCTACCCTTTCCTACCTTATAGGAGCTACCTTTTATACCTTATACAGCCACCTTTTCCTACTAGTGAAATGGTAGTGTTCCAGCATGAACTAGCTGATTTCTTTCTATAAAAAAAATTCACTGTCCATTTTAACTATCCATTTCTCTTTAATGCAGAGTTGTTCCTGCACTGGTTGTTACCACGAAGTAACCCGGCTCTGTCCATACTTGCTTAATGCCACATGCCATAGGACAGGGAGTTACGGGAACAGCGTTGAGGCTCCTTCTCAGTTTTGTTCCAGCACTCTGTTTCTTTATTCTTCATCTTCCCACACGGCAAAAGATATCTAAATGTAAATGAATCGTTGCCAATTTTGATACTTGGAAAAGAAATTCCTCCTTTATCAACCAGGCCCTATAACTGATTTAGTGACAACTTTGATCTCCTTCCAACAACCACCCAAAACTTTGGGAGGTCTCAGTGCGCCTGGCAGAGGCTTCCTGTGGCTGATGCCCCCTTGGACGTGGCCACACGAGGACGCAGGTGGCACCGTGGCCCTGGCGTCCGGGGCAGACCTTGCTGCTGCCGGGGCCAGGACATCTCACCGGAGTCTCAGCTCTCTTGGGGAGAATCTTAGTTTGTCATCTGAGGACGACAAACCTTCTTGATTCTCAAGTAATCAAGTAATATTATTTGAAATTATATTTTTCATTCCCTTTTGGTGCTTTTTTTTTCCGATTTGAAATGCTTTGCCTGCCCCTTTCCTTCCCTCTGCAGATCCCCAAGGGAGCACAACCCCACGCCCTGAGGAAGAGAGGTTTCCTACTCCTGTCCTCAGCCACAATTTCTTCTCTCTTTGGTCTCCCTGTTGCCCCACAGTGGAGAATAAATTGTGTTTTTTCAAGCTAATGGGGATTTTATATGAATAAGGACAGAATCCAGACTGCTGAGTTAGTACCAATTTCTCCTAAGCCCCAGGAACTGGAATCTGTCCAGGGGGCCGTGTGGGGATCATATTCACATGCCCAGGGTGGGCTGCAGTGGGATTATGTTTGGGCTGATGCTGCCATGGCTATCACTTTATACATCAATTATACGTAAGTTCCAGGCTCTTTCTATCTATATGTATCCTCTCTTGGCCTCGAACAACAACTTTTACTCATTCTAGCTAATGTAAATGTGGTGCACGTAAAGGTCAGAAACTTCTCTCAACCTATTGTCCTCCCAGTCATTTTACTTTTGTTATGATGTATAAGCAAAATAGTCCTGAAATTGTTATTTGGACCAACCACCCACCAGAGCGTTTCACCTATGGTTAGCAAAATGCTCCAAGATCCTCCAGAATGGAAGGTGCTATTTAAATGTAAATTATTATTTACAATATCTTATGCTTGATATAAGTTTGGGGGAAGTTTCATCTCCACACTTGTTTGTAGCAGCAAATCCTTTCATAGCTATAATTTATATGCAAAGATTTTCCCTGTCCTATCACACATTTCCCAGTATGTTTTGATGAAGCCTGAATAGTTCAAATTGAGCTCTAGCATTGTGCATTTTATTTATTTCATATCTTATTTGTATTAAGTTTTGTCAGAGGTTAGGGCTTGCTTTTATACGCTGGTAAGGGAGGATATAGAGTATGTGATTATGCAAGGTCTTTGTTATTTATATACACTGCATCCTGCGTGTGTGCTCCTCTGGAGCTCGACTGAAATGCAGGCTTCTATTTTAATTCTCATGAGCACATATGATCATTAACAGCTACTGCACACAGTAAAAAATAAAAAGTGCAATTCAAAGAAGGGTGCGTGTAAAGAAATATAAGGAGCACGTAAAAGAATGAATGAGATAAATTGGTTCCTTTCAAATATTTAACTTATCTTCAGTTTAAGAGAGGCATCCTCTGTGCTACCTCTGCTCCAAACGGTACTTTTTAAAACAAAATTTAAACATAACAATAAAAAATAATTCATTGCTTTTAATAACATTTTCAGCCATAAGAGTGGCCTTTTTTTTTTTTTTTTTTTCCCCAAGATTGCAATTTTGAAAATAGCAGGAAAGGTCATAATGTATTGAACGCCACCTCGCCACCTCTGCAGCGCCTCCGAGTTTCCGCCGGTCTAGGTTGCTGCCTCTGCCGACACTGGAAAACCTTCGGCACTGGCCCCGTGCAGTGGCGCTGGGAGAACCTGCCCTCTGCATCCCGCATCCCTCCAGATGCCACTCCAGCCTGGACTCCTTCCAGGAGCCCAGTGCCAGGGGCCGGTGGAAGCTAAGCTGTTTGCCTAGGAAAAGTGGGAAGTTCATGTTCCTCTCATTGTAAAGTGCTTTCTCAAGGTATGTAGATCAGCCCTTGGTAGTTTTACTGGGAGAAAAATTATGGAACTGTCACTCCTCTCCGCTGTATTGATTTACAACCAAAGCAATAATAACACCAGGATGCTCTGATGAAAAGCAGATGTCTGTCAAGCGCACAGACCTCTCCAGTGCGAGAGGCTCTAACCTTGGGAGCTGCTCCGGATTTTCCTTCCTGGTTTACTCCTCTTCCCAGGACTCAACGAGGGGTTGGCTCATCCTCATCCTCATCCTCATCCTCATCCTCATTCTCATCCTCATCCTTGTCCCGCCACTGCTCCCGCCTTGCCTTTGCCTGCGGTTGAAATAGCAGTTTAGCTGATCAGGAGAAACCCTCAAATGGAGT
>VZSV01000029.1:1324595-1346487 GCA_013398735.1 Nothocercus julius | reverse complement strand
TGTAGCTTTTTTTCCACATAGGTAGACATATGAATATATATGCACATATGTCTATAATATAAAATTTATATTTACTCTTAATGCAAATAGAGAAAAATCAAGTTAGTGAACAAAAAATGAACAAATCCTCTACGATGAAAACCCTCTGACTCTGTATATGCTGTGCATAAGCACTAAAAGTGGGGCTCAAAAAGAGCACCGCGAAACAGCAGACAAGTTTCTATAGCCTGACACGCTCAGAGCTTCGCACCCTCCCTGTGAGGTGCAGGGAGCTCCGAGGACTGCGAGGTGCCAGAAGGACTATGCACATTAATCCTCATGTTGATCATTCAAAACTGGTGTCTTACTTTTCAGGTGCCAGTTTTCCTGCGATTTTTGCCCCTGTGCTCGCGCGTTCACCCCGCACCACAGCAGTGTCTCCGGCTGCGTTATTCCGTTCTCTGGCCTGTGCTTTCAGATAAAAGTATTTTGCTTAGGAACTAAGTAATAAATCACCTGTAGGAAAGAGACACGCTCTTTTTTCTGTCGGGGACTAAATGTGAAAAATGGCTCAAAAGGAGCTGAGTGTAAATGATGGGGCTCTGTTACCGGTTGGGGCTTTGCTGAAGCCAAGTAAAGGCAGCGCACGGGAGGCACAGCTCAGGGTCACCGCAGTCATACGTCATATGCTGCAACAGTGCTGTATTTGGCAAAAAGATCAAAGAAAATCTTCTTCTTCTTCTGTATGTTGAGAAATGGGAAAGGTTTTCCCCCTTTTTATGTTCAATATAACTACACTGGAGTTTTCCTGATCCTAGAGATGAGATCACCCACTCCACAATATTATTAGATTTCAAGAGTTTTAAAAAAATTACATAAGTGCTAAGCATGATTTGACCTACCTTTCCTGTGTCAGACTGCTGAAATTATTTTACATTTATATAAATCCTTGCTGCTTTGCACTTTTTTGTAGCTAAAAATAAATGCTGTCTTGGGAGCCAAGGGTCTCATGGTGGGCAACTTATTGCATGTTAAATGTGTCACAGTAAATCTGCGAGAGGTTTTGAGCTGTAAAGGGACAAAACTTCCTTCTCTTTGGAAGGTAGAGGTACGTAAGTAAATCCATGTTCAGAGCAGAGCAGCTAGAAATTCCTTTTCACATTTTTCTCTCTTTTCCTGCAACCATCATGCTAAAATAGGAAAAAAAAAAAAAAAAAGTTTTAAGTGAAATAATTAACTATTGAAATCCTTGTAGAGAAAAATACAGAAATTCTAGTGGCTGCAGTGATTATATTTTATAAGCCATGCTTTAGAAGAAGGTGTCATGATGTATTATAGCTGCCTTTAATGGAGCAGTTATCATAAATAAATGCTAGCGTCGTCTTCCTCTTCATATCCGAGTTAGAGACTCATTTTCCTGGCAGGGCTGAGGTTCAGCTCCCATCAGGAGCCCAACAGGAGCAGATTAATTTCCTGGGAAGGATTCTGATTAAAGGGAAACGTGTGTTTTGCAGCACAGAAAGGAGGCTCTGAAGTTCCTCAATCCCCAGTAAATCTTTTGGGAAAGAAAACCTTGTGTCGCCCACAGGTCAAGGGCTTGAATCCTTTCTGATGAGTACATTAGTTTTTGATTTTATTTACCATTATTTAGACTACGAATAGGCAAACCCGATAAGAATTATTTGCAACACAACATATAGTGCCTATCTTATAGCTTTAAAAAAAATGATGAAACTAATGAAAAATGGCAAAAGAAAAGAGAATGAACTAATGATGCGGCTGAGGTCAAACTTGAGGAATGAGCACAGTGGGTTAAAACACCAACACAGTAATGTAGGTGTGAGCAAATGAACCGTCTAATAAATAATTAACAATTCATTTTCTTCTGTCTTTTATCTTTGCCTCTTTTTCCCCCCCCCTCTACTTTTCTGCCCGATGTTTCTGTTTTGCATTTTCTGTGTTTCCGCAATTAATTAGAAAACAAAATCAAAGCGCGGGGTTACAGAGTTCCCATCCTGCAGTCCTGCTGGAATGAGACGTCCTGCTCCCGGGATCCCGAGCTCCCGTGGAGGCTGCCCGTGCCTCTCCTACACGCACGTGGAGCCTCCGCTCGCCGGGGAGCCCCTTCCGCAGCCCTCCGTGCGACGTTCCCACGCGCTGCGTCGTGTTGTGCTGTCCCACGCGACAAGACACGGAGCTGCGTCAGCCGCGGCGAGCGGCAGCGCCTGCGTCGCCTTGGCAGGGCTTGGGCTTCCCAAAGGAGCTTTCGTCTTCCCCAGGGTAGTAAGTGATGCTGGAAAAAAATCCCCACATTGTCTGGGAAGTGACAGGTGCCCCTATTTTCTGCCTATCCAAATTAAGTTTAATCCGAACGTGTCTCCACACAGCAAATTTGCTTTCCTTTGCATCACTTACCCCCCTTAATGTCTGCTAATGTGCTGAGCTGCTCGCCCCGCTTACACCTTCGCCCAGGAGGGCAACTGAGGAGCTCGGCAGGGCTGGAGCTTCGGCAGCCTCAGCAGCCTTAGCAGGGCTGGAGCCCCTCAGCAGGGCTGGAGCCCCTCGGCAGCCTCAGCAGCCTCGGCAGGGCTGGAGCCCCTCGGCACCGCCGCTCGTGAGCACTCGGTGCGTTGTCACTAGGGCCGAGGATGCCCTGGCTGCTGCGAGCCTGCCCTGAGCGCTGGATTCCGCATGCCATCGCGGGGCTGTTCCCTGCGTGCTGGATGGAGAAGGGCACAGTGTGCGCGGCACCGCTGGCCGATAGGGCGCTGCGCGTCATGTTCTGTGGGCAGATAGTTGTGGGGGTGAATGCTGTGTGTGTTCAGAAACACACAGATTTCCTGGCTCTGATGCAGTTCGGAACCGCTGCGTCGTGCCGGCCTTCTCTGCTGTCCAGCGCCTGAGACAATGGTTAAACAAGCGACAATGAGTATTTTGTTGCACTGAATGCAAAATGACCGGGACACCGCATGCTTCCCGTTCCCGAAAGCCCTCCATGTCGCATTGCCGTTCCTGCTTTATGTGTCTCAGGGGGGAACATTATAGAACAAATGATACTGGTTTTCTCGAGCAATAGCAGAGTAAAATATTACCCGCCCATTCAAAAGTTACCTCTGATTGTGCTATTCAGCTTCCAGCGCTGTTTCACATTCAGGGTAACTTTTCTAACCTTTGAGAAATATTGTACCACTATTGCCTTCAAAACTAATCACTATTTTTTATACTGTATCTATAGTGCTGTCCAAGTACTGTAGCAAGATCTAGTGAGAAAGATTACATGAAAGAACTTCAAGGTTTCCCAATCATTTTTAAAGGGAAAATACTAGGAGAACTTCAGGACCCTGCACATGCATTTGCTTCAGATTCTCACTGTGCTTTAATAGGCAGCAATAGAGCTACAGGGATATTTCTATCCCAGGTAACTTCTTTAATAGGAGAATTTTGCCCCTGTGCAGCAGGGGTTACGTGTTACATGGTGCCACTTAAACTCTTTTCCTTCCCAGGTCAAGGTCTCAAATGGGGTGAAAGTAGAGCAGATAACCCCTGTGTTTCACACTGGATATTATCAGCAGTCATATCATTATTTTCACAGAGCCCATTTTGTCTAACTGGGATTAAATCAAAACCACTTAAGGAACTGAAAAATTCAGAACTTCTTGTTTTCAGTTGGTGCCATGTAAATGAAAGTTTTTTCCACATCAGAGTTAAATCCAAATCCAATCTACCCAAGCACTGTATTTATCAACATCTGCCCTAAGATTTTAAAGCCAGAGTCATATTTCATATCTGGGTGAGGTGCAAGAAGAAATTGCCCTTTATGTTTGAAAGCCAATGGCAGAGGGAGCATCCACGCACGGAATTTCTCCCCTGGTCTGGAACCGTCTGCCCAAGGGCTTCTCAACTTCCCGCTGCTCCCTGCTCTGCGTCGGTCTCCACTCCCCGTTAGCGCGTGGGCCCCTTCCCGTGAGGCCTCTGGCGATGAGATTAGTTAACAGCGATTTGCGCAAGTCGCCTTCCCGACGCAGGGCCCCCGTCCCGAGCAGTGCGGGAGCAGCTCGGGTGATGGAAACGCAGCGATTCGCGATGGAAATGCAGCAATTCGCGATGGAAACGCAGCAATTCGCCCCGCGGAGCCGGCGCCCGCAGGCTGCGCGGTGAAGGAGCCGCCATCCTGGCCCTCCTTCGGGTGTCCCCAAGGTGCAGCGCGATCTGGCCTCTCCTCCCACAAGGACAGCTCCTTGTCCCTGGGTGCCCCTTGTTTCTTTGCTTTTGCTGAGATAAAGTGGAAGTTTGTGGGGAAAAAAACAAAGAATTAGCAGCACTAAAGGCTGAAGCCTCCAGTATTTATCAAAAGGCCGGAGGGCAGCTCCGAGGGAAAGCGGAAGGTCGATACCCCGATGAGGGTCCCCGGCCGGAGAGGGGCGGCAGGCGGCGCAGATCCGCATCCGTCTGCCAAGCGCCGCTTTATCAGCTACTTTTTGCTGCTCATTCCCTAGGCTGGGAATGCGGTGCCGCTGCTCCAACTCTCCCTTGGCAAGTGCAATTTTAAAACAATGCGGAACAAAGAAAAATGTGTTCCTGATATAATTATGCCTTCTGCAACTTAAATTTTAGGCACTCAGTTTCATCTCTTACTTAAATGTATCTGTGTATTTTAATAGGAACATTCAGCTATGCTTTTATTAATGCAAAAACATTAAAGCACTATCCCTGAATACTAAAGCCTTAAAGGGCCATTTCAAACAGAACCTGTCATAAAATGTGCTCTCAAGCGTGTCCCCTTTAAGAGATTCAAGAATTAAATGTTCCCGTATGTGAATTTTATTTTGTACAGCACATTTGCTTTATGGCTACAATTAAGTTAGATGTGCCGATAACAATGTCTGCTTTCCATTTTAAATCGCACATTTCAGACAGTGTGCATTGTTTTATTATCTAATCCACATGCTTTTAATTGCAATTATGGTCCCTTATGAGTCCCCTGGGAGGGCATGATTGCAATTAAAAATGTAATTTAAATGTTAATTAATTACATTCATTTTCTAAACTGGGAAAATTTCATTTATTATTTTCATGTGTTGTGCACTTATCCTAAATGCATTACCTTCTAAATGTTTTTTTTTCCAAATTAAGTGTTATGTTTATAAAACAGGGTGTTTAATACCCTTTAAAATTTTGTTAGAATGTTTATACAAATTATTACTTTAAATTAATTGATTCCAAGCTCTATGCAGAATTTATATGTCATGCAAACCAGAATAGAGTTGTTTTTCATATTCTGCTGAAATTACATTAACATGAGAACCGAAAAGTTGATCAGAAATATTCCCTGTTACTGCATGCGCTCTTAGGCACTTCTTGCAGAAAAAAAATGAAAAAAGAAAGTTATTGGAGGCGGCCACTCGATGCCGCTGAGGATTCTGTCGCTGCTGGTTCTCTCGGGCTCTAGCTGGAGCGCTGTCCTTTGCAAGAGCAGTTTAACATCTAGCATAAGATGCTGCAACAAGTGCAACAAACTGCAGGAGGAGAAAGAGTCAGAGGGTGTGGAAAGGAGGCAAAGAATCATGAACCTCGTTCTTCAAAAGCGGTAATATTAAAAATATACTGATTGAAAAAAAAAAGGGAGGGGAGCTATTTCCATTGCCTGCCATTTGGTTTTTAATATTTACCTAATAGTCATGTTGGCTAGAAAAATATCTATAAAAGATGCAAGCTGAGATTGTCCATGATCCTATGACTCCGAGAGCTGAGGACTGACGAAAAATAACAAACACCTTCACAGCCGGGCACGATGCCGACACCGCTCTGCTAATCAGGGTGCAGGGCATGGAAACAGATCCAGAGCCACTGATACCACAGGCTGACTTTCATTGCCTTTCGTACGGAATATCCAAAGTTTAGTATTCCGAGTAAGAAAATTCCTTGAATTCCGGCCGCTCGCAGCCGGCAGCCAGGAGGAGGGAGCTGCAGGGCCGGGGAAGAGCGTCAGGTACAAACGGTTTTGAGTCACTGGGCTCCGTAATTAAAACCTGATTAAAGATACCCGGATGCATCCCATTATCTTTGCAAAAGATATTCTCATTACCAGTTTGTGGTCAGTTCATTATATAAAAAAAAAGAGACTGTAATTTATTTTCTCAGAGAAGATCACAAAACAAACCAATTAAGGCAGGAGAATTCAGAATTGCAAAGTTCTGATAGATAACAGCTCCTCAGAAGAACAAGCTGAGTCTAGAAGATACAGCTGAAAGATTTTTATTTTAAGCCAGTGCTGCCGGTTGCACGGACACTCTTTTGGAAGGCTTGAAGCATGAAAAAAAAAAAAAAAAAAAAATCAAGTTAGCTAAACTCTAGTGTATCTATTTTTAAGTGAGATGAGAGTACCCACACTGCCTGTTTGATTAAGTTAACTAGTTGCTTAAGAAGTAAAAATAAGAACAGTTTAGGTGAAACCTGTGCTGAGGGTTGCGGAGCTTCGTTGCAGAGCAAGACCTGGGAGCTGGGGACACGCATGGGCTGTGGGCAGCGAGTTGTGGCGTTAAATGAAAAGAGGAGAAGAACTGAAAAAATGAAAAGAGAGCCCTGCAGGTACAGTCATATGTCAGCTACTAGGGATAAGAAGTGCATTTTTATTTGTACCATTATAAATGAGGAGAAGATCTGCCAGTTCTCAACTGCTTAGGCAGGCCTAGGTCAGTTTGGGGTGAATTCGCCTCTCTGTAGAGCCTCTTTCCCCATTTCGTTCCTACCCCAAATCACACATAGTTCTGAAGCAGTAAAATCTTCTAAAGATTTCCTTTGCATTGATCCTGGAAGCCCCTGGGGCCGCCTCCAGGACTCCCAGCCATCCCAGGGCCATAAAATGTGGCAGGAAACGGCACCTCCTGCACCCGGGGTTTGCAGGCTGGGACTACATCCAGCCAAACCTCCACCTGGGTCCGGGGGAGGCCCCGTTATCAGAAGACAACCCTGGAAGTTCCTCGTCCACTCAGGACACGGCACTTCATTGGGTGATGAAGAGATCAAAAACTATTACACGGCTCCTGATAACCCTCGTTGACCATCTATTGAGAAAATCAGATTCTAAATAAATTACTATTGTACTTTAAAGCTGTGCATGGCATGTCCTACTTACTGGGTGACCTAGATAATTTCCATAAATTAACCTCCTCTACCTCCCGTTTCCTCTGCCATCCTGCTGCTTCCTTCCTCCCTCCCTCAGCCCATGCCCTGGATGGAGAAGACAGCGATGCTGTGCTGAGGCTTAACGTGACATTAGGAACTTACCTGCCTAAGTGTTCATTTGCATCCTGCTCACTAGACTTGTCATATAGCTGGGGAGAAAATATATTATGAGATGTGTACTGAATTAGCTGTCAATTGTAGTGAAGCTCTCCCTTAACTATGTGAGGAGGAAGCTGTTGAATGAGCCTCAATCTTGCTTTTTCTTTTTCAGCTGAGATGTTTCATTTTAGTCATCCAACCCCAACCAATTTTATTAAGTCTGCTGTCAGCCGTGACCCCCGCTGGGGCCTGGCGGGGCTGAAATAGTTATGCTGCCTGGTGTCACTCGTGCCAGCTACCGCTGACACTGCGGCTCAGGCGCGGGGGGCTCTCGGAGCAGCAGCCACGATGAGGGAAATGGGAAAGGCTCAGGGTAAAGAGCCCCTTGCACTCCCCGTGCTGCTCCCAGGGCCCTTCATTTCGGTGCTTTGCGCAGCACCTGCTGCGTGCAGGGAGCTCACGGAAAGCGCACGGAGAAGCCCCTCGCGCCAGGAGGGCAGCCTGGCACTGCCGCCACTCCGTTCCCAGAGGGAGGGAAGAAACGCGCGTTTTGTGGCAAATTGCTTCCTAGGGTGGCTGTAGATAGAGGCGGTGTCGGGCACCATCTTTATGGCATCCCTGAAGTGCAGTTAGTCCTGTACGGAGCTGGTTCCCAGGAGCCTGTGGGCAAAGCTAGGGCTGCGGGATCAGGAGCGCGCCTCGTCCGTTTGGACACCAAATTAGGTCGTCTCTCCCTTGCCACTTCTTAGCCTGTAGAAGGAAAGCAACCCTTTTAAAGTGCAGCCCACCTTAATGACTGCAAGGTCATAAAAGCGCTACGAAGGACAGTTATTGTATTTAATGCAGATGCAGTCAAAGCTCAGCCAGGGGACCGCTCACCGTCCTCTCCTTGGTTTCCTGCCCAAAGCCCCAGGGCGCTGCCTGGGGTGACCTGCCGGGGCGCGCGGGGAGGCACCGCGGTTCTGCGCGGCCCTGAGCGCCGGGGAGGCCCCTGCGACCCGTGGCCAGGAGCAGCCCTGGCAGAGAGCAGACTGGCCCAGAACTTGGACCATCCAATTGCAGCTGCCTGAGATCGCCACATATTATATTCTTCGCACGCCAAAGAAAGTTTGAATCCTGGAAAAGTGATACTTTATCGTCAAGGTAACCAGAATAGGTTCACCAACAATTTACGTGGCTCTTAAGTCTGTTTACATGCTTGTTTACTTGGCTTTTCTCTACAAGAAAAAAGGAGTTACCTTAGCAACTGCCTCCCCACACGCGCCGAGGCTGCCGGCGCTGCCGCGCGCCTCCTGCGCGGAGCCCGCGGGTCCCTGTCGCCGGCGCGGCGCGTGTGCCGGCGCGCCCAGGGCACAGGCACGGCCTCGCCTTGCGGCCTGTTTGCTGGACCAGAGCAAGGGCTGGTTGTGCCTGCGTGGCTGAGGAGGAGCCGCGCGAGGACCATGCCAGGGACGGGGGGAACATTGGCCAGGACGTGCCCCGGGGGGGACACGGATGTGGCCGCCTGCCCTGGAGGGGGTGGCCAGGCTGTACCTGAGAGCTGCTGTTGGGACATTTTATTTACCAGACAGAGCCATCGTGAGCCTTCTCTGATACAGGAAACCTGTATCTCCCTTGAGATCCTGCCCTCCTTCACAGAGAAAATTAAAAAAAAAAGAGACTCCAAGGGCGGCAGGAGGTAGGTTCATGCTAGAATAGGATCCATTTGGCTGTGCAGGCAAATTATGGGTGTAAGAGTTTTGTCCTTGCGTCCCTTACTCTATTTTTGGTGTTTTGTACTTAATCAGCTTCCGTTCTGAGCAGCAGCACGCGCAGAGAAGCCGGTTAGGGGGATGCTGCCCATCCTCTGCCCTGGCCGGGCTTTCTCCTCACTGAAATTTTTGACGTGGGGCAGCATCCGGGCAAACTGCCCCAAGTCCAGCGCGCTGATCACTGACCGCGGCTGCGTTCGTGTCTTCGTTTAATGGTGTTTGTGAGAGATCTGCTTAATCAAATGCCCTCGCTTTGTCTGCTTTCCTTGCTCATTTTGTTTTAATATGAGAACAGCATAAAGACTCCGCACTGACTGCTGGGTAGCTCTGATCCTGGGACACCGTTCACTTTCCAGGAATGATCAGGGCCAGATTTTTAAAGATATTTACGCATCTACAATGAAATCCTGGTGGGATTTTCAAAAGAACCTCAGCAGATTAAAGCCTCGATTCCTTTTAACCTGCTTAAACAATTGTAAAAAATGCTGTTAAGCCCCTACCTGCACCTCAACCCACCTAAATACCTTTGAACACTTAGCGCCTTTTTGTATCTACGTTCCTTCAGTGACCTTTGTTTTCCTTTTCTCAATTCCATTTCCATCCTTTTTTTTTCCAAAATCCTGATATGATATTCACCTCCACTCTTGCTTTGCTATTTTGAGCTTTTTTATAATGTGATTTGCATTATTTTCATCTCTTTAGCCTTATATTCATTACGTGACTGCTCTATATTAATCTGATTGAGCTTGTATTTTGCGGGGGGCACAAACCTAACTCGCTGTTACCTGCCAAGTTCCTAGAATCAGGTCTGCCCCAGCAGGCACATTTCAGTGCTGCAGTTAATAGCAATGGTCCTTAATACAAACCCTTAATGCAGCTTTTGCACAAAGATGTTTAGGATCCTCTGTCCGAGACTCCTCGATTGCCTGTTTTTTATAGCAAATGACTCTCAGAGCAGGAGTTCCCTCATGGACCATCCCTGCCCCTTCCTTGACTGCGCTTTATCCCAAGCAGTTCCTTCTTGGAAGCCAAGCCCAGCCTGGGCCCAGCACGGGTGAAAATCCTCCTGTAACAACCCTGCAGAGCAGAGCAGAGCGGAGCAGAGCGGTGCGGAGCAGAGCAGCAACCAGCGCCACATGGAAGGGTGAAACGCTGGAGCCAGAGGCATTTCTTTTCCCTATAAAACACACAGAAGGTTCTTTCCTGTTTTGTGCTGCCTCCAGAAGGGGAGTGGGTGTATTTACTTATTTACACACTAATGACAACTAATAATAAATAGCATTTCCCACCCAAGAACTTCAAAGGCCTAAACAAAGAGGGCCAGTGATTTTAAAACTTGCTCCCATTTTTTTTCGCATTGCAGAGAGGTGCAGTGTCTGGCTCCAGGCTGAGTCCGCGGTTGTGCTCCGCACTCTAATTCCCGCACTGTGGAGCTGCACAGCCCCACTCTTTTCCCCTTACTCTCCTTTTAACATATCTTTTTATACAAAAAGTTTGGCCTAAAGTTGTGTCCCGCTCGCTCAGCGATGCACAGCACGTTTTGGGATACCCTTCAAGAACACGTATTTAAGGCGGGCTGATCAGCTGCTCCAGTGTCTCTGCTGCTTTATTCACATTCTCTCTTCTTTGAGTCATTTTTCTTTGAAGTTTCTCAAGCATTGATGGGCGCAAGAGAGCCACTTTGCCATGTCTTTCCCCTTTTAAATTATGGGTTTCAGTTTGGCAAAAAAAAAAAAAAAAAAAAAGTTGACAAGAAGCAGTTGTCAAGAAACAAGAGCGAAATTCAGCCAGCAGAATCTCTTGCTAATCATATCGGTCTCCCAGTTCCTTGTGGGTCTGATGTCCCACAGCTGCCCTGTGCTGGAGGGGAAGATGATGCCAGTAGCGTTGGGTTTGACCAGAGCTGTTTCAGGGTTAGTTTGCTACCTTGTGATCATGGGCAACTCACTTTTGTGCCTCGATTTCTCCAGCAGTAATGGGCTCTCTCAGCCTTTTCCCTCTTTATTATCGCTCTCCAGGGAAGAGACTTTTTTTATCCTATTTTTGAAATGAATATTGTGGGCCTATTATGCAGTGTTTAATCCACTTGTTTGAGGTTAGGAAGGCTCGAAACTTCCTCCTCCTGGCTTGTGTCTTGGTTTGATGCCCTGTGTCCGGCAGTGCAGCTGCTCCCCCTGCCCTCCCGAATTTGGGAGTGACCCCCTTGGTGCTGCCAGCCCTGGCACTTCTGCCCTTGGTTTGCACAAGCCCACGCCAGCCACAAGTTCTCCCACTTTTGTGCCGACTAGCAATATGGTTGGCAAAAAACATGGCCTGGCATTTAGTGCACAATATGTTCCTTTTCCCTGCTGTCTTCAAGCAGCCATAACATTTTCAGTATCTGGTTTCCCCAGCCCCTCGTCACTGCAGCAGTGTTCGCATGGTTCAGACCCAACGAACAGGTCATACCCACACAAGCTGCCTCTCTTACATGAAAGAGGGTGATACCATTTAACATTTATGATGATTTCAAGCCAGTTAGCGAATATAAACCCTCCCTCTTTCAACTGTATTTCCTTATGTGCTTTCTCTTCATTTTGGCTGTAAAGAAATGGCTAACTCTACCTCTAGAAAAAGCCAAAAGGTCCATAGCTTCTCTCTACCACTGCTGGAGACTCTGCTGGGCAGTTCTGGGCTTCCTAGGTACCAAGGCCACAGTCCCTGCTTCTGTACTGTCGATGCTCTTCAGTGCTGGTCTGGACACAGTTTTCTTGTGTGACTGACTCCCTTCACCAGCCACCTTCATCTCATCACTTTCTTCCAGCCAAATGGAGTAAGCAGAGAAGAGTGGATTTGCGCTTCAAGCAGTGACTCCGGAGACTTGGTTTCTTTTGCCAGCTGTTTCAACACCCTGCGTGACCTTCACCAAGCCATTCCACTTGGCTCTGTCTCAGTTTCCCCATCTGCAAGGGGATATGAACATTTGCAGAGCACTTTGAATTGTTATTAATTCTTCATAGAATATCTGAAATGTGGTGAACACTTTAAGATGCTATAAAAGTACAAAGTATTATTATTAAACTCAGGAGGAGGAAGTAGCTAGCCTGAAAGGTGCTTCCTTCGTCAGTCCTTCAGAGGAAGGCCCTTATCGTTATGACCTGAGCGCAGACTTTTTATTCTGCTCTTGTAGAGGGTTAATGGCTACATTTTTTTTTAAAGAAGAGCTTTTAAATAAAGGTCTTCTGCCTCAAGCTGGATGAGCACAATCACAATGAACGCAGCTGATGGTATCTGAAGTTTTGCTTGTGCATCTCGGTTTGAAGCAGGACACAGAATGGCTCTGCAGGCGGGGGGACCATTTGCAGTCGGCCAAGGAGGGCTCTGCTGCCCCCCTGGCAATTGGCGCTTTCCTCTTACCCACCAATACACAGTAGACCCAGGGCAACTATAATGGCTTGACAACAGTTGCACATCCTGGTGTTTTGCTGCTGTCTTGGAAAAAATAAATAAATAAATAAAAAGAATGTCATGGACAAATGAATGTTGACAGTGGCCATGCCAAACAATTCAAGAAAAAATTGCAGTTTTATACGTATTCCGGCTCCCTTTGTCAATACTTTGAAGATGGTTCTTATTTCAGAGCAGGTATTGATTGTGTATAGGTTAGGCCCCTGGTTCCATTTGTCATTTCTGATATTATAGCATGTTATCGTTTAAAGCTGTAATGGGAGAGGTGGCTGAGCTTAAAGCAAGCTGGTTGTCTGAGGCTTTGATAAATAGCTAGATGGTCTTTGTTTCTGCAGCAGTGAGCAGTTGGCTGCTATTTGCTTTACCTTTTATCCAAGAATAACTGTGTGATGGGTTCTGGAAGTGAACAGTATCATTTTGTCAGATGTGGTTCAGAACTAGCCGGGTGGTCCTAGCAAAGCAGCTGAGGGATTTTTAACACCCGACAGGATGTGAGCAAAGGCCCTGTGTAAAACTGAAACAATTCTGGCTCCACATGGCTGCTTTGGTGGAAAAGTTCTCAGAGTTGTTTTTTAAGGTGAGAGGACGGGAAATGCTGGGGGGGCCTGGGTGGGGAGGGATGATGCCTTTAAAAGCAATTCTATTCTTGTGGAAGGGTCTTAGGAAAAAGATCAGAGGACAATAGGTGGATTAGATTTCTTTGATGAAATAACAAACTTGCAAATTTTTTGCAGATCTGAACAAAAGGTCTGCTTTTCAGATGCAGCGGGCAGCCCCACCCCAGCCTCTGAAAACCAGGCCAGGACAATGTTTGTGCCTCGGAGTCCACAGGATTGCAGAGAGGGAGGCAGCGCACACTTCACATTCCTTCCCTCTGCATCACTTATAATTCTCAGAGTTTCGGTACGACTTTCATGAAATCACATCTGTTTGTCAAACTCAAAACTTCAGAGTTGTTTTGTACCTTGGTTCCACTTCATTTGAACTGCCAGGAGTCTGGAAATGTTAAGTGTTCCTTTTCCCTCTAACAGACAAATGTGACCTCTTGTTCTCTGCAGAACCTCTTCTCTCGACTTTTGGTTTCAGCAAACTCAGATCGCACCTGTGGATGGTCCAAACCCAGCTCCCTTGCGTCAGGCAAGACAGATTTAAAATTTGAGTTTAGCCACTGATAACAGTGTGATACCAAGATCTGTCTCAAACTCATTTCAAGCCTGTCCCAAGCCAGTGTTTGCCAGCAAAGGTGAATGGGGAACCTGTCAGAGACTCAAGTTCTCTCTTGCTGGTTGATGTCTCAGCCCTAATAACGACAGGCTCATTCATGTCTGGTTTATACGGGGCAGCTTTACAGCACTTCTTTGCAAAGCTTCTGATCGAGCAAGATGTCCTAACTGTTTGGCCCTTGAGGGCTAGTTAGGGTGCCTAGCGTGATAACCCATGGCTGAGGGAGCTGGCTGCCCTGTGCTGCCTCCAGCCCATTGAAACGGTAGCGCTTAATCCTTCCCTGAGGCGGGGTTGCCCAGGCAAGCAGCAGCACATTGCAGCCACCCCTGCTTTTTCAGAAGTCGCAAAAGACTGCTCAACAGCCAAAACAGCTCACCCTCCAGGGCAGCTCGCCCCGTGAGGGCAGGGGAGACCTTCTTTTGTGTCTGTAGGAGCGAAGAAGAAACTACCTTTCCTGGCATGGGCACAGAAACCAACAGAAAGGTTAGAAGTCAATTCTGTGATTCTCAGTCCTCTAAGTAACACTAAATTAGAGCAAATCCTTGGGAGTTGGTGAAACTGCTGCTAATTCTTAGTTTATGGTAAGCTGTACATGCTGTGGTGGAGAAAGTTTGTGGAATGCAAACATGGGAATTTGGCACTTCAATGCAAATCCAGGTTTCTGTGGCTGTTAGAGAAGGTTTAATCAACTCCTTGTACGTCTCTTTGATGGTGCCTCCCTGCTGTTCCTGGCTCTTCCTAGGACTATATGTGCAAAAAGAGAGAGGAATGCTTCTGCTGGTAGGCAGGCCCGCACAAATAGGCCATGCCTGTAAGCATATGTGATCTCAGGAGACTTTGCCACCCATTTTCTAGCCCAGATTGAGATTCGCGTAGTAGACGGCGATGGTCTTTTGGATGGCTGCAGCCCCAGTTGGTTTGCACGTGCGTTAAAAGGTCACTTTGCACTCTTCAAAGAACCAGACATTTCCTACTGTGTCCACAGCCACAATGTCCCTGTTCACCAAAGTTGTTCCTCTCTCAGCCCCGAGATGACTGAATTTCAATGAGGCTTTATTCTTCAAAGTGAAAGGTGCTGTCTTACAGTAAAATATTGTTCTATTAAACTCAGCCCGTGGCAGATCCACTACTGAGGGCTATTGAGGCAAATAAGAGTAAGGTGATGGCAGTGTGTGGTCATAAAGTTGCAGTATTCAAAAATGTAGAAAAAGCAGGTTGTCAGATTTCAATAAAGCAGTCGAAATGAATAGATACATCTCAGAGCTGGTTGCTTCCTAGTGGGATGGAATTTGAATAATAATATCACACTTGAACCAACATCGGGCTGGATTAATGGCTAGCACAGGCAGAGTACTCGCGTGGTGAACTTGCAGCAGCACCAGCAGCACCGTTGTAGGTGTTACTAATGATACAGCGCGATGCTTCTGCTTGTTTGCACACAGAATGGAAAAAAAAAAAAAAAAAAAAAGGAGGAGGAATCGGGGAATTATTGCTTTAAGCTGCAATTTTCAACAAAGAAATCTCACCATTCCAAACTGTCTAGACCTTTAAAAATAAAAGATGTGCCATATTTACAATGCTCTTCAGTATTCATGAGGCTTTGCTGCCTGTTGTAAGGCGAGATGAAAACAATACTCAGTAGATTTTCATAAGTGACATGCAACTGTAAGATTGATAGATGATGTGGATTTAATGTATGTGGAGTTCAGCGCCAACATAAAAGCTGTGATGTACCCAAACACAGGGTTTATTAAATCCCTGTTTCCTTAAATGATCATCCAAAGCCTTTCACCACTTTCTTCTACCAGAAAATGAAGAAAAGAACATAGGAAAAAAAGAGAGGAGGGAGAGAAAAAGAAAAAATGCACAGGATTCCCCTTAGTTTTGGGAGAGAATTACAATATCGGAACTGACAAATATTTAGACACTCTCTCTGCATAGAGATTAATGTGAGAGTCAGAAATACATGGAATACACTTAAATTGATGTGATTTAGTTATGAATGGTTAAACATAAGTATTCTCTGTCAAATGCCCAAACCCAGTATATTAACTCTTTCCCCACCCCAGCGCTTCCGTACGGCCTCCCAAGTTAACTGGATTCGTCTTGGAGGCCTGGGCTGCGTGGGGACGGCATGTCCGGCGCTGCCCCCGGAGGGGACGTGACTCGAAGGTCTCCTGGACACCTCCTGCCTCCAGCCACCACGGCTAGTCCTGCTGAGAGCCACAGGAGCTGCGGCCGAGGAGCAAGGGATGAAGGGGTGAAGGACGGGGGCGCACGGCCCTCCCGGGAGCATCGGCCCGGGGAGCTCGGCTGCAGCCGCCGCCGGTCACAGGCGCGAGCCCTGCTGGGGCCTCACGAGGCTGCTCCCAGGCACCTCGGCCGGCTTTGCGCCCTTGGTCTGACACCCCGCGCGTTATTTTCTCTCTCGTTCCAACTTCACCCTTCAGTCAGCATCCTTGTGAAGCAGGGTTGCCTTATGAACTGTCCCAAATCCGCTTGAAAACCGGCCTTGCGTCCTCTCTGGCGTCCCCAGGGCTGCACCACGCAGGCGCCGGCAGTTGTGTTTGCTGCTGCGCGCTCGCCGCACTGTTTAGCAAACGTATGTGCTCCGTAGTGGAAGGTTTCACTTAGTTTCAGGGTCATTTCCTGTGACAACTGAATGTCTGTCTTCTTTATCACCTCAAGATTTAGCGAAATGATATAATTAGTGTGTTTGTGCTCCTGAACCCAGCCAGCTGAAGGAAGCCAACAGCAGGCGGAGGGAGAGCGGTCCTGCTGCTCTCCAGCCTGACCTCCCCAAACCACCGGGATTACTCTGATATTTATCCGTGGTGGGGGCCACCGCCTGCGGGCAGGTGACCCTCTCACTGCGCTGTCAGTCGGACATTTCCTGTGATGCTGGAAGCGCAGAAGGATCACGATACACCGTGCGAGATGTCACCCGGGCCTGAAGCTGGAGGCGGCAGAATTCACTTCCTATCAGCTATTCTGAATCAGTTATTTCGGGGCAACTTTTCTATTTCTAAACAAAAACTAAGATTTCAGCTCTTTTCTTCCCTGACTTCTCTTTGCTTGGTGAAAGGAGACCTTTCCCAACAAAATGTTGATTTTTTTTTTTTACTGCAGCAAAATTTTCTACTAAGAAAAATTTTATAAGCTTTTTTATGAACTGCACTAGGGATCTTTTTGATAATACAGAAGGAAGTGCTTAAACTTGAAATTGAGGGACATGAGACAAAAATGAAAGGAAAGGAGGTCTATGCATATCTACTCAAATCTGTAAACAAGATAAAATAAGTGACTGTGTTCACTCTCCGTTGGTTGCTGCTAAATATTTTAGGAAATTGTTTACAATAGGACTGCTTATTGGAAAAACAAACTTCAGCAAATACTCATGGAAAACAAATAGCAAGTCCAAGTCCATATTTGCACTAGAAATTCAAAGCTAAGATATGTATTCATGCAGTAAGGGAAAAAGAAACTCCTGTGTACCTAGTCTGACTTTCTAGAATTGAGAATTTGCCACAAAATGCTTGTGACAAAGTGATATATTAGGAATTATTTGCAGAAAACATTTTGAGTAATGAATAATACAACCAAGGAAACTTGTAAATCGCACGTAAGGAGCTAAAATCATCACATAATTTTTACAGTGTACCTCTTTGGTTTTGTTGCCTATGCTATGAGTGCACCTATTTTGTAGAATCCTTAGATTTTCTACACAGATTTGATAGCATTTGCTCATCTACATAATCACCTGAAGAAAGTGAAAAAAAAAAAGAGTATAGGATATGGATAGCTAAAGCCCAGCAAAGAGAGATGGGGAAAAAACGTATATGCAAATAAATACATGTAATCTATTACAATAGTTGCGCCTTCTGAAACATGCCTGGTTTTGCCTCCTCTGTTTTCTGGAATTCTTCCCTCACTCTACACAGGCTTCCCTTTACCTAGAAAAGCCTGCATAGTGTTGCTCCTTCTATTTCGTTTTGTTGTATTTTGTTTTTATGTTGACATTTTCCATGTGGGAAATCCTAAAATTTTGTTTAAATATTTGAGAGACTCAAAGAACTTTGACAAACCAAAAAGATTTGGTAAAAGAACAATTCTTGGAAAAGTTGGGGGTTCATCCACCCCTGCTTTCAGCTAACAGGAGCACATGAACATCCCAAATCTGTGGCTTTCTTTTTAAATAATTAATTTTTTTTTTTTTTTTTTGCATTTTTCCTTTTTCCCTCCTTACCTGTTGTTTACAGGTTTACCCTTGTCTTTGTTGTATAGGTGAGGCCTTTTTCAAACGCCCACGTTGCACCCAGGCTGGTTTTATTTTTTTCTCCACTCAGGCTAATTTGCACTTTCAGATTGGTATCTGAAGGACTTTTGTGCCTCAGCATCGGTTTGTTCAGGTCACCCCTTTTCTCTATTCATTTCTTGCAGCAACCTACACAAAATGGATGCTCTTCAAAACAATCACAGATTGATTCCTTTGGGATTCTACCATTCTTCCCTGCATAGAAAGTTGGGATTATTGAGCACTAACATGGATGGGGAGAACCATCTGTTCTCCCAAACAGGTCCTAACCCGGCCTTTAACTTCTACAGCATGGCCCTCCAGGTAGTCTGCTGGAAGCTGTGATATTTGGCTTTTCCTCACAGTTCTCATGCAATATTAAGTGTGTCACACTCTACCTGCTTTGAAAGGTTAAGGTGAAATCTTAACTTTTGGGATGCAAATATTAAAAGCATGAGTGTGTTTCGAGAGGCTGGACCATACATCTCCTGGGCTACAGCCTGCATGTGAGCCTGCGAAGTGGCACCTGGGGTTAAGTAATGGTTTCCTCTTTCCTCTTCCTGGCCTGCGACTTAGGCAACTGGAGTTCACTTCCCACCTCCACCATAAATTTAGAAACACTGAATAGAGGGAACTTCCTTATCAGTTCCAGCACGTTTCTGTCCCGGGATATCGTGAACATACAAACATATCCCCCCTTTCACAAGCTCATCAAGCCCACGCAGCCCCAGACAAGTCCCTGTGTTGCTCCTCCTGTAAGGCAGAGGCCACAGACCTTTCTTTGTTCTGGCCGTGCAGATTGGCACCTCGGCGTAACGTACCCAGAGCCTAAAACAACAGGGCCCTCATCTTGCCTGGGCCTCCAGCTCTAACAGTAATAAGGTGAAATTAAGAACAAGCACAATAACAGCAAGCCGGGTTCTAAATAACGAGGAGGTTAAAGTGTGGCTTTATCTGCTTCCCTTCCCCAGCGCAAGTGCACATCCCAGCGTGTTTCCCGGCGCCCTAACCTGTCATGGCTGTGGCTTGAACTTTTATTTGTAATTTTCGTGAGCCTTCCAGTCCGGTGCAATCCCTACACTGAGGTGACTACTTTGAGTTCGCTTTTTTTAATTAAGGTTCTGTATTGTAACTAGTCAATGTACATTATTGGGAGAATGAATGTCAATGCCAGTGCTTTTTCTTTCTCTCCTTTATCTTTGTCAATGATTCAAAGACATGATTTATGGTTAGTCTCCGTCTTTCAGGATCATCCATCAAGCTCTGGTTTCACTACAGGGCTCGAAGTTGTAAATCATGCAGAAAGGCTGTCACTCATCTAGTTTAACCCCTTAAACACGGGGATGGAATAGGAGGGCTGTGCTTAGCAGCCCTGTGTGAAATAGCATTAAAATGGGCCATAAAATTGATGAAGTTAGACTAATCTATGCAATTAATTGTTCCTTGTAACACAATTATTATTATGAGGGACCACTAAAAAAAAACAGGGTACTGCTCCACCCTCCAAGTTCTTTTTGGAACCTGGGAGACTTGGGGGCTCCATAAAATACGTCACTTTTTTGTTTGTTTGTTTTCTTGTCCCAGCTCTTCCAGGTTTTTTTTTTTTTTATGTCCATTATGGATGTGAAGAGCTGAGTTTTGCTTTAGAATCAATCATGGGCTACTTCTGATCGTGACCTTGCAGCGACTAAAGGAGGAGCGCAAAAGCCCATTAGCAGCTGCTATTTTAGGCTTGGTAAATTAACAGTTCTTTTTCTTCTCTCTCTTTTTCTCTCCTCCTCCCCTCCCTTCTCTTTGATTTTTTTTTTTCCCTTCCTTCTTTTTTTTGGACAGGAAGACAGGGAAAAATGAAATGTGTAAGTGGCATGGGAGCCTCCACACTTAGCCCTGTCTCGCAGGCGCGAGGGCTGCTGACAGCTTTGGCCAACTGGCTCGTCGCCTCTCGCGCTCCCTGCCAGCCGGGCCCGCGTTCCCAGGGCACATGGAGCGCTAACTTTGAAGACGGAGCCTCTACCTGCTCCAAACACAAAGCCAGGGAGACTGGCGTTAAATAATGAGGTGTCTTTCTCTTGTCTCTTGTTACTTTATTTATTTATTTTTGGTTCAAAGTGTCGGAAATTGGTAATGGAGGGCTATTAATGAAAAATATATGTTTGGGGTCTATTTGTTTAGATTCTGCAGTGACTTGATGGCAATTTTATCCCTGAATTATGTATGGCTCTGTTTTGCCTAGGCAAGCTGATACAAACAACAAATATACTTAGAAAAAGATATATCAGTAAATAAACTGGAAGGTTGTAAAATATGAATGTTTATCATCCAGACGATGCTGCTACTCTTCTTTTTTACATGAACTCTACTTGAGATGGTATTTAGGAGCTTGGGACTTCTTCTGTTCCAGCAATCTCTGCAGCCTGTCACAAAAACAAATGACGCCAGAGGGAACCTGGGTTTACACTGTATTCCTGTGCATGAACCTCAGTCTTAAAGTGCTCACAATACAAATTTATAACTTGCTTTATTAGAAGATAAGATCCTACCCCTCTTCCCGTGCAGACCCACACTCCGTTCCACCTCCATCTCAGTATTTAGCACCTGGTCACCTAAGTGCAGGTGAGTGGGGACAGAGCGCGGGGGTTACTGTGCGCGCTGGGGGGCTGCATTCGGCCCCGCTGCTTCCCCTGCTCTCTGCATTGGCCCTCTGTGCGCACAACTAATTCTGGCTGGAAAGAATAACAGCTGCCACTTCTCTGCGAGCCTTGTCAATAATCAGGATTCGTACACAGCGGGTCTTCCTCAGTATCGTACAGACCGTCTGGGTAGCCAGCAGGCAGCAGTTTGGGGGCAACGAAGGAGAAAAAGTTTAATCATCTGATAGGATTAAAAGAAACTTTTAATCATCCATCTAGAAGATAAATTCTTTTTTTTTTCCTTTTTTTAATATTGTCCATTGCAAATGTAATGATAAATTAGCACTTTTATTCTGGCCTAAAGTCTTGTCCCACTGGGATCTCCAAGAATCTCTGCTGCTAAAATATACTGTAGATGAAATTACAGTTTTAGCATCTCTCCATAGTCTTAATTAAGACTGTTCTGATATAAAGCTGTGGTGTCTAATTACCAGAAAGCTGTCAGAAAGTAACTTTCTAAAAACCTGTGTCAAATAAGAGTTGCAAAGAGAAGAACTTCTTATTTAATTATAAATTTATGTTACTAGTATATATACATATATATATTTAAGTCCAGCAGCCCACATTACTACTAATTTGTCTCTCAATGTCGCATCTCACAAGATAAATCCTACTTCCAGCTCCCCTTCACCAAACAGAACTGCTGTTGGTCCAGGCAACATGTTTATTTGGGCGAGTAATGAAGGGTCTTCTACCATTTTTTATCTAGCACAGCTTGGGAAATACTTCAAGTGTTAGACTTCAAAGTGTTCTAAATCTCCAAGTGAAATTCTGGCACAATTGTCCTCCCACTTTACCTTCAAAAAGATGCAGAAAAATTAGAGTGTAAACTCACTGGTTACTCTGTAGCAGAGTTGGGAACCCATTTGCAGATACAGTCTAATAGTTCCTGTTTTTTTTTAAAGTGAGTGGGCCTCTTTGCCTCCAAAATCCTCACGTTTAATCCAAAAACTGGTGTCTTGTTTTCCAAGAAGTCAGTGCACCCTGTGTTCACAGCTCTTACAGGTTGGTACAGGACTTGGTTGAAAAGCTCATGAACCTCTGCAAGTTTTTGATGAGGATTTTCCTAGTGCTGCGAGCATGTCCGAGCCCAGCATTTTGATTTTGTTACGAGCATATTTCATAACTCGACTTGCTGAAAGTCGCTTTCCTCAGATTTGCTTAAAGTAAAAGCTGAATAAAGAAAGAAAGAAAGAAAGAAAGAAAGAAAGAAAGAAAGGAAG
>VZSV01000029.1:1224099-1324440 GCA_013398735.1 Nothocercus julius | reverse complement strand
AAAGAAAGAAAGAAAGAAAGAAAGAAAGAAAGAAAGAAAGAAAGAAAGAAAGAAAGAAAGAAAGAAAGAAAGAAAGAAAGAAAGAAAGAAAGAAAAAGATAGTATGATGAATAGTGACAGGTACATTTGCTACAATTGATTAAACACTTTTCCCATCCTTCCCATTTTCTTCCACCCGCCTCATGTCTTGCCAGAAAGTGAGGTGTGAGTGACTTTGTCACTGACATTAAACAGTTGTATATACTCCTAGCTGCAAAATGTTATCCCCAGAGTTTGTTTACTCGATCTGTATTTCCAATCAGTGCAGAAGGTTTACTAAAGCAGTTCATTACTGATTTATTTATGATGTATTTAGATAGCAAATATGGTTCTGTCAGCAGTTGCTGGCTAAACAGTGTTGACAGACATTAATAGCATATGGTATAGGAATGGAATTATGATCTTTAAGAGTCTTTGTTTCTCAACATACATTTACAGTTTGCATTTTTCCTAGGTAGAGAGACAGAACTTCCAAACAAGAAAACTGTGTTTCTTTTTCTTTTTGTAACCTTTGGGGTTTGTTGGTGGTGACATTAAAATCTTCTGTGCCTGTTTAGCTGTTCAATTTAATGGAAGACAAATTCTCCCAAAGGCTTAATTTACTCTCACAAACTGAAATCACTGCATTCTCACCATGGGAAATGGCCTTAATTTTCCCAGCCTTCGGTATACATCAAGCATATAATTCATTTCTCCCCCCTCAATACCTCCCTCATTAGAAAACAAAGTTTTTGATATTTAAATGTTACATAGTTTAAGTTGAGAAACAGATCTTCTAAGCTCCATAAAGTGCATTTGCAGACATGATTGCTTCTCTTTGACAGCGATAGATTTATACAGGCTGGAACAGAAAAACACTTGAATTTTTGACCTTTAATTCTGCTTCCTCTAACACAAGCATTTTTAGCAGTGTCAAAGAACAAAAGCAAAAAGTGTGGCTGCTCACAGAGGAAGAGAGAACAGGTAGCAACGGAACCACTTTTCAGCAGGAGATACTGGTTGGGGAGCCTAAATTTTGGTGTAGAGGAGTAGGCAGCAGGATAAATTTTGCATGAGAGGTTGCCTTTCAATCACACAGTGGCAAACAGATTGGGAACTAATAAGGGAAATTGTCTGATCCTTCTTTTTAGATTAATGATAACAAAGGAAGAAAAGTGGGAATGCATTTTAATTTCCAACGTAGTGGGTGACAGTTTGCTTTCTATGAAATGATCTAAGTCCTAAAACAATCTTTGCTGGATCGAAATTGCTTTTCCATAGTGTGCACCTGGCCTCAGAAGTTTGGTTCTGAGGCTCCACTAACAAGTACCCGGATGTATCAGATAAAACAAAATAAATCAGGTGTCTGCTGAGGACATGTTTGGGACATGCAGAGTGGGTTTTTTTTGTTTTTTTTTTTTTTCTAAACTGCCATCATTTTTAACATATTGCTAAAGAGTTTAGGATTTAGGCACTTCCTACTTCACTGGTACTGGCAGCAAAACTGAATATATACATATATGCATATATATGTATTTACACACACACACAAACACAGGTTCCACTGGACAAAAAGAAACAGCTCTAGCAATCAGAAGACTTTCTTTATAGAGAGACAAAAAAATAAAACACTAAGCTAGTTTTTCTTCTGCTTAATTCTCTTTACTTCAAAAAACCAATTCAGCAGTAAGAAATTAAACACATATTTCTAAATTTAGCATATTATTTTTCCTATTGCACATGGAAAAGTTCTTATGGCTGGTAAAGGTGGCTGGATCTTCTCCCAGAGAATGTTTAAAGACTCTTGTTTCTAAGGGGCAACATATTAAAAGGCAATGGATTATAAAATATAATAACTTGATAGCAGTTTCAGTGCTTCTGAATCTTCCTGTTCTAAAACTGTTCCCCTCTCTTTGTTTTCATGAAGATTCTCCCCAGCAAAAGGGAACTGCGTGCGCAGAAGGGGCAATGAACTTGCAGCACGGCACATGCCGAAAAACTCCCCCCGCGTCTTTCAATACAGACTAGTCAAATTCCAGCTATGCTTAGTAGATTTATACAGTAATTAGCCCATGTAGACAGGCAAATTGGTAGTTGCTGAAGACAAACAGTGTGCAGGTCTAGGACGTGCTTTGCCTTCATTTGAATTTTAGCACAGATTGATAAATATATTCAAAATACATATTTTTTTTTTTAGATGTTACATCTGGTAGAAAGAGAAAGGAAAACCACCAGAAACACTTTAAAAGGGAGTTATTGTTTGTATTTGAGTGTAGTGGATAAACTGAAAGTGTTTAGACAGTCTGTAATGAAGTGCTGTTGGCCTCTGGTCTGTAGTAAGTGTTTCAATTTTATAGCTCTAAATCAACTTTACCCCCAAAATCTCCAAGGACTTTCTCTGCCTTGCAAATCAACCAGGACATAGTGTCCGTACCCAGTATCTCATTGTGTATTATCAAAAAGCTGGGCAGATTTATATTCATCTAACTCCCACTGATATCAGAAACATTTTTAGAAGTTTTAATTTCACATTATCAGTACTTAGTCCCAAGTCTATGTTAGATAAGGTACACGGGATTTTTTTTCATGAATCATTTGATTATTGATAGCAAACGGATTTTACTGGTGTGAAGTTCAATCTTGGATAAAAATTGTTTTGTGCATTTGTCTGTACAAGAAGTCATCAAGTTAATGAGTTGCTCGTTTTATTTAAAAGTTAGAGCTCCGCAGTTCAACATTTCTCCCTTTCTACCATCTTTCGAACTGCGCACGTACCATTCTTTACGTCTGTATGCTTTCCATCACTGCTTCAGGGGGTCTCACGCTAAACATAAACACAGACCCTGCAACATACTGTCACAACGTAAACACAGTTTGAAAGTGCATGTAAATGCAATGTGCAAAAGCTGTCGTAATGCTTGATTTTCTAAATGCTCTCACATCCCTTTCCCCCAGGACTTTAAGTTAGACTGTTTCTTCATCCAGATTCTTTCCAAATCTCCCCATAATAACCCTGTTCAGTTTATCCTCCTGATCCTGAGGAGGATTTGGGGGCAAAACATCGTACTTGTTGATTAAAGGTTGAAACTCTCTTCACATTTACGGAAACCCTTTTGGTCTGATTTCTGCTCTGCACTTGTTTCATTTGATTTATCTTCTCTTGTTCGTAGTTTCACTGATCACTTTCTTATTACTTTTACACTTCCATCCATTTCAGTTTCGTACTCCTTTTCAAGTGATTTCTTGCCACCTGCTCCCACCTGATGAATTGTCTGCTCAAACTGTTGATCTTGACCTGGCATGGTCTCTTCCACAGAAAATAAATGATGCCGCACAGACATATAATGATGCCTTAATAAACATCCCAGGTACTTTGCTCTTCTCCAGAAGCCTAAAGCTTGAAATGTGGCAATGCCATTGGTGCCTGGAAGGCAAAGAAATGGAAGAGGTAGGAAACGAAAACTGGAGAAGTTTTGCTCTTTGTGTGTATTCAACCATGACTGAAAATTCTTTGCACCTTTTTTTGTCCAACCTCATCTGCACTTACACTTGTGATCACTAGAAACAGCAACAAATATATTTTAGTACTCTAAAAATTGTCTCTCCCTCTCTCTCTCTCTCTATATATATATATTTTTTTTTTTTTTTTTGGTTTGCCTGCTGCAACATTGGCTAGATTCATTTTTCAGAAACTCAGTTGTTTGAGTAATTTGAGAGAGGTCAGGTGCCCTCTGTTGCTTCTCTTTCCAAGTCTGAGTGAGGCTCCAGAAAAAAAGAAAACAATGTAGAGAAGTATATAAAGTTTTATTATTATTATTATTATTCTGTTATAGGGTTGGATAGTAGAGACAGTTAATCCACTCTTTTAGCTCTTTGGGGATTTTAGAGTCTGGATTTTTGATCTACCAGACTGCTTTGTGGATTCCTGCAGGCCTTAAATCCAGTTATGATGGTTATAATATATAGCTTTTTTGTGCCCATGAGGTCGCCATCTCAGCAGTCATTACATTGTGATACCTTTGCTGAAGAAGTTGTTTCTGTCATTAAACAACCTTTCTGATTATTGGATTTTTTTTTACCATTACTCATACTTGTTTCTTGCTGAGATTCAGGAAAAGCTGATCCTGTGCAGCTGCAACCTCTTATTGTTGCTGGGGATTTTTGTTTGTTTTTGTTTTTGCTTTTTTCACATGTTGTCCCATATGATAAATCTGTTATCATTCAGTAAGGGGCAGGAATGCAACTCTGAGATTGTGATTATGATCTGTAAATGATCTATGTACTGGCCCTGGTTCAGAGTCCTCCCTTGGAGCATTTGAGACATCATCTAAGAGGACACAGCTTAATATTTGTATATCAATAATTTTTCATTTTTGACTTTTAAAATCCTATTAATTTAATACACTTAGTACTTGGAAAATATTTTAATTTTCCATACCAGTTGGAAGCTTTTCCTTTTGGCATGGATTGATTTGTTTTACCCAAGTGTTTTTGCAGGGTGAGAGCAACACTAAACCTTACTAATGCTGGTTATTAGTATTCTCACTTTTAACAGGTCTGCAAGGATACTGCAGGACAGCATCCCAAAGTGAGCGGAAAGAGAAAGGACAGCACTGAAGGGTATCAAAACTGGAAGTTTTAGGGGGAAGAGTTTTCACTCTGTGTTTGTAAAAGACTTCAATATTAGTGTCGTGGCTAGTACCTTAATACACATTAGTAATAATAACTCTTACTCAAATGTGGTATACTTGCCCAGTCTATTAAGGGAGTAATGGGCCTGATTTGCCCAGAACTATCCCCATTATGTACATAGATAATACTCTGTCTTGTAAATATTCTGTTGGGAGGCTTGTTCGGGTTTTGGGTATCCCTCCTTCTGACACAAGAGAAAGGGATATAAAAGAAACATGGACTAAAAGGAGTAGACGGTCCCTGTTTAATGTGGTCTTGTCGGTGCAGAGGGAGGAAGAGGGGTTCATCCCTCTGATGAACTTTGTTGCCTACAGACTCGGCTCTTTTCCCCGGCGTGGGGTGAATTCTGGCTGCTGTGACTGGAAATGGCACCGTGCATGAGCAGGCGGCATGTCTGAAGGAGATGTTTTGACCTTTCTCATCTCTGACTGGTGTTGCAAAGATGGAGTGATGTAGAACAGAGATTTTGTGACAGAGTAATAATAAGAAAGAATCTGACTGCCAGTTGCTCATTATTGGATCTCTTTTAAATGCCAGAACCATCTATGGTTGCCTTCAAACAACACTGAGTACCTAAATCACCATAGTAAACAGATATAAAAAGAGACAGAAAGGTTAAAAGTGTACTCATAATCTCTTGCTTTTCCTCCTAAACATGTTTGATAGCAATATTGTTTCTTAAAAACAATATGACCTCATTTGTAAAGCAATATTCATGCTAAACTAGTCAGCTGTTAAATATACCCAGCACTGTGCATTATGATGAAGCTAAACCAGAATTTCAATTATTTTCTGGACACATTTAAAATTATAATACTTTACTGGGTTAGTGTTATAGTTCATCCAAATTACTCACAAAGTATCATATCAATCTCTTGCAACTGCTTATTGCTTACGTATCTGAGAAGTTAGTCAAAGTAAGATGCTGGCTGGGGTAATGACCTTCATGCTGGCTTAGTGCTTTGATGGTTATGCGGCTATAAGTGCAGGGATGCCTAATGGTCAAAAGTCAGCATTTGCTGGCCATAATATTTGTCATGAAAGAAACAGAATATTCATTTGGACCAGCATTTGCAACAGTGTGTTCCTAAAAGGAAAATAAAGAGGGAAATAAAACACTTGATCTGTGTATTTGCCACTAGTATCCCCTTTACACCAAAATCCCAGCAAGTAAAAAGCCACACTTGAAAATCATTTGCAGCTTTTTATTGCCTGGAATGCAACACTGAAACAAAACAAAAGGACAAGGAAGCTATATTGTGTTATACCCCCCCTTTCTAGTTATGTGCCTTATCTAGAGAGAGGTTCACAGACAAATGATGTTGCAAGCATGGTTTAACCAGCTATGAGTAACCAGCAGAGATTTGTGAACATTACTGGCAAGGGTGGCTTAAAGCACATCTTACTGGAGCTGCAGTATGGCCATGTATCCAAAGGGAAAATCAAAGGGCCCACTGCTTTTTAGACAAATTTCATAATAATAGTGCTTTTAAAGCCATATTAATATTTTTTAAATAGGCAGTAATATCAGGTTATAGTCAGCAAGTTACTGTAAGGAGCTTACATTTTATTCAGCATTCTCAGCTGTGCATGAATTCTGTGCTTTAATAAATATATGTAAGAAACACTGTTAACTTCACTGTATCTACCATGGAGTCGTAAAGCTTAGTACTCAGTGGCTCTTTCGATTTTCAGCTCACTGTACAAAGGTTGTGGACTTCCCAGTGTGCTCCTGCAAAACATGTACAGTACGTAGCATTTTGCAGTTCAACAGGTAGGAAGTTAGGCTTTTGAAATCGAAAGGGGTGCTCGTTATCAGTAAAAACATCTGGGCTTTGAGCTGACCCTCAGTGACTCGACAGCGGCCGTCTCAGAAATCAGTAGTGGATTCTGGAGTTGTAATATTTGAGCCCCTTCTTATGTCAGATTTTCTAGCAAGGCTTGCTCATTTAATCTCTAGTTACAGTACTGAAATCAGGCTACAATTATTTACATATTAATAACAATTATTAATTAATTACGGTAATGAAGCAACACTATTCCATAATCTTTCTCTGTGGCAGGCAGCCTATCAGCTCCTACCCTGTTGGGACAAATTTAACAAGTTTAAGATCTTTCTTGAATTGCAGATGAAGTTCTTCTGCATTAAACTGGGGTCTCCATTACACCCTAGCCAAGCTGGTCTGTTTTGTTGAAGAAACCAAGAAATAAACAGCTTTTAAATATGATAGTCTAATCATCAAATAATTTGCATCTCACATAATGGTATTCAGTGTTCTGAACAAGCATTATTTTTTAACAGAAATAATAATTTCCCACTGTAGCAGATCACACCTAAACACTCATCTGTTTGAAGGGCCAGTTCTTTAAAGATTTTTACATGTTGCATATAGTAATGATAACAAATATCATTATATGGAGCTATTTTTAGAATAAATATCATGCTTCCATATGCAGAGTTCTTCATTCTGATCAAGAGTCTTTCAAGAGAAGTGCTGATCTTACTTAAGTTTATTGCATCTAATTTGTCCATTCTTGAGTTTATCCCTGTAAAGTCATGGAAATGCAAAGCTGGGGCCCAACTCATTCCAACGGGAATACATTACAAAGAAATGCTGTCTGTGAGCTGCACCATGGAGGCGATAGAAATGATTCAATGTTCTCTCCTTTTTTTAGGTTAAAAAGCAAGTGTCCATAAACATAATCCTGAGCATCTTTCTATTTATAATTGTATTTAATATAAATGTATTTCATTACTGAAGAGAAGTCTTCATGGCCATACAATAGCAAACAAATTCTTCAGAAGCATCTTTAATTATTCATTTGGCTGTGCTATATTTTATGCTACTTTTCATAAATGTTAATCTTTATTATTGCCCTACCAGGAAAAAAAAGAGAGAAAGAAAGAAATACCTGTTATTAAATGACCTATCAGGCTGACATGGATAAATGTTGGTAGCTATTTAATTGTTTCCCATCTGCAGTTTTATACAGTTTCTATCAAACTGAAGGGTAATTTTTTTAGTAGCTGCTTATTTTAAATGTACAAAACCCTTGTGTGTAATTCCATTAGCTGCCCTACAGCATTGCAATCTACAGTTTCCCTGAGGCTGTTGTGAAATATTGATGAAATCCTTGCTTTTGTGGCTTCCTCTGATACACTAAACATTTGTCTGATGTTAGTTGAACTTGAATGGATCTGTTCAGAGTTATATCAGTAGTGACTTCAAAGGCTGTAAAGGCTGTTACAGTTTTTTTTTACAAACTGAAGTTTCAAAGCCTTACCATGTGGTACTTTAAAAAAACAAAGTTCATATCAAATGAACCAAAGTGCTAGTGATACACTGGTAAGCCTCATTACAATTTCAATTTTATATAGATATATATTTTTTTGTGTGCGTCTGATTCTGATTGGTGGCTCATGTCATTTAAGGAAATTTCAATGGGCATTTAGGGCAGCCTCGGATACCGAAAGACGGAAAAGATCATTTGAAACCTGGATTTCAAAGGTGGCAACGTGCTCGTGTACACACAGCCGCCACGCTGTTCTCCATCACCACAGCGGGCTGGGGAACGCTAGTAACAGCCAAGGGAGACAAAACTTTGGGATTTATTGCTCTTTAGTAAAGCAGTTCTCACACTGGCCGCTACAGGTGTAATGGCCGCCTGGTGGCCCCTCAGGTAATGGCGGCGCCTCAGGAAATGGCGGCGCCTCAGGAAATGGCGGCGCCAGGGGACAAACTAGGGCGCTCACAAAATGGCGGAGAGCGTGTGTGCTGGTTATGGCACTGGCCACAACCTTCCTCTTTAGCATAATGGGAGGAAAAAAAAAAATACTGCCTGGAGAATGTCAAGGTGGTTGAAACAATAAAATGGTGAGTTCCAGGGCACTGTAGAAAGCAGCAGCCATCAGCATTTCCACCCACGGGCAGATTCGGCACTCGGGCACTGTGGCCAAGGGTGAGGAACCTGAAGCGCTGGCCCTCACCGCCCTTAAATCCACGTCTGCAACAGCCAGCACCTGACTACAGTTGCTTTTATATTCTGTTAGTGTAATAAATGACTGTGTAAACAAGCCTGTCCTTAAGGAAAATTATTCAGGAAAGCTCTGCATTGACTCTGTCGATGGTTTGGCCTCCAAGCGCGCTAGCATGCATCGACTTACCTCTCTTCTCACGGTCCTCCTTTTCTTTCCTGCTTTCTTTCTTTCTGTTTTATTATGGGGTTTGCTTAGAGCTTATGGGCTGCTCGCAAGCCAGTTCACAGCACGTGTCGTCTTCATTTGACTCGGTGGAGGATGCAATGTACAGGAGACATAGTGTTTTCCCTTTGCTGCTAAAAGTCCCACTGAAGCTAGTGGGTGTTTTGCCTTCCTAACCAGTAGGAAATTGAACATTTAATAGAAAGCTTTATAATACAACTCTAATTAGAGTACAGCAAAATGAAAGCTGCAAATTGCTGCTTTTCAGCTTCATATATAAATAAATGGTTATGGCTCCATGGAATTGCCTTTGTGTGCTAAATTCAGATGCAGCAGGAGCCGGTCCAGGAGGGGCTGGAGCCCCGAGCTGCCTCTCCTTGCTCCTGGTTGGCAGTGGGATGCGAGCTCCTCACCACCAATCTGTGCTACAGCTATTTAAGAAGAAAAAAAAAAAAAAAAAAAAAAAGAAAAGAATATAAGGAAAAATCTTCTCTTTGAGATTATAGGTTGTTGGATGCAAAATTGTGTCTCTAGGATGGTGACTGAAACCTCCCTGCTGAACTGCAAAACATTTTGAGAATTCTTTACATAAAACTCCATTGCATTTCCAGAGTGCCCCATTGGTTTTAATCTCACTGAATTCCTATGTGCCTTTGATAGAAGAGTTATGCAATTTATCTCTTCAGTTGATTTTCAAACTTGGATGAATCTACAGCCATGAACTCTCTACAAAGAGCCAGGTTAAGATTTGTCTTTGGATAGCTAATGTAGTTAGACATTTTTGAGAAAAAGGAATGAGAAGTGGTCATTATCCATTATCTGCATGAAATATTTCAGAGAAAGAAACAGCTTTTGCCAAACAGAAAAAGATGTTTGAGTTGAAGCCAAACAAGAAGGAAACAAGATCACCTTATAGCACTGTGAGATTGCTCTGCTAATGACGTTTTTTCAAGTAAAATTGGAATATATGTATGAAAAAGTGCAGATGGTGCATGGGTTTTTACATGGATTAGGAGTGTTGTTCTGGACAATGATTCACTGTCCCTTTTCTTGGCAGAAAATAATTTTTCCAGTCTTGGAAAGAAACATGCGTATGTATTTTAAGAAATGTTTCTTTATGTGGAAAAAAGAGAGCAAATTTGAGTGAAAATAGCATCCACTGATGGAAAAGTTAACAGTAAAAGTTAACTTTTTAACAAAAAAAAATGCACTCACACTCTACAGTCCAGGGTCAGAAGTGGTGTATGATGTGGTGTAAGTTAGAGGTTAGTGAGGGGTGATGAGGGACTGAAGTCAATGCTGTGTTCAACACCACTGCGAGCCTGGCTCAGCCTGTGGAGTTGGGTCAAGGTTTCAAGATAAATGTAGATGGAGTTTTAGGTCCATAATTTCAAAAAAGACTTTTGCAGGTGCATGAACTGGAATTTCTTTTAATTACTCGGCAGAAATATATTAGAAATATCTAAGAAAACATTATTCTTTGAAGAGTAAATACCAGCTTTTTACTTTATCCCTTGTCCTAGAGAATCAGATTAAGTTATCTGACCACAAAGGTACAGAGGAAAATAAAAAAATAAGTGAAAAAATAGGACTTTATCTAATGATTATTATCCGTACAGTAATATTATCTACAATGATGTCATGATTTTGAGATACACTATATTGGGATCAGCCAGAATTAAACCCAAATACTATATTTCCATTTCAGAAGCCAGAAATTGCTTCTGTTCAATGCTCTTGAGTTCCTAGACTTTGTCTGTTCTTCAAGATAGTGAAGTTTTGATGTGTTATGTCAGGACTGCAAACCTGTATTTCTGTTTGGGTCATTTTAATTTTGGTGGGAGTAATTCTCAGCTGAGGAGAGAAGGAGGCATTCACCTGGTTACCGAGTTTGGATTTTTTAAATTCTTTTTCTTTTAGACATCTCTACATGAGCAGCTCAGAGGTTTGGAATGTCAGAATAAGCCTGAGGGAGAACTGGTGAGAAGAGAACAGGTCACTCAACAATTTATTATACGGACATCACTGTGATGTGCAAAATTCATACTACCTACTACAGACGCTGCATTTAAAACATAGGAATCTGTGGGCTTAAGACATACTTTACATGTAGCTTATAAAATACATGTTGCAAAGTCCACCTAAATTAATGTTATTTCTGTTAAATTGCTACATCAGTTCACATCAAGCTTTACATATAGTGAAGTCTTACTAAGCAGCATTGTTGGAAGGGCACGTGCCTTTCCTGTACACCTAGGCTGCCTACACAGGAGTCTTCACTGTCCTTAAAATGCCCAGAGCAATTTAAATCATTTAAACAAACAGAAATGGTTTTACACATATGATAGTCTATTGCATTTTCAAAGCTGCCTAGAACCCTTTACTATCTATATGGACCTGACTGATGGTTTTGTGGAATTTTGATGGCTCTTTTGACTACCACTCTCGTTAGACTGTGTCTGTACGTAATGCAGACAAAAAAAAAAAGAAAGAGGGTTTCTCAGCAGAGTAACAGAGTTACTCTTCTGTAAAGGTTATAGTAAACATATCAATGCCTAATTAAGCAGAAAATTTTATCTGTATTGTGGGGGATGAGCAGCTGTCTGGTACTTCTGCGTCTTCTAGTAAATCCTTTTAGAAGGACAAAGAATATTGTGAGGAAGAAACTACAGTATGCAGCTTGCAAAGGAAAAAAATGACCTCCTTGTAAAAATGGGTTAATAGTATTCAAAGAGTTCATGCAGAAATAGAGAATCAAATTTGCTCTGACCCAAAACTGTGTGAATGCTATTTGTTGTCTGTTTTGTCTACTTCCTTCCCTGGATTCCCTCCTTATTTTTGTTTTGCTCAGTGTAATATGCTTGGCACTGTGATACATCTTGGCAAGGGGCCAGCGTTGCTACCTACGCTATACAGTATCTCTAACACCGCGAGAATAATGTCAGTCCTGCTCATCAGTTCATGCTGGTTGTTTAACAAGGTTACTGTTCATGACGCCTAGGAGCTTTTGCCGCCTCCTTTCTCATTCTCCATGTCCCCCTCAAATATTATGAGCTCAGAAGGGGGCACACGGACACTACTGTCTAGTTGTTGGGGAAGAAGGGTAGGGAGGTGAAATACATCTTTTTTATTCTCAGTGCCGTCTTTGCTGCCTGCCTCAGTCTGATCATCTGTAAATGGGGCTACTAATATTTGCTGTACCCCAACACACTGTTAAAGGACTCATTTGTTCAATATTTAACAAACACTTTGTCCTTCTTTGCTGAAAGCTTCTTCTGCAATGCATAATGTTCCCAGCACTGCATGATTATTATTTTATTCTGTTAAAACAGTGCCCAGACCATTCACACAACCCTGCTACTCTCTCTACCTCTGGTTGTGAAGCCAGGTATCATCCCTGCAATAAATCAAGCACAGCTCTGAGGCCAGTGCAGTCCATACTTGTCCCAGAGCAGTGGGAATGGAGGAGATGGCTCAGGTGGATTTCGTATCACGGCCGCAGCCAGTCCTCATTTCCCTGAGCTTACACTTCAGGTTCATTCAAGGAAACTGTTTCTCAAGTTCTGCTTCATTTCTTTGGCCTGACGGTAAATAGTCGTGGTGAGGGGTGAGATACTCTCCCGTGATCACTTCTCCTTAAATGTAAATGGATTGAAAAATTGAAACACATATCTGAAGGAATCAGGGAAGGCTTTCTCCATATTTTAATCAAAATGCCTCTACCTTTCTCTCCATCTCTTTTCATTAGCTAAAAGGGTGTTGTTTGTGTGGGAATACCAAATTCAAGAGAGCAAAATGAGCCAGGTGCTCAAAAAAAGTAGCTTTTCTCATAAGATGGGAAGGAACTGGATTTTAAATAAATAACACTTTTAGGCTCATTTGCCTTGTGCTTTCCAAGCTTTTATGGTTGTGCTTTCAAGTTCTACTTCCCAGCTATGAGCAGAAGAGTTCTACTTTGTTTTGACTTGGTTACTTTTAGTGACAGCTTTGATTTTGAGATTTTTTTTTTTTTTTAACATAATTACCTGGCACAAGAAGCTAGGCCTTAGAAAACACAACCAAATATTTGTGCCACTGCTGTGCAATCACAAGGTTGGCAGTACTTGGTTTGCTCCTAACTGACATGTAAACGTACAAAGACCTGCACTTCTGAAATCAACATTTGCTTTTGAAGAGTGTCTGTCAATAAAAGTGAATTATTTCAGTGTCTGCTTGCCTTTTACATAATAGCTTTGCAATGGCTGTTAAAAAATTACACTGGGGTTTTGTGAAAACGTATCTGAACTACTTGTTCTGCTCTGTCACTTCTTGTGGGAGTCTGTGAATTCTTGACTCTGGTGAATCGATGGGAATTTAGCCACTGACTGCAACAGAGCCAGTTCACCCTTAAGAATCTTTTTCTCCCCACCTTCAATCTGTTTTTAACCAAGTTATCTCTGTAACTTGAGTAGAATTACTGCTGATCTAGAGCAAAAAGAAAAAATAACTGAATTCCTTAATTAATTTTAAAATTTACAACCCTTCAAGTATCAGTTCCTCTTATTAATTAAATAGTTCATTTGTCAAAGAAAATTATTCTGGACTTGCTCTACTTTTTCAGTTTTATAGTTAACTTTGGGGTCTCTCTGTTACATCCCCATACTCTGCTGTTATTTCCTAGGTGCTTGCCATGAAATATATGTATTTTTTTATCAAAGCACAATTTGCTTTATGGTATACAGTATATTACTTTAACAAAAGAGTTACACTTAAGCCTATTAGCTCTTTCAGATGTTTTATTTTGACATATAAATTATTTGTGTAGATCTAAAGTGCTTTTTTAGGTGATCAAATGGCAAAAGATTACTGTACCTAGATGATTCTATGAACCAAAAAGATTATGGCAGTTATTTTTCTCCTGTTCCTTGCCAATTCTACCCTTTATTTCACTGAGGCTCAAAACAATTTGACAGAACATAAGCTTTTAGTATAAACTTAAAATTCTTATGTACAAATTTTCCAACTGTCCCACTACAGGACAGTTAGAATTATAATCCTTTGACAGGAAAATTATTAACTCAGAATCTCTGGCAGTTGTAAAGAATTATGATCATCTGCCAATAAAATGCAGCAACCTTCACAAAAAGAGACATCATTTGACTTTTTCACTTCCACTACTAACAGACAATAAAGTTGTAGATTAAAGTGAAGTTCAGTAAGGAAAGACCATAGTGAAATTAGAAACCTGAAACTGTAGTATTCTCCCTTAACATGTTATCTCATATATTGACATTACATTTCAGGTTACGTCCAAGAGGAAGATTTAAAGGAAGAGGAAGACATAAAAGAGGAGGAAGAAGATGATGATGACAACAATTCAACTGCTCAGCTTCAGGGCAGCAATGACACTGGTACAGATGAAGAACATGAAGTGGGACCTGAGCCAAAAGGGAGCTTCAGTTACCAGAATTCTCCAGTCAGTCATATATCTAATCAGGACGCAGAAAATGAATCACTGCTGAGTGATGGTAGCGACCACGTGACAGATATTAAAAGCATTTGCTCTAGAGAGCCACAGGATCCAAAAACCAGCACCCACCCCAAAGCCCAGAATGAAGCACATGACTGCATGGATAAAATGACGGCAGTGTATGCCAACATACTGTCGGACTCTTATTGGACAGGCTTAGGGTTGGGCTTCAAGTTGTCTAATTCAGAAAAGAGAAGTTGTGACAACAGAAATGGAGGTAACAAAGCTGATTTTGATTGGCACCAAGATGCATTGTCAAAAAGCTTACAACAGAATTTACCTTCCAGACCTGTCTCAAAGCCTAACCTGTTCAGTTCAGTCCAGCTCTACAGGCAGAGCAGCAAAATGTGTGGAGCTGTATTCACAGGTGCTAGCAGGTTTAGGTGCAGGCAGTGCAGTGCTGCCTATGACACTTTGGTGGAACTAACGGTTCATATGAATGAAACAGGTCATTACCAAGATGACAACCATAAAAAGGACAAGCACAGACCTACCAGCTACTCAAAGCCCCGAAAAAGGGCATTCCAGGACATGGACAAGGAAGATGCACAAAAAGTTCTTAAATGTATGTTCTGTGGTGACTCTTTTGATTCCCTTCAAGATCTGAGTGTTCATATGATAAAAACAAAACATTACCAAAAAGTGCCTTTGAAGGAGCCAGTACCAACCATTTCTTCAAAAATGGTCACTCCCGCAAAGAAACGTGTGTTTGATGTTAACAGGCCTTGTTCCCCCGATTCCACAACGGGGTCTTTCTCAGATACTTTTTCCCCTCAGAAGAATGCAAACCTGCAGCTACCATCTAACAACCGGTATGGCTATCAGAATGGCGCGAGCTACACATGGCAGTTTGAGGCCTGTAAATCCCAGATTTTGAAGTGTATGGAATGTGGAAGCTCACATGACACCTTGCAGCAACTTACTACCCATATGATGGTCACTGGCCATTTTTTGAAAGTCACAAGTTCAGCTTCAAAAAAAGGAAAGCAACTAGTTTTGGATCCTTTAGCTGTGGAAAAGATGCAAACACTGTCTGAAGCACCAGCCAATGACAGCCCGGTTTCAAAAACGACCAGTAAATCATCTTCAGAATGCATAACTCCCACCTCTGAACTAAAAAAGGAAACTAAAAAAGATAAGACTGATGATACAAACAAGGATGAGAAAGTGGTAAAAACTGAAGAGTATGAAGACACACTTCAGAAACCACTGGATCCTACAATGAAATACCAGTACCTCCGAGAAGAAGATTTAGAGGATGGTTCAAAGGGTGGTGGGGACATTTTAAAGTCCTTGGAGAACACTGTCACAACAGCCATCAATAAAGCTCAAAACGGAGCTCCCAGCTGGAGTGCATACCCTAGTATCCATGCAGCTTACCAGCTTTCAGAAGGAGCTAAGCCGTCTTTGCCTGTGGGTTCCCAAGTGCTCCAAATCAGGCCAACAATCACCAATAAATTGAGGCCCATTGCTCCAAAGTGGAAGGTCATGCCCGTGGTCCCTATCTCAGCAAACGTGGCCCAGTGCACTCAAGTGAAGAAGGAAACTGAGGACAAAGAAGATGTACAAAAAGACTACTCGAAAGAGGGTATCCAAGCTGAACCTGCCCCACTTTGTCAAAATGAAAGAGAACCCCTCCTCAAATGTGAAGCTTCTGTGGAGCAAAAAAAGACAGAACCGTGTCCCTTGAAAGAAGAGGACAAAATAAAAGAGGACAGTGGAAAAGAAAAAACAGTCCTCAAGGAACCAACAGCAGCTTCTCTTAGTAATGGTTGTGCTGCTGCCAACCATTCCTCTGAGCTGCCTTGTGTCAACCCACTTAGTGCCCTCCAGTCAGTACTGAATAATCACTTGGGCAAAGCCACTGAACCTTTGCGGCCCCAATCCAACTCCAGCCCCAGCTCTAGCACAATTTCTATTTTCCACAAACCTAATTTAAATATGATGGAGAAGCCAGTTTTATCTCCTACTCCAACGCCACCAAAGCCTGCAAGTGTATCCAGGCACTATCTGTTTGAAAACAATGATCAGCCTATTGATCTGACCAAATCTAAAGGCAAGAAAGCTGAGTCAGCTCAAGCACAATCTTGTACTTCTCCACCTCAAAAACATGCTCTTTCTGACATTGCTGACATGGTCAAAGTTCTTCCCAAAGCTACTACACCAAAACCTGCTGCATCTTCAAGAATCCCATCTATGAAATTGGAAATAGATGTCCGACGCTTTGAGGATGTCTCAACAGAAGTCTCTACTCTGCATAAAAGGAAGGGCAGACAGTCAAACTGGAACCCTCAGCATCTTCTTATTTTGCAAGCTCAGTTTGCTTCCAGTCTCTTCCAGACTTCCGAAGGTAAATATTTATTATCAGATCTAGGCCCACAAGAGCGTATGCAAATTTCAAAATTTACTGGACTGTCGATGACCACCATTAGCCATTGGTTGGCAAATGTCAAGTACCAACTTAGGAAAACTGGAGGAACAAAGTTTTTGAAAAACATGGACAAAGGGCATCCAATCTTTTATTGCAGCGACTGTGCGTCCCAGTTTCGAACCCCATCTACTTACATTAGCCACTTAGAATCTCACCTAGGTTTCCAAATGAAAGACATGAACAGGCTGGCAGTGGAGCAGCAAACCAAGGTAGAGCAAGAAATCTCCAGAGTTTCAGTTCAAAGATCTCCTGAAACAATAGCTGGAGAAGAGGACACAGACTCTAAGTTCAAATGTAAGTTGTGCTGTCGGACTTTTGCGAGCAAACACGCAGTAAAACTTCATCTAAGCAAAACACACAGCAAGTCACCAGAACACCATTCACAATTTGTAGCAGAAGTGGATGAAGAATAACTCTTAAGGTATGCATGCTCTATAGTGAGTTTTAATTTCATCATTTTAAGGAGGACTCTTAAGACATTTGTACTTTCTTAAATGTAGGAAAACGCTATAAAATGTATAATGTACTGCTGCTTCATTCATCTTAATTACATGTACATATCCATTTTATAATGTTTTCAAGAAGAGAGCTTGATAAATGCTTAGCTACATTGCCCTATATAGAAAAGTTAGCTCTTTTCTAAGAGCTAATTTCTTCACATCCTATGCAGCTCAATGTGGAGTGCAACTTCTCTTTGTATTGAGAATGGAAATAGCAGGAAAGAGCACTTTTTTTCCTGCCACCAAAGTTGTTACCTCTCTCCCAGTAAACCTGGTTTTGGTGGGAAGAAAAAGGCAATTCAAACAGCAAACTAGCAAAGTCTTAAGTAATCCATAATCTAAAACCAAGCCTGAAGGATCTTCTAATAACTATGAAAAGCTTTTGCCCAGCAGTTATGCAATTCTTTCTGTGCTATTTGGATACTCAATTTTGTGACATATTTTAGTGGCTCTCCTTAGCTCTGCTGTGAGTGGCCTTTTGGTTGCATCACCTTAGGATCATCTTTCTCTCTATCACATCTCTGCACAATGCTTTTTTGTTCTTGAAGATGTTTGATTATTTTTTTGTTTGATGTTGATGGGAGTATCAGTCAATCTATAAAACATCACTAATTTAAGGGCAAGTTTCAGTGTAACCGTTTTTTTTTTCTTTTTTAGGCTTAATTAAGGTAGCAGCTAGATTTTTTGAAAACTTAATATCTCAAAGATCTGGTAATAAGAGCCTTCTAAATTAGTGTTGCTATGTTTTTGCTGAAAGAGACACCAAGCAAAGTCCTGCCACAACCAATGTTCATGACATGTAATGTGCTCTTCAGATGACACACAGTTTTTGCATTTTTATTTTCTTTAACTCACAAATGTGAATTGTCTTGATTAAAATAAATATATAGAATATCAACTAAAAGTCCCCAAAGAAGTTTCTTTCTAATGAATTTATCACTATCACAGCTCTGTTAATCATCCCCAACAATTCCTGCAGCAAATTTCAGGCTCTATTTCTGCTCACAGAAAAACCATGGGCAGATTCAGCTGTTCTCTAGTGTTTCATCGCTTGAATAGCATTTGGAAAATGAATTTGTCAGACGTAGACAAAATTAAGGATGTGTTGTGAGTTGTCACTTAGGCCACTTGCTATTGTGGCTATTCTGCGGCTAATTGAGGGTGCGAGCACTCTGAGCTGAATTCCCGTTTGTGTGAAGATTTCACATTTGTTTGCTGCAAATATTCATGAAGCTTTAAGAAACACTTTCTGTACAGAGGCAGCATGAGGACTATGCATCACTTAAGCCCCATTAAAAAAAGCTACTTTTGAATAATTTAAAGTACTAATCAAAGGGTTACTTTGGGATGGGTGATGGAAGCTATTACTATAGTGTAGAACATCAGTATTCAAGGGCAATAAGACTTAAGTTTTGCATACATCTTGTACAGGTTTTCTGTGTTTGACTGGAATCACCCTTTCTATATATTTTATGCAGCAAAATTAACTATGACTTAAAGAGACTTTATTTTATAAATAGTGCTAATATCCTGAAGTTTTATTTTGGCATTTTTAACCCAGTTTTAGAACCTACTGTGAATAGGATGAACAAATGTTCTTTGTTTTATCTGATAATAACTGATTTGCCACCTAACTATTTTATAACCATTCAGAATCAATATACCTGCCAAAATGTCAAAAAATTACAAGTGATTGGTTGGGAAAAAAATATACCATACTTCCTTTCCTTCCCCACCAGTTAATGATTATTAAAACTCTGACATTCATAGTTTTCACACAAGAGATATGAGAGCAAACCAATAATTTGGGTTGTTTCAAACAAAAGCTATCTGCCAAATATACTAATATAACAGTAATTTTGGCATATTCATGGCTTAGTACCTGACAAATGTTACAGATTTGGTATTAAAAGCACTGTGTTATTATTCAGATGCAAACCAAACACCCACCTTTATAAACATGATACGGTTCCTTGGGATTTGGGGAACAAATACAAAGGAAAAAAACCCCAAGGGAAGAGAGTGGTTTCTGCATTATAATAACCTACACAGACACATCACTGATATTATTCAGCTGATATGTAACTACACAAATAAGGTACTGTCCTACCTGCCTTTGGGTACCCAGAAATTGCTCTTCTCTCAATACTCATCCATTTCTAATTTATATCAGGATGCAGGTTGTGTCTTACCTTTGAAAAATATATTTAAATTGCAATGACAGAGCGATAGCACTGTTATCTGGAACTATAATTTTAGTTGGTATGCATGATAGCACAAATTGTATGAAATGATGGGGTATTTTGGATAGCATTGTAAAGATTTTATTACAGTTTTGGAGATGTAAGCTTACCTAAGTTCTGACTGTTAGAAGTGTGGAGGCCAGAGTTTATTCATGTACGTTTCTTCCTGAGATCTGGAAGGAGACCAAATCAAATAACAGGGATTTTTAGAGTTTACTTATTCTTACCATGCTATTTTTAAGATTCCGTATACATTTGAATAATAACATAGAGGAGAGCAAAGTATTTAGAAACAGGAGAAATCAAGTATACAGAGATTCTTAAAGCACACCAATAGATCTGCATTTACTGATTCTATGCAATATTGTAGCAAAATAAAAAACAGAAAAATGTGTGGAAATAAATGGAAATAACGTAGTGGAAAGAGTATTCGAAGTACATACATAAAATACATTCTGTATTGCAATGAAAGCAACTATTAAAAGTCATATTTGAAAATGGTAAATATCATTAACAATATAAATGAATCATCTGGGTTAGTACTATAGGAAAATGTGTTATGTATATGGATTTTTAAGACCTTTGTGAGGCTGTTTATACAAAACTTGCTATCAATTCTTGTTAAATGTAAAGACATACGTATGTGTTTTATATTCATCTTTGCTGTTTTACTGAGTTCTTCTAACTGATATGGGCTTGGTAATATAATGTAAAATTATGTGTTATATACAATGATCAGATGTCTCTATTCTCTTTCATTTAACCCACTTCAAATTTGTTTTTATTGCTGTTCTTCAAAGAAAACCCATGAATGTTAGGGAACATGGCTTTAATTAGAGCTAATTTGTATGTCAATTTATACTTTTGAAAACCATTTGTTCATTTTTTTCAAGAAAATTAGAAAAATTTTGTTGTCCTAACAAAAGATAATGCAGAATTATATTTCTACTTTAAAGACAGGTGATAAGATTGACTGTAAACTGGCCAGTCACCGAGGCTCTCTATCATCTTATCTACATCTCTTTAATAAAATAAGGCTTTATAGAGTTAAATTTACCAACTTGGTTGGGGAGATTTCTTTTTCAAAACACCCTGATAAGTAAACAAGCAACTACCTGAAATGAACTAATTTGAAAGTAAGGCTGCTGCAAAACAAAACAAAACAAAAAAAAAAGTCATAATGATAAACAGTTTTTCTCTCTGTTTTCTCCTTTGTCTTTTTTTAACCATCAAGTTTAAAGCTTCTACAGGGCTTTTTTTCTACTTTATAGGAGACAACTGACATTCTGTGGTAAATGGAAGAAAGAGCAGAGCAGAACTGAAAATCCTCTAATGCACTGACACTAACTTGCCCTCTATTGTTGAAAATGAGCAGGCAATCATGATTGTTCATCAAATGGCTCCTAATGCAGTTAAAGCATTCAGCTATAATTTCTCCTTGCATTTATAATTACTGTCATAGACTGCACACCTCAGTGAGCAGATTAAAGCTATAAACTATTTAGCCGTAGCTTTAAGATGAGGAACTTGATTTGTCTGGCAGCAGTTATTTGTTAGAGAGCTTGACACTTCACATAAAAATGACTCAACTTGATGAAGAACAATGCAGTTTAAGCAATGCAGTGATTTTAAATCAGTCATTATACCACGCCCTGTAAGAATTGCAAAGCAATTTGTTAAATGATATATAGGACACGTAGATAACTGTATGTGTTAAGTATACCAAAATAGAAGTTTTTTTCTTCTGTGGATTTTATTTTCTCATCTCCTCCAAAACAGTAGGAGCTACTCTGAACATGTTGAGCTATTAGCCAATATTGGTGTTACATGGGCAAGGCCAATTGCAATAATTACTTGTCCAAAACCATAGTTTAAAGAATTTAGCTTGTTCTTTCACTCCTTAGCAAAATGTGAGAGCCTAAGAGACCCTTTCAGAAGAAGCAAATGTGAGTTTGTAAGCAGATTTTACCAAGAAAACTGGATTCTGCTTCCCATGTTGTCAGCCAAAATAGGGTTCATTGCACTGAAGGCCTTGGTCAAGAGTTTAGGTAGGAGCTTTCTGGCAACATCTTGTTGGAAACTGATGCATTGTCCATGGCAAAATAAATAAATAAATAAACAAATAACTCTCTGGGAAGTCCACTTCTATGGGGATGCCAACAAACTGACTTGTGTTGGAATAAACTGGGTAAAATTGCTGAGAACCAAGGAGAGCAGATGAAACAGCGGAAGAGGAACAGCAATTAGCTTGGTCTCTCAGCTACAGTCTGCCTCTAACCTTGAAAAACTGCCTTTCTGTTCTGGTGAAGTCTCAGTCCTCTAATCCTTTGAAATTTCTCACTGTTTCCTCAAAGTGGTAGACCTGGTAGATCAGGAATTGTTGTGTTCTTTTTTTTTTTTTTTTTTCTTCCTTTGGTAATTTAGGCATTTTTAAATCTTCCATTTTTTTCCTAGGGAAAGCATTTTCAATCCAGCTCTTGTTCTTGTAAAGCCAGTAGGTAGTGTGTTCTTGGCTTCCCTGAGAGCTGGGTCAGACCAGATGATACATCAGTGTGTGTCAGCACAGATATATCTGGACAGATTTACTTGCTTTGTATGAATACTACAGGTTGCTCTTAAGGTCAGTATTATCTTACATTGCATTAGTGCATCCAGCCTACTAGGTCAAGCCATATTCTTCCTAGGCTCTGTATAACCATACTGTAAATGACAGTTCTTGCCCCCTAAAGGCAAGAACTCTTATGCTCACAAAGAAACAGCAACTTTTAAGTATTTTGACCAGATTTTAACTGACCTTGAATAGCACCTACCTACTCAAGCATTTGGTATTCATAAGGATATCAAAATCTTGCCTTCTCTTTACTGTCTGATATTATTAAATGTTATAACCTTCATAATCAATAGAAGAAGATTTTTAGCCAGTGAAATTTCAAAGGAAGCGTAGCAGAGTCCTATTTATTTATTTTATACCCTAGCAATTAAATAACAAAGATCAGTAACAAAAGGAAAAGATATGAGCATCATTCAGTCCTCAAAAGCACCCTTCAGTAAAAATAATTTAGTAAGGTGAACACTTCATGAAACTATGATGGAGCACAGATGGAAAATGAGGAAAATTATAGATATAGCTTTATGGGAGGAGGAAAGGAGGAAGAGATTTTTCACTATTTATTGGGATAATGAACAGGTAATTCATGATTATTAAGCTGTAGCCTCCAGGCTACATTCTGCCCTCTCCTCCCACCCTCTCGGTGCAGAATTGGGCCTGTTTGTGCATCGAGGCACTGGGCTGGAGAAGGATCTGGTGTTTATGTTTGTTTTCTTACCTCCGTGGAGTCACACGTGTCCTACACCAGCACATATCTGACTCGGGACGCGGCCAGGAAGAAGAAGAATGAAGTAGCAGCAGCAACATGCAGCAGAGAGCCTGCTCTGTAGACACAGAGTAATAAATGTGGTGGTGTTTCTTTTCTAAGTCCATATTGTGTTCAGGAAAGGGGCAGACTGCAAATAAGGACATTAGCATTAAAATATAGGACCAGGTAGCAAAGCCACAGATCCCTGAGCGAGTCCAGCAGGTCTAAGACTTCACCCCTGCACCCTCCTGTGCCTGGAGAGCATGGGTTGACGAAGCCCTTGAAGGTGTGAGGTAGCCGGAAAGGTTTCCCGTGCCCAGCTGTGCAATAGGGACCCTCCTGGGGGGCACAGGACTGGCTCTGCCAGCTCTGCTCCCTGACAGCCCCGCAGCCGGACGCACGGGCCCAAGACGGCGAGCGCGGGGCAGCCGGGCAGCAGGGGAAGGGCCGGCGGGGACACGGGTGCTCTGCCGGGGCTCACCCATCCTGGGAAACGTGCGCGTTCCCGTTATTAAAGCCAAACAACTCCTCCTCCCCTCCAAACTCGCTCCCTTCCAGCGCTCAGCACTAGCTCTTCATCCAGGGGTCAGCACTTGCAGAAGTGGGGGAGGGAAGGCTGGGGGAGTGGAGGAGGTTGTCATGTCTAATGAATACCCTGAATGTATCGAGATATATATTTTTTTCATTTCAGAAAAGGTTCCATTAAGAGGGAGACAGCCCTAACATGTGCTTTGGCCCCTCATCAGATTTATGAGTATTTGCTCTGCTCTTTAATAGGAAACTCTGCAGCAACTGCCACCTTGCCTGCTCTCCCTGAGATACACAGTGGCTTCTCGGGGAAATGCACTTCATTATTAATGTGAATTTGTACGTTTTTATGACACTGCTTGGGGGAAGGGGCAGGCAGAGATTTCCTGGTGATGTATGCTCATTTCTAACCATTTATTGTCCCAGACAATCGAAGAACAGTGATAAACATTGTTATAGAAAGTAGAGGGTGCCGCAGTGACATTTTTGAAGGGAAAGGAGAGGTGGCTGGAGTGGTTTTGATGTGGTTGTTCCTTTCCGCCCCACCCTCCCCTAGCAGCTGTGTCAGATCAGGCAGCAGAGCAGCCTGCACGGTGGCAACTGCTGCTTCTCCTGCCCCCTCTTTTCTCAGGCCAGCAAGGACTGCTTGCTCGGTGCTTTGCTGCAGGGGTGGGAGTATTGAGGAAGGAAATTTGGGTATCCTGTACTGTAGAAGATCACACGTCTCCGGGTGACTGAGATGTACAGACTCTCCGTGCCTCCTAACCCCAGCAGTTTCTCTTTGATTTATTACTGAGCAACCGGGCCCAGAGACCCTATGCACACAGCAGCAGCTGCAAGGCATCAAAGCCAGGAAGAGGAAGGCAAGGGGATGGGATATGGTTTACCCGGGTGTGCTCAGCATCCTCCAGTTTCCCTGTCTGCTGCCAAACTCATCTGTAATTATCGCAACCCCTCAAGAACTCTAGGAGGATGGGAGTGGGTTCAGACTGCACTGGAGCACCAAACAAGGTCTGTTCTCAAGCTCACCCAAAATAGAGAGATCAGTAAGGGCATGACCTCTGTATGATTTTTTTGTTCCTCTCTTCTCCTGCCTTCTCCTGCTGTGCACCTTCTGATCAAGGTCAAAGTCAAGGTTACATTATAGTGATCTTGTAGTCCAGCAAGCTGCAAAAGACTTCTCTGCTTGAGGGAGATTCGCTGCCTTCTTGTTGGGTTCTTCTCTGTGTCACCACCAGCACAGGGTTGAGCTTTCTCTATGCTGTTAAGCTGGTATATAACTGGTACCCTCCAACTATAAGTGAACAATTGCCATGTTTTGTGTTCATATTCTGTCGCCTATCCGTAAGTATGCAGACTCCTTTGCAGCAATAGATGTGCCCAACAGCTGTACACAGCTAAGACTTTCTTCGTGACATTTTGCAGTTCATCCCTTAAAAGCTGACTAGTAGTAAGGTAAGAACATAGGACTATCCATAGAGGGTTGAGGCAAAGTCCATCTGTGTCTATATTAATTCATGTGACCATGACCACTGGAAAAGGATAAGAACAGGACAGGCCTGAAGTAAGACTCCCAAAGCATTCTCTGAGCTTCCACATTTGCAGTTCAGGGACTTCCTCACCCACAGGAGATTATGTTCCTGTGCTCACTAGGTTGCAGATAATGTTTGACAGGCCTAGCTTATATCTGCAAAAGCTCAGGCACATCTTTGATGCCAGCTGGGGTGAGCTTGGGAACGAGCCCAAATTCTACACAGAAGGAGCGGTGAAGCCCTGGACCAGGCTGCCTGGGGAAGTGGTGGAGTCACCGCCCCTGTCAGTGTTCAGGACACGTGTGGATGAGGCACTCGGGGATGCGGTTTAGCAGGCAGGGTGGGGATGCATTTACAGTTGGACTCGATGATCTTGGAGGTCTTTTACAGCCATAATGGCTCTATGATTCTATATTAAGGCAGCAAGCAGAGGGCATACAAACCCACTCTTGATACTCAGAATGGTGCTGAGCCTCCACACTTGTTGTTTGTACCTGGATAAGCCCAGACCATGACAAAATCGCACTGATAGTTTAGTTTTAGAATCAGCAAGCTGCGATTTAGATTCCTCTTTCAACTATATCCAGAGCAGGACTTGCCACCCTACTGCATAGCGTATATTAGCACTGACCAGGGATTAAGAAGAGACAAAACTACTTGTTCTGTGGCACAGGAACATAACTATTTGTTCTCTTCTGTGTTTGTTTTCAGCTTTTCTAAACACCTAAGACATTCTGCATACAGGAAAAAAAAAAAAAAAAAAGAAAAAAGCTTTTTTTCCTGTCTCCCATTGGACATCTGTTGAAACCTCAATGTGAAATTTTCACGAAGTTGTTTCATGAAAACTCCCAAACATTTCATATTTTGAGTACTGCTCAAGTCTATACTGTGAGTCACAGACTACCTGAAATTATCTATTCCCATATGTGTAACCAGCATCCCAGCAGAGCGCCCAGCTGCCCGTAGCCATCTGTAGTGCACAGCGCCACCACTCCACTTCTCTTTCTCATATCAAGACAAAATTTAGAAGCACCTTTCTGTCCAGCAGTCCTGTCTGTCCTCTGCAGCTCTTCATGTGACCCCTTTGCAGTCACCCCATAGCCACATGCCACACCAGTACTCCAAGCACAACAGTGGGGCTACAGCAGCGACTCTATTTCCAGGGGCAAGTCAAAACACTGGCACTGATCCTTAAATGCTCTGAGTCTGTGTGGTTGCCAACTTTCTTCATAGGGCCATCAAAAAGAGAGACATTCCTTTGATGGATATTGAATGACATCCCAAGGAGGATCACAGGAGAAGAATCCATTTGAGACAAGACAATATTGTTGCCTCTTTCTCCCATACCTACATTGACAAGAAGTGAACATGCTTAATACCTCCTTTACACTCACTTAGCTCAGAGGCAAACGGCTGCATATGGTTGTCTTCAAGCTAGCCACTAAACTAGAATAGATGTCCACGGACAGATAGGCTGTGGGTGGGCTTCCAGGTCAGTAATTCACCTCCCTCTGCAATCCTATGGAGCCCTAATCTATTGGCCTTGCTTTTCTATGGTGCAAGACCCAGGTTTGTCTTCCAGGGAGAAGATGATGGGGGAGGTAATTCTGTTTATTTGATTAGTGTTATTTTAAAACATTGCCTGTGCTCCCAGGAATTATGTGGTGGCCTTCCTCTATAAATCACAACTGTGCAAAAAAAAAAGCTCTCAATATTTTCCAAAGAGATTAGGGTGAAAGTGGCTACATTCATATTTCATGTCTGGTGGAAAAAAATATCAACAAGAGTGATAAGTATAGCCAAAATGCGTGTAAAAGCACACCCTGTCATTTGTTTTCCATGTGCCATATGTTTTCTGAATCCTGCACCTCCCACATACAAATTGCATGGAATAATGTGGGGTGCACACATTACTCAGGATTATTCAGTTAAGCCCTGCCTATATGGAAGGAATTAACTTAGATAAAGTCAAGCCACTGTGCTTAGTTTTGTTTTGTTTTGTTTTGATTTTTTTTTTTTTTTTGCTTATTCTAGACTCATAGAGTAGGAAATTAAAGATCCCACTGTGCCAGGCTTCATGTCATTTGGTTTTAATTTAATTCATCTCTTCTATTCTCCCTGTTTCTCCTTCTCTTTGAGTATCATTGGTAGGTGGTCCAAGTATCAAGCAGAAGATTTACTGGCAAGACTAAATGTATGAACTCTATGAACACATTGTTTTTCCAATATGATTTAATGACCTTTTTGGCATTCCCATGGCTGTTGAAATCTTCCATAATAATTCCCTTTGGCGGGCAAAGCTCCTGTTGATCAGGTGAAAGCTGATGCAAATGTCAAATGTCAATAAATTTGTAATCCATAAATGTAATACTTGGTGCCAGAGAGAGACAAGGTTAAACAGAGTGCAGCAATAGACACCTTAGATACGAGCTAGATCACATTAGTGTGAACAGAAAATAGGCAAGAAAAGAATACTATCTCCAAAAGCTCTCTTTAGAAAACCTTTCTCTGCTCCTTACTCCCTATTCTCCCTGCACGTTTTCGGAATTGCTGTGTTTTCACAAAACAAAGCGGGTTTATGGCTAGCATTTAGCAGAACAGGTCTGAAGATGTGGCTTCTGTTCCCTCTTCTGCTACCGACTCATAGTGTGAGGTTGGGGTTTTAACTTCCCTGTGTTTCAAAGGAGCTCTTCAACAATTCTGAGGTTTAGGAGGCTCCACAGTTTGATCCTACAAATAATTAGTTATGCAAGATATTCCACTAAATTAACAGGACCACTTTTATAACTTAGGTGTTGCAGGAATGAGTCAGGACTCCCTTATAATTTTAAGATGCTTGGAAAGGGTGAGCCATGTATGAAGCGTGATTTTATATACAACAAAGACATAGGAACAATCACATAATTTCCCAAGAGGTTTTCTTAAGGGCCCTCCACTGACCTTTGGCTCTGAAAACTCTAGTTTGTTTGACGTTGAAAAAAAGCAAATGTGTGAATACAGCGCCATGAGCGTTTGCACTTTGAACATGCTGGGGCTGAACACAGCTGAACTGGAAAAGACTACAACAGCTAATGTACTGGGAAAATATAACAGGCATTTACTTAATAACTCAACTAATTCCTTTAGCTCACCTTGTAGAGATTTAACCTTTGAATGAGAGAGTCCCTAGTTCAAAATCCCGTGTCTCCTCTGTCCTCATGTTAATTTTTAAATTATATATCATTGTTGAGAGGCCCTTGTGTTGAGCATTACAGGCTATTTTTCATGTCTAAAATGGGAAATTATAACTGAACATTAGCTACTGCCTATAAATCACATGGAACAAAGTGGTATCTGCATCTACCCAGTATCAGGAGTGGAAGAACCGTAACTTATTTAAAATGAGACAGAGAAGAGGGCACAAACATAGTCACAGAGATAACTGAGAGTTGGGAAAAGTAATGATTATTCCAATGGTGCGATGCTTTGGACCCCCGATTTCCAGAGTTCTCCACAGCCCATTTTATGTGTTTATTTCAAACTGTAGCTGAAGTCAGGGCAAGGAGGAGGCAGCACCAGGCAGTTAGGAGAACAGTCGTTGATGCTCCTGGACACGGGCAGTCCAGATGCTGCGCGGGCTGCTCAGCCCACAGAGCAAGAAGTGCAGCTGCTCCTCTGTATTCTGTCCTGCATTGGGAATGTCTTGCTGGCCACACTGTGTTATCTTAATAGACAAGAAAATGAGCCTAAACTTCTAGCTGAATCTGGCCTGCTTCTGCATTCATCTCTGCTGGTCTTTCTCCTCCTTTTGTTTCTTTTCTATTTCCCTCACTTTTGAGAAAGCTTCCAAGATCTCTTGTGTCCTCATTGGGGTTAACAAGACCTACATGCTAGCATGTGTCCCTGGAAATTACTCATTCCCTTTGGAAGGGAGGGACCGTCTTTTACTCAGTACGGCACCTTGCGCACTGCACTGAGCTGCACGCTACCAGGAGCAAGGAAGCAGGAATCCGAAGCCCAGGAACTTCCTGGGATGGGCTGAAGATCGTTTGCTGATGCAAGGTCTGTTTCTGCTCTGCTACTCTGTTTGCCATTCTGACCAGTGGGTGCCGTCTTTACAAGATTCAACTCAGGAGTAGCTGATAATTTAGGTGTTTTGCAATGCTGTTCTTAAGGGAGTTACTGGTTTATTCTGTTGAGCTGTTCCTTGCAGGGACATGAATCTCTCTGTCTGCTCCTTGGTACTGCGCAGCTTCCTAGCAAGATCTGCCCTCATTTCAGCGGCCCATGCCCAAGCAGCAGGAGCACAAGCAGCAGTCCCCGAGCACGCGGTTTTTGTTCTGTTTGTGCTGGGCGAAGCGCACAGGGTTTCTGATCCGGGACTAGTCTCTGAATAATAGTAATTGCAATAGTTGCTTTGCTGATTAGAGGCAAAGTTAAGAACATTCTTAAAAGCTTTGCTGAAGGGAGGCCTATGCGCTATATATTTATTAGAGTGCTCAGCGGTAATTCAGACAGCTGAGAATTGTTGAGGACCTGGTCTATCTAATTGTGTGTCTAAATCATGTTTGCACCGTGATTCAAAGGTGCTAACATTACAGTCTGCACAGTGGTTTAGGTTATATGGTCAGATTCCTGCAGATGGTCAGTTTGTATCATAAAATTTAAAATTACAACTTGGACCATAAAGCTACTGCCTCAAATTTATTATGTATTGCAGCACAACAAGCAAATTAATACTAGATGCAGTATATGCTGAGACGTTAATGTGAACAGAGGATGAAATATTCTCCTCCCAGCTCATTGGTACGTGTTCCCTTCAGAGCAAAATTGAATTGCCCAGAAACTCCAAGAGAGAAGAAGTCCCTGGGAGTGCAGTGCTGCCCGGTGCTGGACTCCTGACTCCGAGGACACGGGAAGGACATCCCAGCCCTGGCAGCATCAGGCCCCAGGGTTCGCTGAACTTCCAGCGCTGCTCTGTGCATCAGGCGTGCAAGAGCTGAGCTCTCAGCAAAATCGTTTTATTATTCGTCATAAAGAATCACAGCTGTGAAAAGCAAACGAGGGAAGGAGAGTGGGAACAGGCAGGCGCTCTCACTTGTACCGATGTAAATCAGGAGTAACTCCAGTGCAAGGCAGCTGAATTACATCGTTGTCACTCTGACATGAGACCAGAATCAGCCCCTTTACCTGCAATAGATGAGTGAAATATCTTACAACTGTGTGTCCAGGAGCCTGCTAAGCTTCTTGTAGAGTTGCTGTCAGTATGCCCAGGGCAGAAGCATATTTTTTTTCTTACTGTTGTACATAAGGGCTCTGCTGCAGCCGACAACATGAAATGTGTTAGTTCGGTTTGTTCAAAATGGAGTGTGTTTGTTAAGTGTTGCCTCTTTGATGTTGCGCTGCCATCTCCATCTTTGTCATCATTGCCCATCTTTTTCAATCTAATGAACTCAAACCATCAGTGCAACTTAAGTTCGGCTGTCTGTTCTTGCATAGTTAATATTAAAAATGTACTAACAGTGTGGCTGCGAAATCAAATTATGCACATAAATATGCTGGCATAGCAGAGGAGGCGGCAGAAGCTGAAGTTAGCAACATTGATGCCAGTTCACATTTGCAAATCAACCGTCAATCTGTCATTAAACATGTTATCAAATGATGATAAGTGTATGCTTCTTGCTTGCATTGGCGCGCTTATTCCCGATGTTGATGTGCATTAATGGGATAATGTGCATTAACATAGTCTTGCTTGGATGAACACAAAACATTTTTTATCCGTCTCAGTTTGTTTCCCCCTGTGGCCCCCAAGTAAGTGTTTTGTGTTATCAAATTGCCAAAAAATGGGAAAACACATTACTTTTAATTAGCAAAAATTTTGAGTCATTATATATTTTTTTTAATTTTTATCCAGACTCTCTCCTGTGTGTTGTCAGTTGGGAGGCTGGGGGGAGGTGGAAACAGGAAAACATACCACTGCCTTCTTTAAGTAAAACGATTAATGTCAGAAACTCAGAGACTGACAATTATGTGCTGTCTTAATGCACTGGCCTTTCATCTGCAGCCCTTGCTTTTGACACGAGTGATGGTTTCAGTTCAGTGATATGAAAGGCAGGGGAGGAAACGATCCCGGCCGTTCCCGGGACGTGGCTTCGCTTCCCGCTTTTGCCCGCGCGCCGGCCAAGGCTCTACCTGGAGGCGGAGCGGGCAGACGCAGGGGAGCGTTGCTATTCTGGGAGGGAACCACATTTCTGAAGAGCTTCCCGCGTGATTGTGCAGCTCTGCTTTCCCCTCCTGAGTGGCCAGGGTACAATTTACAGCACATGCTGCCAGGGAGCTTCCAGGAAAAAAAAAGGACGACCTCAATGGAAAGAATAAAAAGCGACTGAAGGCATAAAATCATAGAAGGGGCCTCGTTGTAACCCACTGTAACCCAGGCGCCTGCTCCCCTCGCACCTTCTGCCCCAGCAGCACCCACCTCACAGTGACAGCCCTGGGTCTCTGGCCGCCCACCGGCTGTCTGGGGCAGGCTCTGTTTGCTCCCAAATAAACAATAAACATCTTTAAACCTGTTTTTTATTTAAAAACGAGGGGTTTATCTGGACCTAATTAAGTGTCTTTGGAAAAATTATACTGAAACTCAACAGGATTTCAGGGCCTCACCTAGGGGGTCAGAGAGCTCTTGCAGAGGGCACGAGGGACCTCAGTGGCCTGGGCTGCTCTGAGCACGGCGTGTTCTGTGTGCTGGATTTGTATGGGAGCAGGAGAGGGATCTACTGATCTTCTGCTCTTGTAGGACTTTACATCTAAGGTTTTCAAGCTCTTTAGAAAAAATGAAAGGCAAGTTCTTCCACCTCTTGAAGAGCAGCAGTTAGTTAAACCCATTCGTATGTATGCAGTTGGGACATAACTGGAATGATTTACCCAGGTTTTTTATGGTAAAAGAAGAATAGAATGAAAAATCTGTTCCTGTTCAAATCACTGGGAAGTCTTCCAGGAGTTTTACTAGGACTTTACCAGTAGTATTATCAAGTCAGGCTCAAGAGTTTCCTTAAAGAAAGGTCAATCACCTAAAGTGTTTTATTTTTAGTTTATGAGCTGGAAGATAAAACTTCTCCTAAAACTTTTACAAAGGACACCATATTCTTTAAGTGTTTCTAAAATAGCAACTTTCTCTCATACAATAGAAATGTCTATAAGTTACCCTTAGTCTCTGTTTGTGACTACAGATTATTCATGCAGTCACTTATACAATTATTTAGCTATAACTATATTTGGATGTCAGTCCAATTTTATTTTACATTCAGCAAAATTTCTACTATGCTTTACATGAGATTAGACTTGTGAAAAGTTTCTAAAAGTTAATGTTCCTCCAGTTTTAATTATATGGATTGAGATTTATAATTTTAAAACATTAGAAATAATAGAATAGTGGACTTCTACAGTCTATGAACTTTTTAGTAAATGGGTCAAGCTTTTAACCACTCTTTCTTTTCCTCAGTCCAATAATACTATTAGTTTTAGGCATCCTGTGCAAGACTGATTTCTGCTATATGGGTGATTTAAAGGAAAAAAATAATAGGGATTAATTACTGTTTTTTTACAAATAACTTTCTTGATTTTTTTACAAATAACTGATTGAATTTCAACTTAGTTCAAAATTGTGGATACATCAGCACAATTTTCATCTTCATAAAACTTTAATAGCACTGTGTTACTATTAACCCCAGCATCAAATATCCCTTGTTTTTTCTACTTCCAAACCAAAGAGCTGGCCTTCTAATATGGCAAACTTGAATTTTAGGTATATTTTCTGTTACACATCCATTATATACAGAATTCATCCTGCGACTTTTTATTTTTTTGGACATCTGTGTAGCTTTACATTGCTTCTGCTCCATAAGCTAACTTGCAATAAGCTTGTCAAACGTACCCCAGTGCTTAGGGAAGGCTCCTAATCGGATGAGTAGACCAATTTGTCATGACTTGGAGGAGGTGTTGGAAATCAGATGGTATTAAAGAGGCTGCCTGAGGAGGCTGTGTGCACGGGCCTCCTGTAAGGCAGCTTGGGCTCCAGTCTTACAGTCACCTGCTTATATCAAAAATTGCATTTGGAAAGCTAAAACAAGAACTGTGTCTCATAGTCTCATTTTCCACCTTTACTGTTATCCCTTTAGTATATAGGTGTCATTATCAGAGCCTAATTCTCTCTCTTCTTTTTGCACTTGAAAATGACAAAACGAGGTGCAAAGATATAGAAAAGTGAGCATCACAAAACTGAACCCAGATCCAAAACATTAGCTAAATCCCGGTATTGCTTGTGAGACGTCTGGGACTGAATTTTATCCTTGTTGCTTCGGTCAGGCTCTATTTTGAACAGATGCATTTATCAGGTGGGTTAATTTGCTAATTTTCATTGAGCAGTTTGAAGCAGTGCAAGGCTATATTATTCCTAAGTATTCGCATATCAAAGAAAATATTGAATGAGGGATTAGCAGCCATCGAGTTATGCTGTTTTTCTTGTCTCTTCTCCCAGGCTTTATTCTTCCTCTTCAATCTTGTTCTATTATCTTAGGCCTGCTTCTGGAGTGTTTTCAGTTTTTGAAAATGGCAAGTAATTAGTCAATATGTTTTCACCATATGTATCAAGCTCAGTAAAGAGGCAACCATTGGCCTTTGTCATGGCACAGTAAGTGTTCGTTTTCTCAGCACTTCAAGTTATGCCGAGTGTGTGGTGAACGCCAAAGAATGTAATGAGGAATTTTACAATGAAACATTTGACATAACAATTCGCAGTTCAGCATGGTTCACAAATTTGGGGTGAGTCCCCATTTCGGATTTCCAGCGTTTATGCTGTTGACTCTTAAGATACCACGTGAGCTGCTTATCCACTGCCGGTTCCTCGTGTGAGCAAAGATGCGGCGCAAAGTGCAGATGAATCGTTACTCGCCCAGGATGGTTCTGCTTAACATCTTACTGGCACAGGGGCCGTCTACAACAGGAGAGAAGTCTTGAAAGCCTTTTCCCCTCATAAACTCATTTTTTATCTACCCCAACCTGTGCAATGCATTCTTTTCAGATATATTTTTTTCTTTAAGACTTCTACTGTTGCTGGTTGCTATCCATCTTAAAAAAAAAAAAACAGAGTCTGATCTTAACAACTTTTGTAATAAGTGGCATATACCTGAACTTTGCTCTTTCCTGAGCAGAACATATATCCAGTGTTTTCTGAAGGGACATGGGGTAGACCGCAACTTGTCTGCATTCTTTTCCCTTCTTGGAAATACTATATTCCTATGGAAACAGTAGATTTCTGCATTATCCGCTAGATTTATTTAAATGTGCGGACAAAACATTCTAGCTGAGATTCAGCCAGGTTTGGGGGTATCATAAGAATGATAACATATTGTTTTATTGCAGTCATGATTTAAATTTATGTGGCATTGCTAGTGAAGTCAATAGGACTTTTTCATGAGTTTGTTTTCTAGGGTATGGTATCATTAAAATATGACAGTTAATAGTCTTGTTTATGTTATTATATTTAATGAATAAATATATCAGTCTGTACATCAAACTCAGTTTTGTTTATACTCTTTAATTTAATTGTAGTCTTATCTCCTCTAGAAGTATGTTATATCTTTTAATTTTATAATTATCCACTTTATTCATGTGTGACACCACAGAACTGCTGCTTATATCTCCTATGAGACATACAAATACAAACAGATAGAAGACAGGCAAACGCTGAGAAATTTAGATCTGTCTCTAAATCCAGCTCCATGTTTTCAGAAAGTTCTGAGTTCCCTGATCCAGGGTTTTGGTTTGACCTGTTGTTCTGCATGAGAGTTGTGGAAAGGGAGACTAGTTTATGTCGCATCTGCAAACACAAACCATCAGGAAGGATTTGACCTGATCCTGCAACAAAAAAATGTTGTTCCCTATTCTCTTGAAAGAGATCTGTGTTTTAAAGTGCAAAGAGGGAGCACTTTTCACACCGCCTTTTCTGAAGTCTTTCAAAAAAAGGAATTTATTTAGATTTATTGGGCCACAGAGCAGTGGGGGGAAAAACATATACGTATAAGCATAACTTTTTTGGCTGAGTGGTTACTATGCTCAGCTGGAAAGAGTAAATGGCAGTCCATGTCCCAAGGACTGTGTTGTTTGGACAAAAGTTATGAGGCTCAAATGCAGTAAAATGCAGTCCCTGGGAGTGAAAGCTCAGGATCTACCCCTCCCAGGTAAGGGACTCCAAGTAGGCAGCAGAATCCTGGTTATTTCTTCTCTCTCCATTTGAAATTCACTTCTGCAGAGCTTCCAAAGGCCAACTAGAAGTTGGAAAGCAAAGATTTGAATTTCTAGCCCCGCCAAGTCCTCTAAGCCCTTAGAAATCCCAGAAGTCAAAGCAGTGAGCTTTAGAAGAGCAAATTCTAATAGGATTTTGCAGGAAACCTAGAGATCTGTCTTCTTAGAAAACTCATAGACTGTGAGTGCAGAAAGAAACACTTGTTTTCCTCAAGTCCTGAATACATCCCCAAAACCCCAGAGAGAAATACCCTACAACAACAAGGCACCCACCTGCTCTCAGCATATTCCTGTTTTTTAGCTCTAACCCTAGCCAAGCCCCTCCAAGCTTGCTGAATTTGACAGATTTTCTTCTAAGGCATTGGACTTCTCCAAGCCCCAAAGCAAACGATGTGCCCAAAACATGCAGCTTCCCACTGCAACACCTACAACCACCCTCAGAGCTGACTGAGAACAATTCTGCCCTTGTTATCAACAGAAAATCCCTGAGTTGTGACTAATTACAAACTGATGGGCAGTTTGGCAGCTGAAGTCTCCTCTGGGCTTCAGTTAGGTGAGTAAATCCATCAGCTGGGGGTGTTTAGGGAATGTGAACTTCACTGCTCTCTAGCCATAAAGGAAGGCTAATAGAGGAGAAGAGCCCCTCTTTGCTTGCAGATTAAAATTGAAGCCAAGTTCTCTTGTTTCACACTTTTCTCCAACATATAGTTCCAGAAAAAAAAAAAACAGAATGAGAAGTTTAAAGGTATGTTACTTAAAGTTATTTTGTTGTGATGTCTAATTACTTGTAGTCCAGTAATGGAAAAGTTCAGTGAAGTATCCCGGGTGTTACACGTATGTGTTGGTGGTCAGTGCTCCCATGATCTCTGCGTTGTCTCCTTTCAATTTTTTCCTTTTGTCTATTGATGCGGCACAACAAATATTTATTGCATCATGTTGTTCCAGCAGATAGTACCTTCTTTTGGAAACAGTAGCCAAACCATATGCAAGAACAGCCTGGAAAAGGGGAACACCCAGGAACATAAACTGTAGCACAGAGAGACAAATCTCTGAGATTACATGAGAGCAGTTGGCAACCAGACAATAACCATTAAAAAAGAAAAAATCTAAGTTTCCCCAGGTACATAAGTGGTTTCTGAAAACAACATCTTCATCTAGTATATATTTCCTCCTTCTTTGTTGTTTTATTTAGTTGTCAGGCAACATTTTGACCTCCTAGATTCTGAAAACTTCCCTCACCTATTTCCTGTAGGACTTCTATTAGTGGCATCCACAAAAGTCACCTCTACCGCAGACATCTAAGGAAGGAAAAATCTGCTTGAGTGAGTGACACAGCCAAAGTGAATACTTTTCCCAGTCAACACTTGAAGAAAAATAATCACAATATTTAAACCAGTTTTGAAAACTTTCCATTAAAAAAAGGGGAAGAGGAAAAAACAAAACAAACAAACAAAACAAAACCCATAAAACACTAGTTGAATACAGAGCGAGGCCAAAGAGAGTTCAGTTACCATAGAGATTATTACTGGCAATTGGTACTCAGCAGCAGATTGAGATCTGTTACAATATTTTTATTAATACTCTTTCTTAATTGGCTATTTATGCTTTTTGGATCCATCTCTGTGCCAGGTCCTGATTTTACTCTTTACCTGTCACTCTTTTTGACACGAAGCAGTAATAACCATGCCAGATATCAGGCATTTCCTCCATTTGTTAACATTAACAAGGGTCATGAGTACATAAAATAACACTGTGCTTGGCTTTGGCTGGCGAAGGAGGAGAGGGACCGAGCGCAGAGGCGCTCGGTCGCTGCTCGGCGTCATCACGAGCGCTCTTCCGTGCAGACCCTTATTGCCACTGCAGCGCTGGCTGCCTTTGTAGGTACGGCAGAGAGGAGGCAGAAGGCCTTTTCCCCTTTTGGTTTTCCCCTGTGTATATGCAAACCTTCTCATTTAAAACATGTGTGTTCCAGTGCATAAACTGGTGATTTAGCAAATATCATCACATAAAGCCCTTCACCCTCCTCCTTGAGTATGTTGGAGTGCCTGTAAACACTGGGCCTTTCCGTAGCTTTTTGCTGGAAATATATTGCAGCGTCATTATTAACTTAAGGGTTTTTTTTTTTTAATTTTAGTTAGGCAGCTTCAACAAATTAAATGTTTTGTTTTTTCTAGACCCATCCTGTACATCCCCAGTGTTGATGCATTTTTAATCGTTGCTGGGATTTTTGTGCCACACCATTTGCCTGCAGGGAGGGATTTCTGCAGTGTGCCTGAGATCAGCCAGGCACAGCTCTATTCCCATCTCCTTTCCCTCGTGCCCAGCCTGTTACTTCTGCCTCCTTCTTTTCCCTTGCTACTCCAGGATGACACTGGAGCTCAGGCACTTTCAAGCAGCAGGAAGTGCCATCCACCAAGCCAGGAAAGCAGCTATAGGAAGTGCTGTCAACTGTGCAGAGTGAACCAACTATTTAAAATTAACAAAAAAAAAAAAAAAAAAAAAAAAAAAAAAAAAAAAAAAAAAAAAGAGAGAGAGAGGAACATGCTTTTTTTTTTTTTTTTTTTTTTTCTCTCTCTCTCTCTCTCCTCTCTCCTCTTTCCTTCCTCTAATCCCCTTTAGTTATCATGATCTCAAGGGTTATTTGTAATGATAGTAGGCACTGCATTTCAGATGGAAATGTGATTTTTTCCAAGCTGACGGTGTCACTTTAAGTAAACAAAGTTAATTCTGCTTCCTGCTATGCGAGGCCTAATCTCATTACCCAAACCACAAGCAGCATAACAGAAAATATTCTCATCTGTCAAAAGAACTTAAAATAAAGGTGGAAATTGTTTTTATGTTGCGTTTCCCTGCTCCTCTCCCAAATCCCTCAATGGACATTAATTATCACATCAGATCTATTTAAACCTGTTCGGATCCCCCCAGACTCTGCCTGTTGTTCCTTTCTCATTTGATGCGCCTATAGAATAAATACTGTTTATTGCTGCGTCTTAGAACTGATGCTTCGGTTTCGATGAGCTAGAACTCAAAGCTGAGAGCTGGATCCCTGATCCACTCATTTTGCTCTAAGCAGAAAGAAATCAGGCAGCACTGGGTCATTCAGGGCTCTCCCAGCGCTGACTTGGTTTACACTCAGCCCCTTTCTCACCTGCGGTAAGGAGAGGAAACCTCGGAAAAAGAGACAGTGCAACAGCAAGCAACGGGTTTAAGATGAGCTGTGCTTGACTTATTGACTTATTTATTTTGCAAATCCAAAACTGCCTCAGTGAGAGATGGATTTAGCTTAGTTTAAGTTTATTCGGATTTACGGGGAGGAGAATGAAAGATCCCACATTACTGACTCCAGTGGGAGTTCTGCTCACGCAGGGAATAGGCCCTAAGATTCACAGAGCTGACTCGAAGCAGCAGAAAATCCAAATGTGCTGCCTGGTACTTCTCAGCTCATTTCAAAGCAGCAACCACCAGTCATAAGAGGATCATTCATAAAACCCTCCAACAACAGTATTTTTCATCCCCTCTTCATTTAAAATGACCTTTATATGATGATAATGTCTGCCTTGCTGAGCCTTAATTGCTTAATTAGAGAAGCAGGTTTTATATTAGACAAACATTATTTAAAAACGTGTTTTTTTGTGTATTGGAAGGATGTTGTTTTCTTTCATTTTAAGCTCATCAGCAATTTTTTAAGTGTCCTTTTAAAAGGACACTTTCAAGTGGTTTTAGTTTGTTAGTTTATTTATTTACTTACTTACTGTTTGAGCACGTTGTTTTTCTCTCTCTTCCTGAGTGGCATTTGCAGCAGGAATCTCTCCCTTTAGGAATTTCTCTGCCTTTCACTTCCAGCCTGCCCACAGCAGTTTGCTAACATTTTTTTTGCTAAAAAAGGCCTGTGCTGGTTTTCACTGAGCAGCTGGTTATTGGTGCTGGATGAGCCTGTGGGTTCGCTGCTCCTGCGCTAGGTCTTGGGGGCTGAGTAAAGCTGGCTGGGCAAGACCAACTCCTACAGCACCAGCTTATTGTGCACAGGTTTCTTTAAGGTCTGGCAAATCAGTTTATTACCGTGGAGCTCCATGTAGATAACTTTAGAGAAAGTCAATTGACTCATTTATTCTGAAAAAAACATACAGGCGTTGCCTTGGGTTGGGCTTTTTTGGATAGCGTTGCACTAATGCACTGAAAGCACAAGGTTCCGGTGGAGGTTTGTCCCGCTGCTGGTGGCAGATACAAGTTTCACCAAAGCAGCCTCTCTAAAGGAAGGCCTGGGGTTGGAGCAGCCACGTTCATGCCAAAGCCTCCACTGCAGCCAGAGAGCACGAGAAGCCTCGTGAGGGCTGCCGTAGGTGACTTTTTTCAGGACTTTGAAGGTATTTAGAAATTTTGCTGTTCATTTCAACCTACCTGCTTTTGAGGACCCCAGCCATTCTGCCTAGATTTCAGAAGACTTTTTCTTCTGCTTGCTAAGGTGCCTCAGGCTGAGAAAGGTGCTGCGGCTGCTCCTTGGCCGCTTCTGCGTGGTGTTTTGGGCAGGCTTCCCTCGCTCGAGCTCCGCGGCGGCGGGAGGCCGGGGGGCTGCTCTTGGCATGGCGCGGGGCCCTGCGTAACCAATCTGACGGGAAGCAGGGCTTATCAGTTAGCACTGCGTGCCCAGAATTTCAGGAGTTCGGGATCAGACCTGGCTGGCAGCCCATTGGGTCAGACATCCCCTCGCTGTACGTGCCTAAGGTAATAAGGTAATTGGAGAATATGTGCTCTCCCAGTCCTGCTGATTCGCAGAATTCACTTGACCTGATAATACCTGTGTAACTTGCAGTTTTACTTTTCTTTTTTTTTTTTTTTTTTCTCCTCCCCAAAAGCTCATGCCATTTCTTAAATATGGGGTAAGAACTCAAGAGTACATTTATTTGGTAGTGGGGGTTGTGTGTGTGGCCAGGAAAAGTACTTGTAAAAGGCAAAAATTGATGTTGTACAAGCAAAAGGCCAAAAACACTTAGAAATGATCTATGTCATATATATTTGCAGTAGCCGGAGGTCATAAAGGGATGTGACTTCTAGAAAAAATGGATAAAACCTGCAGTTTTGAAAATATGTATTTTCCTTCAGGACATTTTCAAAGGCTTTTTTATTGTATCAACATCCACTATTTCACTTTTACATTTCACTTCACATATATTATTCATGATGTTTATTTTAATGTTTTGGGTCAAGCCATTGTTCTGTGTTAATAGTTTGTTACAAATAACTTTGGTTGGATGCAGTTTTGGATCCCCTTTGAAACTATAACCCGACTAGTACTGAGGTACAAAGCAAGGAACTGGCAGAGTGAAGTCTTGCATGAGGTGCAGATTTTTCCTCTGTTTCAGAGTTTTTCATTTTTAACTAAATCCAACTCAAACCCACAGTAAAAATTAGGTCATGGACAAGACATGGGCTCCTGCAGCTGTGGATCTGAGTCCTTTGCATTGAGGGTTCAAAGTCAAGATAAAAGAGCTGAGGAGCGGAGTTAAGGATGCCAAAATATCTAGATGCAGTTTCTACCCACCCTATCAAGGCATATAACTAAAAAGTGGGGAAAGGTGCATCTGCACACACCCATAAAGATGCTGCAAACTCTTATGTGTGGGAAGGAAAAGAAATTACTGCTTGCATTGCCAAACGGATGCATTATCTACAACAGGTTTCCATAAAAGCATGTTTTATAGAAAACTAGGGCCCTGCCTAACTTTCAACATATGGCTAAGGTCTGTCAACTCCATGGAAAAATGTTCATTTTCTTAAACACATTCTCTATTACTTGGCTGAATTGTTGCCTTTCTTCTGCCTTTTTCAGTATCAAAAAAACCACTTTTTTCTTTAAAGACGAGGAACTTCTGGTCACCTAGCTGAAGTGGCAAAACTTAGTGTGCATTCCTTGTTGTGTGATCAAAATGCATTTGCAAAAGAAATGGCAAAGGCCGCTGCACTTCTGAATAAGCCACATCCTGTAACAGAGATGGAGAAGGGACTGTTCCTCTTTATGCCCATGGAGTGAACTAGCACCAGAGCTGGGGAATGGAACCAAGCAGCTTTGCTAAGCCAGGGTTTCTTGCTTTATCCTCTTCCTTTCTCTCCCCATCTCTTTTACTTCAGACTCTGAAAAAAATATAAAAGTTTAGATTCAATTCAGGTTACCTCTCTTGGGAAAAATCTGACCAAATTATAAAGAAATCTGTCTGTGAAGTCTGCGAGCATCATCGGGTTACAGAGCTACGATCAGCAATCATTTTGGTATTTCAACAAAAGTGAAAGTTTTTTTTTGTAAGGAATGTTTCTGGAACCATAAAATTCTAGTAGGGCAAAATAGGGTAGGTGACAAAGTCTGCTTGATTGGATCTGTGATCTGCCAGTTTTTAATGAATGGAAAGAGAAAGGCATGGGCATTAGAGTTAAGATGCAGCTAGAATTTCTCTTTCTTTTAATACTAGTATAAGATTGTTCTCTGTGGCTTCAGCACTGGAATTCCTTACTGGGGATAAGAACAGTGAGGAGGTTAAATGAGCTTTTTGCCAACGGAACCTTATTCGGTATGGACGGCTTTCTCTTGCTGCTCTCATGATTGAGAATTTCTGACTCTGTATACAGTGAATAATATAATAGATTGTATTTCAGGAATGGTCAAAGGCAACAGAAACATCCATTTTGCTGGATTCTTTACATATGCACATTAAAAGATAATATCTGCACAAAATGCCCATAGGATTTTATTGGTTTTTCTCTCTCTCTTTTTAATGGAGTATGTTTTATGGTTGCAGTTTTGAAAACTGTTAGCTAGTCGAGCATTTTAGACTAAGCATGAGTCAAAGACAGCCTCTTTTTTTATAACTTAATCTTTCAAAGCCTGCTGTAAATGCAAATAGTGAAAAGAGATGACCCGATGTTACGATGCTGATACTTGCATAATATAGAAAGTGCCAGTGTAATATGTGTGAAATAACTTCATCACAGGCCATTTTGTAAGCTGTACACAGAAAGTTTCCCCAAGTGAAAATGTGTAAACTGTAAGCAAAATTGAGACATGTAAAAGGAGCGGAGAGCAGGAGAGAGGAAGGCAAAATTAATCACAATTGTGAATACAGTACTTTTGTTCTTTCAAAGCTCTTTTGCTAGAGTTTTTTTAGCTGAACAAAGGAGGCCAACTGAAGCGCTTGTATATTGACTCTACATTCTGCAAACTGAAAACAGGTAGCCCCTGTCAAGATTTTCCTGAGCGCTGGCTGCTAGCCCTTTAGGCAAATACTAAACTTAGTTTTAAGCTCTGATTAAATATTTGCTGAGGATGAAGGGCCTGATTCCTTTCTTACGCTATTTTCCCGTAAAGGAACTTCTCTGAACTTTACTCCTAAGTGAGAGCAGAATCAGGACATATGGCACTATATCAAAAGATCTATTAGATCTCTCAATAAAACAAACACATCTTTTGAAGTTGTTTAGCTATTTCTAGAGCAAAGCAAAAAACTTCAGAGAGAACACTTTGACTACTGGGCAGAAAAGAATTCCTTTTGCACTCTTCTCTCTGCCCTTCCACCCTCTTCCCCTTCCTCTTTCCCCCATTTGACTTTTATTCTGTTAAAATTTTGCCTAAGGAACCTTTAAAGTCAGGTCTGCAGTAAAACCTTTTGCCAGCATAGTAATTTTGGTTTGGGGTGTCGTTCTTTTTTTACAACATTTCTATATAGGCACAACCTTCAGCATAGATTCAGCTGTACTGAAGGGAAAAAAAAAAAAAAAGAGAGAGAGAGATTTTGCTGATACAGCTTCTTTCATTCAGGGAACTAGTAAAACCTTAACTGCTAAAAACACTTTTGGCATGACAAGCTGCGTCTGTATTAGTGGGATTTGCTGGTGTAACTGTAGCTGTAAAACATAGAGTTGGCCAACAATTTTGCCCTCAAAAGTAGCCCTGTTGAAATGCCCTCACTTTGAACTTATTTGGCCTCTGTGTGCTGAAGAAAGGATGATTGTAGCGCACTAAATTCACCAGACTAAAACAAGCCTTATAATTATTAAATTCAACTCCCTAAACATAACTTAGGCAACTCCCCAGTTTGAGTTGTGTAACTTGATCTCATCTGCTAAAAAATATAGCTATACTAAATGGAAAGACCAGGGCTCTGGCTCCAGCTCTGCTGCCATCACTTTCATGATAATGTTTTCATGAAATGATTATTTTAGTATGCCTCAATTTCCCCATATGTGGAATAAGTATCATACTACGCATCTCACTGCTGTAGAGGTTCAGGATCTTGAGCACAGGCTATTTTGACAGCTTGCTGCATGAAAGGTATGCACGATATTGTTGATACCAGATTCAAAGGCCTCTCTGGCCATTCTGAACTTGTGAAACTGTAGCACCACTTACTGGTTTTGCTGGAGAAATTCCATCCAGCAAACCCAAGCTTCTGTTATCATAATAGCTATTTCTAGAGAGCTAGAAAGATATACTCCAGCCTTCCACTGTTTGCTGTAGCTCAGAGCATCTAAGATAACGTTTATAATGGTTATGTTCAAGCAGAGGATTTGTTGATTGGAATTTATCCTTTTAAATGTGTGTAAGTCATAGAAAACACTGCAGTCAGAAATATTGACTTCATTGATCTCTGCCAAGAGCAGAAGAAACCCATGTGGGTTGAAGTGGAAAGGCTGTGTGAGATGTTTATAATAAAGATGTTATCTAATAAATAAGATATTGCTTTATTCCTAAGCAAGGAAAATTAGAAATCCAAATAGTAAGTACGCTCGTTCTGTTCATGCCAAGTTAACTATGGCAGCAGTAGTCTTCCATGATCAATATTCAGGATTAGGATCTTGTGTTCCTGTTGCTGGTCAAATGAGGTAGGTGCACAATTTCTAGTTCTGTACCGCTGTAGGTTTTACAGGGAGAACATCCAAATAAATGAACTTCAGGAGCATAATGAACTATAAATGTGGAGAACATCACCTTCATCACTCAAGATAAAGTGAGTGGTGTGTAGGTCAAGATACTGCCTTTGGAAACAGCTAAAATCCCCTGTCTTATTAGCTGAGATTGCAGAGGCTGACAAGGGAAGCAAGTGGGGTTAAAGGTGCTCAACGTAAGTGGTGAGTGAATTGTCACAAGTGGGGCCATCCCTCAAGATTTGTTGGGAAGCCTGAATATATCAGTTCACTTGAATAAATAAACAAACAAAAAAACCCTAGAGGAATAACAGAACTGCTGCTGCAGACACAGTAGCCAGGTACTTAACTTCCCAGCAGACAAGGGAACGCGTGACCTGCAAAGACGTTATTTCAGAGTGGGATGTTATGTTATTGGATTTGGTCCTTCCCCCAATCTGGAACAATATCAACTTATGAGACTACAGATATAAAGTAGAAGAAGGATGGAACTATCCCAAACTATCTCTCCTGCTATTGCAGACACTCGCAGAAGAGGAAAGAGGAAAAATATCCATCTTCTCCTTTGCTGGAAATAAAGCTTGTGTAAGAAAGTGCCCAAAGTGCCCACTGCTTATCTACCTCCTTAAAAACACCAACTTCTGTATTTTAGACAGTACATCCTCAGGCTTCCCCCTGCCTTCAACTTTTCAACCCTGTTAGCAAAAACACTGTGGGCAGAGCACGGGGAGTCCTTACCCCCATGGAAAAAGAAGAAAAAAAAAAAATAGAAAAAAAGGATGTGCAGAATTCTCGAGGGGACAATTGAGCACTATCAAACACAACTGCAGTAATACTTTACTGTCTGCTGCAGATATTGAGCCCTCATTGCAGTAATTGTCACGGTGACAGAGCTGGGAACACTTGCTGTAATTAGGACAGTTGTTTTGTCATGTGTAACGATCTGAAGAGAAGCAAGGAAAAGAGGCGAACGAGCACTGATCTGCGATAGTGCGGTGAGGGAGAACCGTGCACGCACACGCAAAATACGGCACCGCTGCTAATATATTGTAAATTCAGATGAGCAGGCATTTTGAGAAGGTGAAGAAGTAAATGTTAAAACAATACATCTATTCCCCTATTCAGGGGAATTTATGCCCTCTGACTGTAGCTGCAATAGTAAGTGCAGATGTTTTTCTATAGGGATTTTTTTGAAGGTGAACTGATATCTCATGAAAATCTTCAATAAAAAATATAGCTATGTCCATTAGTATACATATATATGTAAAGAAGTGTATATATGAAATTACATTTTAAGTGACTCTCTGTGGGCTGCCTATATGTTTCTCCTGTATGCTGTGGCTGCAATTTAAAAACATGCAGCATGTAGTTAAGAAATCCAGATACTCAGCTCATTGGATGTTTAAAACTATTGCTGCCACTATTTTAATTTCTCTCAAGTAATCATTTCAGTCTCCTGCCTTTTCTTCCATTTCTTGTATGTAGACTAGGATTAAAAATAAGCACTACCTTTCTGTACTGTGTTTCAGAATATCTTCTGTTTTGAGCTTCTAGTGGTTGTTAGGTTTGAGTTTTACCTGACGCTAAACACTCCCCATGTGTTGCTTGCCTCTTGGGAACGTGATGTCACCCTGGGACCATTAGTCCCAAAGCCACGAGACATCCTGGGCTCCTGGGAGAGGATGTGTCCTCCACGGCCACCTTGTGGCTTGGCGCTGGATGGCTCAATGGGGACGCAATGCTGATGGTCCTTAAAAAGGTGTGTGTGCCGGCGTCATACGAAGAAGCAGGTTGATGAGTTCAAGCATTAAGGGTCCAAAATAGGATAGTGCTGTGGGCTTCTACACAAGTAAGGTAATTTTGAAGCAAGTCCCCTCTCAGCCGGACAAACTGCCTCTCCCTGCACTCCTCAGCAGGTAACATTCCTGTATCAATCCTGTAGTTTGTTTGCCTTAAAGATTACTAAAATGCTGTTGGTGCTGTGTGGGGTGCATTTAGATAATAACTGCAGGACTATTCAAATAAGAATCACATCTAATATTAGTCACAGATAATATTATAATTTTGATGATTTAAAAAATCCATATAAACCATTTTTCAATGAGAACCCAGATTTTCAATTGAGTGGTTTTTTTTTTTTTTTTTTTTTGGAGGGGTGGAATCAGAAAAAAATATAAAAAAATATTTTATATCACAGCTGGAAATATCTTACACCAAATAGTAATTGCTATTTAGCATTTATTTTAGTGTTAAGCTGAATTTAATGTTTATACTTTTAGTTAATTTTTTAGTCTTCCAGTTTTCACTTTCCATTGAGAACTTTCCCTCACTACTGAATCCAATCACAGTTGCATCATCAGAAAAGAATTTACTTTTACTATTTTACTGCATGGAATAATTTATTTAAGGATCATAAATGTCCTTGATAGGTTATCAACCTGTAACCCATATTTTAGAAAGGTTAAAGGGAACAGACCACTTAGTCTGATGTTGAATCTGAGTGAAACAATGAATGGTTAGCTCAGAACTCTATTAACAACGAATGAGAGGGTAAAATGTAATTAATGACACTCAACAGGGTTTTGAGGAATTCAAGTCTTGTCAAACAAACACATTTTCTTTTTTGATGGGATTAGAGGTCTGCATGAAAGAGATAACTGGGCTGATATGACATATTTGGATTTCTCCAGGGCATTTGACTTAGTCCACATGATAGTTTGACTCATGTTAGGTATTTAAGTATGTGTTGTTTTAAATACTGGTCACTGGTGGTCTCACAGTGTGTTGTTAATAGGAGACATCAATAAAATATTTGGTCTTTCAAAATCCTATAATTTATATAATAAACTTACCAATGATCCAAACCATGATATAAAACATATCTGATAAAGACTGCGAGGTGACACAAAACTTGATGGAGCAGTGAATAATGCGAACAAGTTTTTAAGTAGGAGCAAAATAAATCTGCAGGTTAGGGGATTTCAGTCCAACAGAATTCATTTTAATACAATGAGATATAAAGAAAATCATGAGGGAAAATAAAAGAATACAGGTTATAGCTATGGTTTATAGCTACCGTGTCTTAGAATAGTTATACATGTAGGCAGGCACCTCAACTAGGTTGCTAGTGCATTGTTATGGAGAGGGAAAAAAAAACCCTATTCTTTATAAGTAAAATAATAACCAATAAAGGCAAGAATTTGCTTTACTTTTACATGCAGTTTTAATAAGGTCATCATGTGAAAAGTCCATGCTTCAAGGATATGTGGAAATACTAGAGAAAAGTTAGAGGAGGACAACAGAAATAGCCTGAAGGCTGGAAATCCACCCTTATGCTGTGAAGTTTAAAGAACTTGATTTATTCAGCTTATCAAGAAGCCCGAGCGATGGTTTGATTGCTGTGTGTAGGCATCACTGTGTGACAGCTCGCTGCTTCATCTAGCTGACAAAGCTTATGTAGCTGGATACTTAAACTGACCCAATTTAGCAGTAAAATAGTAATATTAAATTAAAATAAAACACAATTTCTAGTTGTGAAGGTGATGAATGCTATGACAATTTCCCAAGTCTACTCTTTCTTCAAAACAGGAATAAGTTCCTTTTTTGAATGCTATATATCATCACACCAGATTATGGAGGCATTTTTATCACAAAGAGATGGTTTAGACCTGACATATTGTGTGTGTGTGTGTGTATCTGCATGGGTGTTTGTGTCCTTATGCATGACAAAGCAAAGCAGCTCATTTGTGTGAAAGTAATTAATGTATTTATATTTTACATAAGGATATTAATGTATGAGAATAGATGGCTCGTTTGACTAGATAACCCCATATGTTTTCAGTATATATAAAGCCATTTTTTTACTTTTAAACTAGCCAACACAAGAGGTGAGTGCATTTGCACTTAGGTCTTGCCAGGTAGCTAGGCATTTTTTTGTCAGTGTGTTGAGTACTTGTTTCATTAATTTGGAAATGAATTTAATTTCTGTGGTCATTTTTTACAAAAAAAAAAAGCGAACAAATGCTTTCATTAAAATCTCCTGTGAAAACTTTTTATTTCTTGGAGAACTTCTTTTCCTCTCAACACCAGGCTTTACAGATGGGCACCTTGGTGGAGAGGTTTTGATGAAAAGTTAAAAAAATTTTCCACAAAAAGCAGATACCTTTCTAGTGAAAAATTGCATTAGTTAAAAACCCAATTTCCACTGGAAAAGAAAAATTTTAAAAAAAGATAGTTTTCAAAAGGGAAAAGCAAATACCAGCTTCAGCGTCCTGCATCAGGCTCAGAGCCTTGCCAGCAGCACAGCAAGGGAAAGGGATTGACAAAATAATTCATTAACAGGAATGTTCCCCTCACTAGGGAATTGAATAGCTGCATGAGAAACTTTAAAGCCTCCTTTGTGTATCCAAACAGAAACACGGCTCAAAGAAACAAGAATCTACAGCGGGTCCGAGTCCTGTGAACTCCGGGCTAGTCGTGGCTTGGCTTTGAGAGACATTGTCCTTGATTTGGGAGTACATCCTAAAACACCCCAGCGCTGGGGAGACTGGCAAGGCAGAAAATAGGGAGGAGAGTTTGCCTGGCAACAAAGGCCTAGCAATTTGCTCCAGAGTTGTTGCAGAAAGAAGATGCTTTTGTGAGTAGAAGGACGTACGGTAAGGGTGGCACGAGAGCCTTGCGGGAGGAATCCTTCCCTGGGCTCCGCTGCGCCCTGCTCCGACTCAGCCTGCTCAAGGTCTAAAGCCAGGAGCTCTGCTACAAGCCTAGTTTTTTGCAAAGCAACCTCAAAGTCTTCTCTCCATGAAAAGACACATAAAAACAGCCAATATATTGAAGACCTCTTTTTTTTTTTTCTTTTTGTTTTATTTTATGCCTATTTTACAAGATTTAAAATAACGGCCTTGTTGAATCCAGCTGGGAATGACTGGGGCATGGAGCCCCTGGCTCTGTTTGCCAGCTGGGCTGCAGTGTCAAGACTCACTGCTAGCAGCGCTCCACATCTCAGGCACGTTTTTGATCAGAGAGCCTGAACCTGCCATATTGAACCCTGCCAGTCTGTGCTGATTCATTTTCCTTTTAGTGGCTTCCCCTGCTAATTCAAGAGTGACAGGGAATCTATAGCATTTATTAGATGCCTCAGACGCACCTGATGCTTGCCTAAAAAAAGTTTATGCCAGCACCCGCTCTGCCTGTTACCCACCGCCCTCTTGACCTGCTTGTCCAGTGCTGTGGTTTGTCCTAGAGCTAAACCAGGAGCTCTTGGAGACAGGAGCTGTCTTCAGTTCACTCACCCCATGGACAGAAGCTAAGGGTAGAAGCTCTGATTCTAGCTATATTGAATACCGAGTTGCAGCTTTCTTCCTCAACTTTTAGCTTTTTTCTTTTTCTGCATCTGTTATACAGTTTTTAAGGTTATTTAACTGTTTGTATTTCTAATATATCAGCTGTGTGGTGCGTAGCCACTGGTAAGCAGCAATGCTGTTCTTGTTCAGAAGCACTGGATTTTCCTTAAATTATGATTAACCAATGGTTTTTGTTATGATTTATTTTTTTCTGTCACATATTTCACTGTGGGATAGAATAGTTTACTGAATTTAAAGAAGACTGCCACAGTTGTGTAAATGAATAACATGTTTTCTTAAAATAACGATTTATGCATGTAAATCTCTCTGGATCTTCTAAACACTTCGAATCTCTCCCTCTAACTCCTGCAATGGCATCTCTCTCTGTCATGTATGTCACTTATAACCGGATTGTAAAATCCAGAGAGAGCAGAGGGCATGTCTCGCTCCCTTTTGTGCAATTCCATGTAGTGGCTCGAAAGTTGAGGAAGAGGAAAGATTTCTGCTATGGACGTAGCAAATTAAAAGGGCTTCTTCCTAACAGAAATTAAATCTGAGAAACCTTGCACTTTGAAAAAGTTAAGTTAGCATTTATCTGAAATAGGTTTTAGGATATGAAATTCTATTTACTGAGTGAAAGTATGATTTTATCCAAAATAATATTATGTAATAATGTTGCTGGAAATTTCTACTTTCAATCTCTACATTGAACCCATACTGCAAAGTAGATTTGGGGGAGAAATTGCAATGTTGCAGTGAAAATTTGCTACACATAATACTACATTTACTTGGCATTTCTTGCACACTTTTAAATGAATAAATCTTTTCACTGATCTGTTCCAGAGATCACAAATGAAAAAAAAAAAAAAATTAAACCCATGTCTAGTAGCAACTGTCAAGTTTTCTTCTAAATTGTCTTCTAAATTAAATGAACTAGGTAGGGAACCTTGTAACTAAGGTACCAAATTGCTCGTGCAAATCAAACCAAACAATTAGTGAGAAGAGCTAATATATGTGCCTTCATTTATCTACTTTTAGTATACAAAAATTACAGCCTGTATCATTTGTATTTTAAATTTATTTTCCCAGATTGGTGATAAAGTAAATTAAGAATCATCTGTACAAAGCAAAAGCTATATATGCAGTTTACTTATTTAGACCTCCCTATTTAAAACCTCTAAGTGAGGCTTCTGTGAATATTTATTTAACTTTTTGCCTTTCTTGGAAATTTTTACATGTATTGGGAGAGAAGTTGTAAGTCTGGAGCTCAAAACATGCCCTTCCTGACTGAAAGTTGGAGGAGAGAGGGGTCCAGGCTGCCTTGTACCCGCTGACTGGGGTCTCAAGGGGAGGTCGCTTGGAGCTGCTGCCCTAACCACGCAGAAACGGCTGAAAAATGGGCAAATTGCTGCTCCTGCTCTTTCATAAGGCTGCCAGCTTTCTAAATAGTATTGCCGTGGGCCCTGTCCCATAAGACACAAATGACCCATCTCTTACTTGCAAGAATGATTAATTAGTATACTGTGCTTAATCAGGATGTGAGAAGGTTTGGGTTTAATTCTCGGTTTTCTCAGACAGACGCATTGTTTCCTATATGTGTTGAATCTGGAAAGCTAATTTTTGAGGGATCATGGTTGAAACTTACTTTGGCTTTATATTTTTCTTCCTACCATGAAGAATAGTAGAAACAAATGAGCTTGACTCACCATTCAATTATGTTAATTTATAGCTCTATAACCCCAGCAGCTTTACTGACATATAAATGATGAAACAGAGCATATGATCAGATCCCTATTACTACAAAAAAAAAAATGTTAAGCCAAGGGTGAGTGAAAATTTTGGAGACAAATAGTCCATTTGAGAATGATGAGTGCATTGAAAAATGCAGTTTGTCCACACACCCCAGAAGGGATTAGGTCAAAGCACTTCATTATGACTTTTTCTGGATTTAACATTTTTGAAAAAAAAGCTTCATCTTTACTTGTTACTATTAAAAAATAAAAAATAAAAAAGTAAACTTAATCTATACATTAAATTTGAGGTCAAAGAGAGCAACTGATACAGACCAAAGTGGATACCAAAGTATTTTTTTCCATTTTTGTGAGCATAGCTTCTTTCTTTTTGAGTCAACCCAAATGGATGATAATGATAATAATTTTGACAATGAGTGAAAAATGTGCATAACTCTACTGAGATCATATTCATTCCAAAACTCCTAGCACTGGCTTCAGTGAAACTACACCAGGACTAGATTTGGCCTGCAACTATGAAGCTGTTGAGCCCAGTCACATAAAGAAAACCAAGAGATGCTGTAGCAAAGGAGTTGTTATTGAGAGAGAATTTCTATCTTTGTGCCAGAATTTTTCTTTAGGTTTCTCATACTTATAAAAGCGTTCTGGTTCTGGGGCAAGGCGGGATGTGGAGAGGCCGAAGTGCCTCGTGGTTCGGTCACTTCTGGTGTCACATCTGTGATACTCAGCTCATGTCCCCTGACACCCTGCATGGGCATCCGCTACGGCAGCGCCATCCGTGCGCACGCTGCCGCTTCCGAGGACGAAACCCTTGTCACTTTGTCTTTAGTCCTCTTGTCTCCGAGCTAGTGAGCAGAACTAACATAATCTTAAAGCTTGTTTGCTCTGGGACTTAAGTTTTTCTTTCAAGTGATAAAAATCTCTTTTTTCTAGCTCCAGTGAAAACAGAGATTTCAGAAAGTTGGAAGGGCAGCCAAGTGTGCTGAAGTAGACTCTGGCTCCCACTCACTTGCTGGCATTTTTGGCTGCATTGGAACCTGCTATATTAAAACGGAGTCCTGAGGGCATTGGAAGCTGCAGTATGTGTCTTTGGGGAGGAGATTTGGCAACTTTGAATTCTCAGGCAAGCTTTACAAAAGCTGCCATAAACCAAAGGAAAGCTCGTTAAAAACAGGCTGATCTCTTCTTGTTCACAGTAACCCCTTTCTTGGTCCTCTGGTGTTTTAAAAACCATCAGCAAAGTGAATTGTGTAGCCAGGGAGAGAAGCAGATAGCCAAGGGACAGGTTAGACCTGGGAATGTTCACATCCAGCGGGTGGTTGTGTTTCTACGAGTGCCCAAGGGCACGCACAGCTACTTGCTTTGCATATAAGTTAATAAAGGTGCATGTTTGTTAAGCATGTGCCACTTTCATGCGTGCCATCTGTCATGTGGCCGGCATCTTTGCATGGATGAAGCCTGAGGATGCAGGTAGCGTGAGACCAAGCGTGTTTATTGCTCTGGAGCTAGAAAATACTGCACTTTGCTGACTTCTCCTCCTGGTCCCTAACACAGGCAAAGGCGAGGGGTGCCAGGAAATAAATGTGTGTGTTCAAAGTGAGGTTTCCAATTTCCAGGGCTGTTCCAAGCCAAGAGCGGGTATCTCCATGTGCAGCTTTCCAACCTCTTTCTACAGGGCAGTGCATTTTGTGTCCCGGCTGCTGTTGGTGGTGCTGGTAGAGCCGCTGGGTGCTGGGTGCAGATAGAAATGGGATGGTCACCAGAAGGCCTGACTGTCTGTAACGTCCTCTGGCCACCATCCACAGGCCTCAAGAGAATATAGGAGGCTCTGGCCAAGTAAACGGTGGTCAGCAGTTTTTCTCAGGTATCTAGAAAATGTTTTTTTTTTTTTTTTCTAATCCTCCCCAAACCTCATATCTGATAATGCCTCTAATAAAGCCTATAAGTAGTATTTTATAAAGCTACAGTTCCCTCCCAGACTCACCAGGGATCATTTTTCTTTTTGAAAAACAGCTCATCATTAGGAATCAAAGATGTTTGATATACAAAATAATTTCCCAAATTAAGGTTTGTCAAATGTAGGTTTGCAAATCTCTCTGCCTTCTCTTTCTTTTCCCTCTCCCCTCTAGGTCGATTCTATCTTGCAACCAGAGGCAAGGTAAGATTGTTCCACCCTTTCCCCTCCTCCTATCCCTCCCTGCTCCTTTCATTTTCTCACCCGCGCCCTGACGGCAGCTCAGCTCCCTCGGCACCCCCATCGGATTCCCCCGGGCAGCCGTGTTATCCTCAGCACATCCAGCAAAGGCTTCCTTGAATCGCGGCCACCTTTGCGGCGCGCGCCGGGCACCCGCGGCGGTCCCCGGGGCTGGGGACAGGACGCGAGGGCCGTGGTGACACGGAGCAAGAGGGGCCCGCGAGCGGCTCTCCCTCCGCCAAGTGCCAGCAAACAGTTAACGGTTTAATACTTTACAAAAAAGTCAAGACAGACTTGTGATTCTTGATGTTAATGAAGGTGTCACACATTGTCTAGAGAAAGTTGTGCCTGGCAATCTTCCTTTTTTCGGATGCCTACACCACTGACATTTCATCTCGCATTCAAAGAGCACTACCTTAATGAAATGCATAATTAACATATTCTAATTGTGCTGAGCGCTGTGATGATTTTGACAGAACTCACTTTCCATGTCTAATTTGATGCTAATTTAATCTGTTCCTCTCCCGCTGACATGACCTTTCTTGATTGAGTTTCACTGAGGAAATTTTTTGATGGATTGATTTATCAGCACTGCGGAGACAACAAAGGCTCAGGGTGCGCGACAGAAAATGGGAGAGGGATGGCCCTCCAACGCCGCCCGCGCTCAACCTTCTGCCTGCAGTGTCCTCTTCCCGGAGACTGCCTGTCTCATCTACTGATGGAATTCGAGAAATGTGACATCTGGGGGGGGATGATCTCTGCGATAAACACAGTAAATATCTTATTGTGCTGCTGGTGAATCCCTTGAAAGGAAAACTTGGTTTTCCTCTGTTGCTCTGTAGGAAACAGCGTAGGAAAACCGGGAGCAGCAGAGGCGCGGGGGCCAGGGCAGGCCGTGCTGTGTGGACCAGTTTTACTTAATCAGGTCATTTTCAGCTATGAGGAAAATAAAAGGGACAGTGAAATGGGGTTGTCAAGTATATTGCAAAATACAACTAGCTTAGTAGGTTTCTTCATCAAACTTCCTCTAATTTTTGCTGCTAGATGTGTGTGTGTTGCACATGCTTCATATTCAGTATGTGCATGGGCTATATGCGTGGACGTGTATCAGAATTTTTTATATTGTGCTTGTGATTATATCCTCATACGGACATTGTAGAGAATGTTTAATTATTTTTCTAATGTTGGGGAGTACTGTAGACATGGCTCAGCATAGAAAGGGAGCTCGTGCCCATGTGTGAGCAGGTATGCAGGGAATCTGGGGTGGAAATACTGCATTTAAATATTGCGCCACTAAACTCCTTGGCTCTATCAGGTGGCCTCAACCTATTGCTTCATGACAGCTTCTTCTGACTCTACACCTAACTTATTTTACAGGGTTGTCTATCAGGGAAAAACAAATCCTTCCTGCCCCTCACAGTCTCTTTTATACCCTGAAGATTGGAGTTATCTTTGCTGTTACTTCTACAGCTGCTGCTGGTCAGCTTACAGAGGTCCTTTTTGGACATCAGCATGGGTATTTTTGCTGCTTTGGAAAATGCAGAGATACAATCTCATTTTAAACTCATAATAAACTTTAATTGACAACATTGATGAAATGAATATTATGAATTCCAGTCACATAAATTCTTAATTTTTTGTTTTAATGTTTCATCTTGCGGCATATTTCTGTTACGGAGTGAAGACATGCATATTCACTGTCTCTAGGAGCTGATAGAACAGTTTAGTCTAAAAAAGGACTTGTTGATAAAAGTCCCAGATTGTTTCTTATCAATGTTTGAGCTACACTGAGCAAACAAAAGGCACTGAAAGAGCAGAGAAAGCAAATCCAGAAAGCGAAGGGGATTGGTGGTTCTTGTAGCTCGCACTGTGAAGCTTCTGTTCATTGCAGTTTCATGTCAACGTGCAACCGTATAGGTTTTTATGCAGTCAGTGATCTGAGAACCGGGCTGAATTCTGGTTCAAGAGCAGCTCGTGTTCCGTGAACCCCTGCAGGAAGGTGCAGAGCAGCGTCGCGGCTAAAACACCTCGACAGCCCCAAATGGTGGCGGGAGCTGCCGCGCACGTCCCAGCACAGCGATGTCCCCCTGCGTGCCGCGGGGCCGCTGGAGCCCTGACGGCACCTGGAGGGGCTCCGGCCGCCTCTGTCCCCGCCAGCGCGGGGGACACGGCCGAGCCGCCCTCCCAAGGCTCAGAGCCCTTCTTGCCTTTGCTTATGCAAACCCCGTTTCTGTTCATCTTTGCCAGCAGAAGGGCCAGTGCTGATTAACTCACGGATCCCCCATTCTGGAGGGGGGAAAAAAAAATAGAAATCAGAATTTGCCACTTGTGCATCCATTCTGGCTAGGTCTGTTGGGCAGCTGCTTACCCAAATGTGTAAACCACGTTATAACTGTGAAACTGTGAGTCATTCAGTGTTATTTACCATTGATACTGGCAGGCAGCCTGATCTGTTACTGTAATTATGTTTCTGTCTCTACCAGTGAGATCAAAAGTACAAGATTTCCAAGTAATAGGACTACAACTGTATTAGTAGGGCAGAACTCTGAGCATCTGGATTGGAGAAAAAGATATTGAGAGCACAGAGTTACAAAAGATCAAAGAGGCAACTAAATCTAATAAAACAGTAATAATTGGTAAGCTCCACTTCCAACATATGGAACATCAGAATTTGGTATTAAAATGTTATTTCTTAAGAACTTTAAAAAAATTGGAACAGATAGTTTGAGGACATGCAGGGCTTTTGTGGATTCTCTGCATTTCTGAACAGAAAGCAGGTGCCTTCATCCATAGTTAGGAGACTAATTTAAGAGCAATTTTCTGAAAAACAAAGCATGTCATCGTGAAGAAATCGTACTTGGAAGTTTTCATCTGTGGTCACCTGGGTGCTTCTGGTTATTTTACTGATGAAGCCAATTGGAAAGAAGGGGGGTGGAATTGAGCTTGCAGCCCTGCCTGTTCATCAAATGCTCTTTTTCATTAGAATAGTTCACTTCAATAAAATCCTGGGCACTTTTGATAAGACAGTATTCAAGGAACAAAGCTATTAAGAAATGACTTGCTCATAAGTTTCGGCAATAATTTTTGGCCTTCGAATATTACTTGGTGTTTTTCATTGTCAGTCGAAAATGAAAATGCAGCATTTCAATTGTAACCCATTAGAAATGCAGCCAGGCGCGCTGCTCTCTGCAGTTGATCTACAAATTGCACCAGAATACTTCTGTGAACTTTTGATCTGCCGGTACTCACGGGAGAAAAAAAACAACAACATTCCAAGAAAATGCCCATTAATTTGAATGATTGAATATTCGAGAAGAAAGTTTTCCTTATCAAGGTTTCTACAGAAGGAAAGTGAAAATTAGTGAAGTGTGTTTGGAATAACTAGAACTTGACTGCTGTAAGAAGGAAAGTTTTGAGCACTGAATGCATTTCAGATGAGGGCATCTTATTGCAGAATGACTGAGGATAGAAAGGTTTGGAATGTGGAAAGGAAAAATTTAAGGTAGAGATATAAATAGATGCAGTGAGTCTGTCATAACTGCATCCATATTTTGGTATCTCTGTTGTTCAGCTTTGTTTCTGACAGAACTATAAAAACTCCGATATACGTATGTGCAAAAGTTATTTGGTATCAGCATGTAGGCCTTAGGTAATGTCATGACTTATGAGAGAGAGAGAGTTTGGAAAGACACCCTTGTAGCTAGATTAAATGCTGGTTAAAATAGAATCAGAAATTTACCATCTTTCTCAGTGACTATGGTGCTATTTGCATTAGCATTTAGTATTGTCCATTTTTCAATCAGTTCTCTGATTTCTTAGGAATGATAGTTATGACTCATATAACCTCAATTCTTATTCTAAGAGATGGTCATAGAGAAATATTTCTACACAGTCGCCTTAAGGGATATATTGTAATGCACAGTTTGTAGATTCATTACAGGGCAGTTTTTTCTTATCAGGTGACACGGTTATCAAATATTAAAGCACTTGTATTCTTCTTCTTTCCAAAACTGAAAAACATCTGGAAAAAAAAAAACATTTTGACCTTGAATCTATTCAAGTCTGCCTTTTATTTTGAGTATTTTGAAGGATTAACTGACAGGTCTTTGTTCACGTCAGAGAAAGAATAACACTACTGAGATGGGATTGTGTGATCTAAACATTTGGACGTAAATTAGGAGTTCGATCCCACACCTCTAAAAATGAACTGCATTTTTAAAGTCTCCATAGCCCCTAAACTTCAAAAGCAATGGAAGCAGCTGTCTGTATCTCAGAGGTGTCACTGTCCCCAAGAATTTCGAGAAACCTGCAGCCGTGTGTGTGTGTATATATATATATATATATAAAATACATATATATATATGTATTAGATTCTACTCCCAGCTGCGGAATCAAAAACAAAACAAAACAAACAAACAAAAACTTGCAATACTGAAATCTCTGGAAAAAGTCTTTTTTCCAAGGAAATATTATTGAGGTGCTGAACAACATTTGATCACTTGCAACCCTTTCAACTGACGTTCTATTATTCACATGTCTCTTTCATTATGCAACAGATGGTGAGTCCTGTCGCTGATTTTTTTTCTTCAGATTCACAAAACTTCAATGGGTTGTAATATGACCCTAAAAATGAGTAGAAAAAGAAAATGCTTGTTAGGGTTTTATCTTTGATAATAAACCATTGACAGAGAATAACAGCTGACCCCCTATAAAATGAAAAAAGACACATTTGCCTTATTTTATGAAGAGCATTTGTCTAAAACATTTGACTGAGCTGCAGAATGTGGCCTTCAGCTGAAATGAAAGATGGTCCTTCTGTTGCTACACAAAGCCATATTTGCTGCTGCAAAGTGCAAAAGGATAGGCTGACAAATTGATAGTATGTCAGAAGTGTAAGAAATTTGTACCCATCTTCGCAAACATCTGCATATTCGTGAAGATTCTGAAACAGGAATATTTCATTTAGAGGCTTCATTTGGCAAATTTAAGATTGCCATCGTGTTGAGGTCTAAACATTGCTAGAAATGTCTTCTAATCCAGTCTTGATAGTGGCTTTGTGGCCACTTGTTAATAGACAGTTCACAGTTCTGAAAGACTAGGGAGGGCTGTGGCTTAGAGTAATTAAAAGCGATGCTCCATATGCTTTTGTTGGCTTTTGATCTTATCCTAGACTAACCAGATCTTGAATTATTATGCCATGAGTTATTAGATCAGTTAGTCTGCAATAGTAAGTAAAATAATAATAATGCTCACATGTTACCCCTCCTACTGACATATTTTAAAGTCATTTCCAAGCATAGGGCTCAGTCTGGCAGACACTTGTGTATGTGATGAAGCTCAGGCATCCTGCAGCTGGGCAAATGGGACGTCACCAACTCATATGATGAGATGTGCTACTGAAATGTAACCATTGGTGTGCAGGGTGAAAAACAGTGAGTGACCATTTGGGAGCCAGATGAGAGTCTTCCATGCCTTTAACCTCTAGGAATCTGATCAAGGTTCTTGAATTAGGAATCTAGGCTCTTGCTGCAACAAACAGAGCAACACAGAAAACGTCTCAAGGCTATTCAGAGCATTTCTGCTAAGAACCAGCTTTTTCCATTGGCTGTAGAGGAAACTTAGATTGCTAAGTATACTTCAATTAACATTAGTATTTAGAGCCAAGCTCTAGAAAAAAAATGTAGCTAAGTTGTGAGAATTCAGCTACTTCTGTTATTGTTTTTATTTTTAATGTTAATATTATTGTTATTACAGAATAGTTGATCTGTAAATCATTTCTTCCTCTGTACCTCATTTTTGATAAGAGCTGCAGGTAGAGTTCAATAGCATTTCAAATTTAGGTTATTCTGAAAAAAGATGCTTGCACATACTCAGATTGTTCTTTTGTAAACAGAACTCCTATATGGTTTGAGCCAAACTAAGAACCAAGCAGTCCATTTTAATTGTGTCTGCTTGCTTTGAGGCATAAGCTGATTGATATCACAGTAATATACTTTTGTAGTAAAGTTGATAGATCAGATATTCAGCTCCTTTATGTCAGCAGAAAGCTTTTCTTTTTTAATTGGCTAAGGATCTTGTTGAACATACATATTTTTGGCAGGACTGGCTCTTCAGACACTATTATAAGTTGGTCTTTCACATTTTTTTGTAAAAAGTCTTTCAGGCTCTGCCTCTTTGAGTTAGGAAAGCACGAAAGAGCCGACATGAGTCTAACTAAACAACAAAAAAAATCAGCCCTCGTGCCTGCTTCTTGCCAAGAACAGTGCCCTAGAAGTAGAGCACTGCTGTGTTTACTGGCCCTTTCATAACACTGTCAGTGTCGAGGAGTTGGTAAATAGAGAACTCATCCAGGAGGCTGTCAAATTCTTCTGCACTGCTGCACACCCCAAGATGATATGCTAACTCCTCTACCATTTTGCCAGTAAGTTGGTGTTTAGAGGCTGGGTCAAGAACGAATGACACTTCTCCAGTAGGCTGTCCTTCACAGGAAATGATTATTTTCTTGTTTTTTTCTCAGTACTGACATGAAAAGGGAACTATAGGGTACTTTTGATATAGAACAGTTGCATACTTATTAAGCACCCTGAGGTTTCTTCATATCATCACCCCTAACCGATTGCTGTTTCCCAATCACACTTTAATATTTCAGATTCATACATCCTAAACAGTTTGCAAACATTCTTGGACCAAGCCACTGTTATTTGTAGCTGTCTAGAAAGCTTAAAAAATGAAATAGTCCTGGCCCTCAAAGAACTTGCGAGCCCAAGGCAGACAGAGAGTGGGCAGAGGAGCAGGAGCTCACGTGACTTGCCAGGGGCACGCAAGAGATCGGTCGTGGGATGAAGAACAGCACCCGAAACTCCTCAGTTGTGGGTGGGTGCTTGCTCCCCAGACCATGATTTATCCTTGTGTATAGTAAATAAAGAGGTTTTTACAAGAAAACCTTTTGTATCCTTTAATCCAAGAAGATGAGACTCTTGAGAGGTAGTTTTCTGTGTTCAGGTAGTTGTTTGATCACTTGACAATTTGGGAGTGTAAAGCTTCGTGATTAGCATGTTATATCCAGCCGAAGTGCTGGACAGTTGAACAGGTTTTTAAATTGGTTGTGCAGGAAAGAAACTGCATAAAGTACTGCTTTGGTTTCCTGCCCGAATTCTGCTCGCTGATTCTCTCATCCTACATGTCAGGGAATGTAGTGATGTACATCATGAGTGACTGTGAATCATTTCCACTCGTTTTAAAAAAAATAGGAAGAAAGAAGGACGTATATTGTAGCAGCCCAGGTGAACTTGACATTTCTGCAGATGTGCAATAACATAATCTGCTGCTTTTACTGAGTTCCTCTACAACTTTGTTGGCATGATTAGCCTCCTTGGAAGCATCCTCCAGAGGGAATTCCACAGAGATGAAATACAAAAACTGCTTTAAAATGATAAGTCACAAATAGGATCTGCCACTAGGCATTATAAACAAAACTATACACAAGAGACTCATAAAAAAATTAAAGTATAAAGTAACAGAAAAAAAAAACCAAGTCTTCCTGACTACAATCTCATTTGCACACCTGATTCGTTTGCACAGCCTCCAGGATATTGCAGGCACAAAGGCAGTAAAAAAAACAGTCAGTTGACCAACACAATGGCCGTTGATTTGGACATTAATTTTGCCAAATTTTAATTTCCACTAACAGAAAGTACAGGTCTATTTTGCAATGTTTGTAATTTTTTGCATGTGTGCCTAAGATTGGGAGATTGTAAGAAAGGGAGCTGAACGCGTGGCAGGAGGGAAGAATATTTGAGGAAAGCATTTTCTTAAATTTGAAACACTGCAGATGTCTAACTAATGCTATCATCTGCTGAGTAGCAATAAAACTAATCAATATATAGAATACATTACTAATAGATCTAAAATATGAATGTAGTATTTTTATTCATACTCATATTCATTTCATATTCAGCATATTCATTTCAGAGTAGTGCACACCTAAACATCTGACCTACCCTGTCTCTGGAACCTTGTTTAAGAACAACCCAATCCAGCTTACCATGTGTATTACCCTATTCAGAAACCCTATTCAGAAAATATTCCTAAATAGTTTTAGGAGTAAATCTTCTCCCAGTTAAATTCTTTGCTGTTTTCATTGCTAAGACTAAGTTGTTCCTCACTCTTTTCTTTCTCAGCTGGAGGATATTTAAAGGTTTGTTCTCCAGGTTTTACCCTCACCTGACTTACCACCTGTCTCTCAATGCAAGAGGTGTCATTCATTACATCTCCTAAATCATGTACATTTAGCAATCCCAATATATACATGATGGAAATCATTTGCAACTGAGTGGTGTTTATACCAAAGGAATGAAACCTGCTGTTTTTCATTTTCTTGCCTGCCATTGCTGTTTCCTAGTTTGTTGAGGAAAAAAAACCAAATTGGGTGAGTAGCAGTCCAATGCCTTGCCCCAGAACGCCAGCCATGAGCAGATAGCGTGGCTACAAAGAAAAGAAAGTTGCAATATGGGTCTTGAGAGTTTCTAACATTAGTTGGCCACCAATAGTCTTGATGGGTCATATTTATTTCACCGTAATTAGAAGCAGACAGATTTCTAGAAGAGCAGCTCTTAGGTGGGTGATAGGAGTGAACATCAATCCCAAGGTTCACAGCCTTAGGGGATATAACTTGCATGGTTAACCCACTCAGCTGGAAGTCTCAGGGTAGGTGTTAAAGCTTATAAGCTTAAGTGTGAGGTACTTCTAAGTAAGTTTTAAATTTCAAGTCTGGATGCTTTTCCCTTGCAAGGCCTATGTCGGTCAAATGAGTCTCGGTTCATGTAGAGTCTTGAATTTTGGACCCCCCAAATCCATGAGAGTTACACTCAGCCCCCTCCTCTGATCTAGGCAAAGCGAGATTTGAACCTAAAACCTTTCTGGGTTTAATACGCACTCTAACTAGTCACCTAAATTGTGATCTCTGAACTCTTCTTATGTTTGACCTGTTTTGAAAATTGCTAACCAAGGAAAATGTCATAGAGTGGCAACAAACACATTTCTAACAAACATTTCTTCTTCAAGAGAAACATGATAGTAGTGGACAGGGTGGTATGTCAGAAATTAGGTTCCTGACAATAATAATTAGGAGAAAGGCTTGTTATGTTGGTAGCAAATACTTAAGGGAAGATTCAATAACATGTTTGTGAGATAGCTGGAGCCTCATGTGCAAGAATAATTACATAAGTATCAATTAAAAAATATTACTTGATAGGCTTTGTGAAATCGGGCATGGGATACTTCAGCCTTGTTCAGGGACCTATTGTAAAATGCGGGCTGGATGTATGCACAGATTTTGAGATCTTTGCCTCTAATGAGTGCTCCACAGCAAAGGTAAACGTGCAGGTTGTTTTTGTGCTAGCCAGTACATTCTTCTTTTTTGTGCATGGAAATTCATGTCTTGGGCTGAAAGGATCACATTTATAGTCTCTATTCCCTTTGTGTATGTGTGACTTAAGAATTGCATCAGGTTTCATTATCCCATTAAGATTGGATATGATCTCAGGGTAGTTATTTGACACCAACCTCCACTCAGCTGAGTATATCTGGGCTGGAGAACGCGCAACGGCTGTAGCTACTGACAGGAACTGCCAGGCATTCAGCTGTGTCTAAACAACTGTATTTCTGTCCATAATTAAGCCATTGGACTTTTTCCCCCGTGATTTTTTTTTTTTTTTTTTTCCTGTGTCAGGTTGTTATACCACACACGAATGTATTTGGTAAAGCACCCTTCTTCTTACCAGTCAGGTATGACCAAGTTTGTCTTTTGGAATTATTCTGTGAAGATTTAGGCATTGATTGTCATCTTACTTGAACTAGAAGCAACAGAAAAAATCTCTTACTTCATTCCTTAAGGGAAAAGCATTTACTCCTCCAAAGGCAGATAAATCAGTTCATGTAGGATATATCAATTAGGAGTGGACAGCATCATGGAATATCATTTCCAAGGTAACCCCTAACGTACTTAAATTAATTAGGTCTGTGGTATTAAACAAGTACTAAGGCAACTGATAATTTAATTTTAAAACTCTCCTACAACATACTAGGAAAAAAAAAAAAGAAGTACAGAAGAATATATTAATGTACCAACTGTGATTTTACTTGGAGACAACCCGGGCATTTCATTTTCAAGAATTCATCTAAGAATCATGTAAGATGTTTCTGCTTAAATTTGCCATGTTGATTTTTGCTTTCCTTTCCCTCCCCACAGATTGTCATTTATGGTACCATTATGCTAATTGTTGTGCTGAGATGAGATATTCAGACGTGTGTTATAAGTCAATGAAATAGCAGGGAAGTGGGAGGGAATATTCTGTGGGAACCTTTAGTCTGTTCTGTGCAAATCTAATTCTTGTAGCATGACTTGCAGTGTCAGGCTGCAAAAGACACGTGAAAAATCACAGCCTTTACACAATACTAAATCTCTATCCACTGTGATTCCGTATTGTGACCTTAGAAGGCCAAACTAAGAGCAGCATTTCAGAACCAAGCAGAAATGCTGTTTTCTTAATGAGGTTCAAGTCTCAAGCCTTCCTGAGATGCACGGCAAGCAGCAAGACAAGCTTCCACTGCAGCTCTAGAGCGAGCTGGGGCTACGTGTGCACATTATTAGGCATCTGCAGGAGAAATAATATTCTGGGTAGGTTGAACCTGGTCCTTTATCTCAGGAGCAGACAATTAAATAGAGGGAGGAGTTCCAGCAGAGCAGGAGTGTGGCCGGGCCCTGCGTGCCCGAGCGCGGCCCATCTCTCCAGCACCCTCCCCTTCAGGCTGCTTCCTGACTTTTGGCCACCGTGAGCTGGAGACAGTCATGCAAACAATTTTCATTAACGCAGAGTCAGGTTCTCCATCACAATGATTTCTGGACATTTTCATATCATGCCGTGCTGTGGAGGATTACTGTTTGGCTACAGAATATAAGAGCATTCCACTTTATTATTTAGCATTGAGAAAAACAATCTAATTGGCTTCTGCTGTGCTTTAATAACTAAAGAACAACAAAGGCATTTAGTCATTCACATCATTTCCTGTTTTTAAAGGATTTTAAATGTGACTCAATGATTAACATTAAAAAAATGGCTGCTATACAAACATTAGAACTACTTCAGTTCTTAAATTATATTTTAAGAGGTATAGGTTCAATGGCGATGACATTCATAAGGGGTCCTTCATTTCCAGTAAAGTAACATAATGAAATACCCAGTCCCATGGCTTCATCACCTTTGTACGCGTTTCCAGACTAACTGTGGGAGACCATGGATAGATCTGTGTTGCCAGTAATATTACCCTAGTGTAGTCTGAGGAGTTGTAATCATCATAAATAGAATCAAAGGGAAATGCTTCTCCTTTCTCACACTCACACACAAAATTAATGCTGAAGTTGTCTTTCCTGTTCTGTGTTTGGTCTTTAGTTTTACCCACAGATCTACTGTGGACTTGAGAACTCCTTCCTCAGTGAAGGCTTCGTCAGAGCTACCAATGCTTGTGTACACATACCAGTTTTAACTAACTGCTATTTTCTTAATCCAAAAACCCATGATAACAAAACTATCTTGCGCTGGTTTTGTGCACTTCTCATGATGGACTCGTGTGGATCTGGGCCTAGAGAGGTGTTTCACGAGAGCAGGAGCTCACAAATGGTATAAGCTGTGTGTCATGGAAAGGGCTGTCATCGTATTTCTGCTGTGAGAAAAGGAGAACAAAAATCACTGAAATGGACTATAATAACTGATTCCCCAGAGCTTAAAACTCCCTCAAGGCTAAAGCATCTTGGGCCTTTCTGAAGAAAAAAGGAATGTATTTCAAACAGGGAGGGAGGAAAAGGGGAAAAAAAAGCCTCATCTTCTGCTGATGTGGCCTTGGCAATTGACGGAGCCAGCAAGACTGCGTATTTGTAAAACAAGCTGTGCTAAGTATTTTTTTCGGGCCCGGTGTTTAAAAACACACAGAGGGGGGAAGAAAAGAGAGAGAGAGACAAAAAAAAAAAAAAAAAAAAAAAAAAAAAAAAGAATAAATATGGAAATCAAATGTAAAAACTTCTTATGCTCGCAGCCGGCTTCCCGGAGGGAATTCTGCCCGTGTTCTCCCCTCTTCCTGCTCTGCCAGTCACGGCGCGGAGCGGCGGGATGCTCGCGGTGCCGTAATTGAACACCAATGGGCCACCCGCATTTGCATTCCCAGCTCTTGACTGGCAGCTGTACATGAAATGCCATATCAGTTGAAAGTATGTTGTGAGCTGGCACTAATGATCCGCTGGCTCCGGGGAAACCTGCCATATTGTAATTCGGCTATCAGGCATGAAAGAAATAATTCTAAGTGCCAGCAATGTGAAGCCGAATAAATGTTTCAGTGCTGCAGGTTGCCAAGGGTGACACTTCTGATTTAGTATAAACGAATGCCCTGTTGCCTTTGGGGTTGGGGGAGTTCGCATTGTATCTGAGATGTGTGTATAAAACATTAGTATTAGAAAATGGCTTCGGCACGGGATGGGAAACAGAGGCCTGGTCCCAGGCGGCGAGGGAATGTTTACAACTAATGACTGGATGAAAGGATTTTTCTACCTACTGTAATGACAGGCAAAATAGGATTTGCTTTCCCTGAGATGGAGAATAATGGCTATGTTAACTCTGCCTTTCCTTTTTCTTTCTCTCCCTAAATGAAATGCTCTTTTGTAAAGAAAATCACATCCATTTTCTTCAGGGTAGTGGAGGGAGGCGGTGGGTTTAGCTCCTTGGCACTGTGGGGTTTTGGATGGAGCCAGGAAGCTGGGCTGCTGGGTGGCCTCTCCAAGCAGTCCCCGTCCTCTGTCACGTGTTACAGATTTAACACCAGGAAAAGATTTTCTGATAGTTTTATATTCTTGTTTAACGTTAAAAATCTGGTGGGAGATGGAGGAAAAGACTCCTGATGCCTTAAAAATATAATGCAGACAGTTCTTACTTTAATATTTCAGCTCCTGCACATTAGAGTGTCACAGAAGGTGAGGCTGAAGGGACAGGTGTCTGCAGACACTTGAAAACTGGGAGGAAACAGGTGCAAAGAAACCTTCTCTTTCCTATTGCGACTGTAACACACAGCGGCGGGAATTGTAAATGTAGCTAATTAATTGTATATGCACACAATAACTGCCCATGCCGTATGAAAACCTGACTTTTTTTTTTTTTTTTTTTTTTTTTTTTTNTTTTTTTTTGTGATAACAGTATTCTAGACTATTTTGGAGAGAAGTGTATATGGTAGGGGGACGATCTGAGCCTCTTTTCTTTCCGTGTTCATTCACAGATACGGCATGTTCTTGACTTTGTTATCCACACCCAGTTTGCCTTGCAAAGTGGGAATATTGTCAAATTTGGACCACTTTTATTAACCCTGTCCTTAACTTCAGAAGGGTCATCTCAAAACATGGCCAGCAGAGGGAAAACACAATGATGCAGAAAATGAACTGGTATCTAAAGTTGCAGCCGTGTAGCAAGTGAAAAAAAAAAAATGAAAATAGCTAATTCAGCTCAGTATTAGTTAAGCTGCTGCTTTGCTGAGACCTCAACCTTTTCTGCTGTCTAAGTTATTTCATTCTTCCTTGAATGCTTAATGCATCCCTTTGTTGTGCCCTGTGCCGTAGTTTTACAGTGAGCTCTTTTGCGACTGAGCCCGTCTTCGCGTTTCGTGCAGCACGTAGCACGGTGGGATCTTTCTCACTGCCTGGTGAATCAGTGCAAGGCGTTAAGGTGACAAAGTTGGTGGGCTGCTGCTAACGATGAGCAGTAGATCCTGCAGGCATCAGTTCTCATGAGTAAAACAAAAGCTGGACCCAGAAAAGTGGGTCCCTAGGTACCGTCTCTCCTTACACGTGTATCAGTGGGGACTGAAGGCATTCGGTATCACTCAGGATCAGATCCTTACTATTTCGTTGAGGCTTTTATTGTTGTTATGGTGCCCCATGATGAGACACCATCTGTAATTTGTGGTCAGCAGGGAAGTGGGAAGAAAAATGACAAATTAGAAGCAAAAAAATGCTTTAAGATGAATGAACTACCTGAGAAAGCATGTGTGTCAGCCTGCAATTTATGAGGATAAAGCATCAGAGCTGACAATCTATTATCAGAGATCAGATGAAGCCTAAAATTTTGGATATAGATTTGAATAGCCGCACAGAGAGGCAGCAGATGGATTGGTAGGCTGGTATTCAGGGATTTCGCTTGGCCCCTTGTGGGGAAAAAAAGTATTTCTTTCAAAACGTAGCTTTTGATTTGGTTTCAGATGTCAATCACGTCAAATCTTCAAGACTGTTTGGGAAAAGTATTTTGGTTCAGCTGCATCTCAACATAATGAGCCTTTCAGAAGTGTCTGCTCAGATAGTGACTATTATTCCTGTTATTTCTATGCTGTCCTGCATCATCTGGGTCTGCACAGATGAGTCTAGAGCAGGGCTATGTGTGCTCATGGACTTCCGTGAGTGTGTCCCATCTCTTCTTGAGCACATTGACACTTTGGCATAATTTACGCTTTTGACCACACTTCTACCTTGTTCAATTTATGTGTTTTTTTACAATCACATCCTGTGGCAATGAATCCCACCATTTAATCTTCTGAAAGTATTTCCTTCTAATGCTTTCCAGGCTTCTGCCTGATTCTGCAAGTATCGTGCTCGTACCGCTGGCCAGGAGAAGGCCACTTCCCCATTCTCTTTTAAAGAAATGTCCCTTCTTTGTGAAGGAGGAGGAAATACTATTGTTGTTTCTCAGACATTTGCTTTGGATTAAAAAAAATACCTTTTCACTTCTCATTAAAGAAGGCTGGTTCTGGGCAACTTTGATTTATACTATATATATTCTAACTCTGCTTCCCATGATCATTCAGCCATGACCCAAAGATCTGCAAATTAATCAACACATAAAAAGAGAATTATTTTCTCTTATAAATATAATGAATGATATATTTGTCTTTGTAACACATCAGCTATGTCCCTGATTTTCTGTAACAAAACTCTTTCCTAATATAAATATCCCTGAAGCAAGCAAGATGTTTTCAATAATCAGAACAGAATATATTCCATGAAAGTTAATAATATGGTGCATCCCAGAAGTAAGACAAATATAAGGACATACAAACCAGATAATATAGTTTTTATTTCCACAAAGGAAAATACTGAGAAAAACTTCTTTAAATTACCAACATGTAAAAATAAATCCTTTGTAATAAAGCCAATAATTTATGCCATAATGAACTTGGTCACATAGTTTATTTTGAATAATTTAAAAGGACTGATTTTATAGATACATCTAATTGATCCAGAGTGCCTTTCTGCAGGGACTGCACATGCATTTTGCAGACCTGGATCAAAATCCTGGTGCAAGTGTGAGCGAAAAGCCAGTCATCTCTCCAGCTGTTTATTTGTGCTTAGCTCTCCAGTATGTTTGCACTTGCAATCACACACAAGTCATGCGAAGTAGGTGGTCAAATTCATGTGAAATTCTGCTCAGCCAGTATCAGAAGCAATAAATGTGGTAAGGCAGAATAAATATGCAAAATATAGTACTTTAACCTAATAACATGACCACTTGCAAGCTTTAGCATAACACTGAAAATCACTAATGGAGCACTGTGCAGATTTTCATGATACAAGCAGTCAAGAATCATGCATAATGGAACAGTGCAACAGCTAACAGCAGATTCACACAAGATAATTTAAACTTGTTTGTATGGAAATGAAGAACTGATCTTTGAAGTGGTCCTTAATGAGATTCTGCTTGATCCTCACTGTATCCGGAGAAAGTGTTCCGTTTTCCTTTCGCATCCGGCTCATCTTGCTGGGGTGCACAAAAAGGACTTGTTTAAATTATGAATGCCAATTTGCATCTACATGGGATTAGGTGAGAACCAGGGGCCGCCAATGGCTTCACATGTGCTCGCAAAATTGTTAGTAAGAGTTTTACACGTACATAGCCCACTCGTGTGCTGGATGTGACTCACATTAAGATGCTTTGCCAGATTGGCTGAGTCTGGACAATGACTAAAGCTTCACATAGATGAATCCAAAGAGATTGTAATAATTTGCTCCATAATGAAAAAAAAAAAAAAATGCAGGAACGGTATTAGCATTTCACATATATGCTCTACTGAAGAGTAAATACTAGGAATTATGCTTTTTTCTTTTTGTAACAGACCTTTTCCTTCCCATTCATGCACTGCAACGTGCTGAAAATAGCTCTAAAGTTTGTCGTCAAAGATATAAAACTCCAGACTCCCCCGTGCACCGCCCGGGAGCAGCGCTGAGTGATCAGGGCTGGCTCAAGCTCCGTGCGCCGCGGGAAGCTCCGTCCGGCCAAGGAGGCTCTGCTTGTGTGTCCGAAAGGCACAGGGAAAACGCGCCGTTGGGTTTTCTTTGTCATTGTTTTTGTTGTTTTTGTTTGAGCAGCTCAGGAGATTAAGGGGGACTTATTTAAACTTAATGATTATGTTCCCATGAGGGGAAAATCCCTCTCTGCGAGTTGCAGGTTCCCTCCCATCTGTTTTAGTCTTTTGATTGGACATTTCAGTCTTCAAAGAGAGCAACCGCAGTAAATATCTGCGGATGACAACGGGCTCCTAACCCGCTGGCACACGTATATTTCAGACTTCAGCTTGAGAAAGGCAAGTAGCTTTCTGTAATGAAACAGAGAGGAGGAAGACAGTTTGCTGTGGTTCATTTGGTGGAGTTCATACAAGGCCGCAGCAAATTAATACTGCTGGGTTAACTGGCTCCGTGTAAGGAGCAGTGGAAACTTTTCTGTCTTTAAGAACTGAATGAAGGAGTAAGTAGGGCTTGCTCAGGTGCACATGAAGATCTGTGAAAGTTTCCCGCCAGTGGGTATATTCTTCAGCAAGGCTGACCCTGCAAGGCATCCAGCCTTTTTACATGGAACCAAAGAGTTCCCAGTTCTCTCTTCTGACCACCATTAAGGACTGATGTGGAGCAAACGTACCTAATATCCATCAACTTAAAAGATGTGTTTGATGGATAAACATAGATCTCATTGAAAGAAACAGCCAGAAAGAGTATTTGGACTTCAAAGAAGGGCCTGTCTGCTACGGGGCGCAGCTTGGAGGCGCAGACTACCAGCGGCTCCCGCTGAAGTCGATGGAGATTTCGAGATCCAGGCTGCTCTTTGGTTTGCACTGAGGTCAGCAGGAGCTGTGGGGGCTCAGCACCCAGCAGGATCCTTCCTTTGCGCTTACATGGCTTTAGATTAGGCCTTTCATCCCTGGGTTTCACTTAGGACCTAACCCGTGTCTTTCGCCCAGGTTGGTGCGTTCTCAGCAGCAAGAGAAGACGTTGCTCTAAAGCCCTCTGGGGATTGCTGAGACGTTTCTGTCCCTCCTACAAGCAACACGAGCAAGATTTTGGTGTCACACATTCGATTCATGTGGTTGGAGTGTGGGAAGGATGCTATCCCTGAGATTAGTTTGGTATCAGATTCCAAATTCATCAAAAACTACTTTGTCTAATGCAATTTAGCTATATATTTTTTTTTTTATTTGAATGTAGGAGTCAGGAATTTAGCATTATAATTTTGTGCAAAACTAAATCAAATATTCATGCAGAATTAGTATTTTTCTTATGGTACACATTTAAAATGTTTAATTATATCATCTTGGCAAAATAAGTTAAAGCAACAGAACTTAGGAAATCTATTCAGTTAGGCCTCGTTGGTTTATCTTGTTCCTTCATCCATCACTTTCTAAAATAAGTAGCAGTTTAGAAGATTATGGTTTGGATTAGCTACTTCTTTTGGGTAGTTCTTTTAGGACCTGCCACCTTTGTGGCAGGAATATCCTGATAGAATATCAGAGGACTGAGACAAAATTTTAATTGGTACTCTCACTCTCCTCTTTGCTATAAGTGTCATGTATGTTTTCTTTGTTTTTATTGAAGCCCATTAGAATCTATTCTGCTTTGCTATGTACAGAATTTACACACACAGCTATTATTATTGCCTAAGGGGATCCTTGTAAGTTTTATAGCAGCCATATACCTTTGACAACTTGCTGCATCTGATTAGTTACTGTGTTTACTCTGATGCCCTGAGCACCGACTGGATACCCAGCGCAGACCCAGGCCTTAGAGAGACATTCAGTGGCAGGTTTGGTATTTGGCCTCTGTCCTGAGCTAAATCACTTCATAGCCCATCAGTTTCCCCAGGAATTCATGGTGGAGAAATGATAAATGCACAGCCCAACTCTCCCATTTCTCACCACCTATACTTCTAACAGTTTTTTAAAGAAATGCCTGTAAAAACCTTCCCTCTATCATATACCCAAAGGTAAATACATGGCATATTCAGTGGAAATAATTAACTGTTCATTTTTTCTCTTGGATCACTATCAAAGCAGGAGGACTCAAAGAGAATTGAGGTCAGTTCTCATATTTACACATGTACAAGACTTTCATGGGTATGTCTCATTAAGGCTAGTAGGTGTTAATAGTAAGTGCTAATATGTAAATCTGCTCATAGAAAGGATGGGGAACAGCCTGCATTTCAACATGTTGGCCATGTAATTACAGACTGATTACATGCTTACATATGTGCCATTTCAAGTGGGACAAATGAGAGATGAAGAGGCCTGTAAGGTCACGCATCTACTCCAGAGGTGTCAAAGCCCGGTCTGTGGAGAGGGCCAAATTACTTTTCTAATTATGATCCAGGGAAGTGCGCTGCAACATGAAGGTCACGCACTACCCTTGACCCACTGCAGCCTCCTGCTGAGGGCACGGGGAGGTTTGCATAAAGATCAAGGCTAGAATGAGCCTCTTAAGAAATAAAGGAGTTCCCCGTTAGTAAGGACTCTTGGTGTGTTTGTCGTTGCTCGGTGGGCAGAAAGGCTTTCTATACAGCATGGACTACAGCTAGCCTTGCCCGGCTTGCCCCCGCTCGGGCAGCAATTGGGCCCACACGAAGTGAGGAGGCCGCTGATTTTCCACCTTTGAAAGCAGGACTAGTGATGGGTGATGTTAGGCTAGGGGTGAAGTGGCCTCCCGAGTAAAACTCGCCCCACAAGGCTTCATCAGACTGAGTTTGCAGAACTCCCCTGCACCCTAAACACATATACTGCAACACTGGTGATGTAACAAAATCCATCGCCGTGAAGAGGCACCGATTTGCGCTCGTGTCTGCTTTATCTGAGCAGTCCAAACGCGCTTGACAAGAAGCTGCGGGGAGCTGATGTTGCGTGAACTTTTTGCTTGGTTTGCGGTGAGAGCTCGCCACGATGCGCGCGAGGGCGGCCGCTGGCTTGTCCCCTCCGAGTCAGCTTGTGAAAGAGGCGCGATAATTTAGGGCTTGCGCTGCCCGATCATTGGTACAGTTACAACAAATAAAACATTTTAATATGAGCAGTCACTGAATGTTTACTGTATCATATTGCTGGGAGCTGAATGTGTGCCAAATGCTATAACAGAAGGGAGCATATGAACTCCAGAATGATGACACTAATAAGGAAATTACAAAAGGCCCAACAAATGGCATTTGTGTTAAATCAATAATGCTCTGTTTGTTTTTTTTTTTATTCTAATCTTTCTTCTAAAAAAAAAAAATTATCTTTCCAAACAGTTGGCAATTCCCATTCTTGTTCTTCTTCCTGAACATAATTAAAAACATGTTGTGGCGTCTACTTAAGACATCAACTTTCCCAAGCCTGTCTTGTCCACTGCGTTTTAAACAAAGACACTTGTTTTGGCATTGTGCCCTTAATTAATCATTTGAGGCTTTATTGCTGTACAAAAAAATGTCTTTGTTTAATGATTCATCACAAGCCCAATTTCTGCAGAACTTAATCAACTGCAGAACTAACTTTCTAATCAGCTTAAGTAAAAGGAAAAGAAAAGAACAAGATTGTTTTTGGTTTATTGTTTTGATAAAGAAGCATTCGTTTATGGCGCTCTGGTATTATGGGCTATTTATGATTTAAAACTGTGGAGATTAGATTGGTCAGTTAACTTGGGGTTGCAGGAGAAGGAAACCTGTTACTTATTGAAAGCATCATCCTTGAAGTCCTCACTAGAATCACTCACCCCCATGCTCGGTGGAATGCAACAGATATTGAATGACAGGAGGCAGCTTTTTGTGAAAAGTGACTCCAGACTTTGAAGATAAATTTCCAACATAAAGTTCAATATGATAGGAAAGCAATAATGAACATTGCTGGTTTTATGAAGTGCAGAGATTATTTTTCACTGCGTTTGCTTTTTTTCCTGTCTCTTTTTTTCTCTCTTTTTTATTTTTCTTTTATAATGTAACATTCTTCCATTTTACTCACTTTAAATCTCCTATGGGCACTATCAAACTTTGTTCTAGCGGTAGATTTTTACAGTAAATGAGTTTCCCATAGGACAATGTAGGAGAGTCTTACATTTTTTGTGATTGTTTTGTTCTCCTGTTTGATTTGGAATAAAAAGCTAAAGAATAAGGAGTTCAAGTCCCTAAATTACAAAAAAAAAAAAAAAAAAAAAGGGACGGTTGTGCTCAGTGACCACAGTCAAGATCTAGACTTGGTGTCACTAGTAGCAGTGCAAACACGTTGTAGGATACGCTCCCCGTTCTGGTACAGATCACGTAGATAAAACACACAGATTGCGAGCTGATAGTTTTTGGCTCACTGTACAATTCATCACAGCCAGCTGAGGCATGACTGACACCTGACAGACGCAGAGATGATAGCTCCATTACTCCAGACGTGGCAGCAGAGCTCCTCTGAATTTTACTCAAAGTTGTCAGAATTGCGCTTCTGTTTAACAAGTTGGAAGCCTTACCCCCAAGACCACCTATTTTTTTCCTTCAAAATTGAGTTTTAACATATATTCATAAAAATATAAACATTCCTGGTTCCCTAAGAAACTTTCTACAGATTGCATTATGTCAAAACATGCCTACATTGAGTAGATGTATTATTAAGCTTTCTTAACTTACATTATGTAACGGTCATCTATATGAATGTTTTCTTCATGTAAGATAATAGTGTTCATTTACTAGAGTTTCTAGATTATGCCACTATCTATATTTGGATTTTTAGTGCAGAATTTCCTTTTCTGAGCCAGACCAGACAGGTTTGAGTTAATACCTCATGCTGCACTCCCTGTGCTACAGGGAGTCCTGCCAGTCCCCATTCCACCTTTTAGGTGAGTTTGAGTCTGGGCTGAAAATAACAGAGGATGTTTCTGTGCATCATCTCTCTGATGTACGGAAATGTTCAAAAATGAGTTTTTGTGATCCTCACAGCTCCAAAGCCTCATTCACCTTTGCAACATTTCTTTAGGTTTTTGGCTAAGCACAGGGACTTTCTCAGCTCTCGCTTTGTGCTGGAGGCTGCCAGCCCAGCACGATGGCCCCGCGCGGGGACTGAGTGCCCCGGGAGTCCTGCTTAAAGCAGAGGACATGTCCTCTGGCCTGATCTCCGGGGTTACTTTTCTTTGCTACTTGGCAGCTGCAAAAACAAAGCCCAGCTGTAAAAAATAAGAGTCTCTTCTCTATTTGGCAAGATTTCTTTAGAGTCTAAGTGCGTGTGTGTGTGTGTGTGTGTGTGTGTGTGTAGTTAGGTAGGACGAAAGCAGATTTGATTAGCAGTTTAGTTTGAACATGTGCTTCCCAGCATTTATATTTTTATATATTCACCAATGCTCAATGCCTGGTTAAAAATAAGGTGTAATATGTATGTGTGTGTGATTGTGTTTAATAGACTGGTAAAAATCAGGCTGTCACTCCACAACCCCAAAGTAAGGCATACTAGAATAGCAGGGCAGTTGGTTTCAGCTGAACTCCCTCTGAGCCTGCAGCATGAGCAGAGCTCAGGAGCTCCTGGTTGCTAGTGATGTGCACTGGTCATCTGGCAATGCCCGTAATGCATCTAAGCCAATTCTGTCTGCAAAAAGTCGCTTTTTATAACTGCAAGGAGAGGAAATCAGGCACAAAGTGATGGATTTTGATTTTTTCTTCCCATTAGGATGATTTAGAATTGTACAATAAGCATCACTGCATGGCTGCTAGATAATGCGTGTTATTAATTTGGCACATACTAATGTTCTATTTGTGTAATATTTCATACATTTTGCAGAGCTTTATATTCAAAGCGCAACCATAGGCATGGCATTCATTCAGACCTGCTCCTGCAATTCCTCTTCCTCTTGAGCAAAGGAGTAGTAGCTCAGTGAATACCTAAATCACACAGAATAGGTTTCCTCATGTTTTCTTGGTAATCAGCCCTTCAGCCACTCAGTTGGCCTTTAATAGTATGGGAACAGATAACAATTAATTCCTAACCCTTTGAAGCTAAACAAATGAGGGCAATATTATAATTAAACTAGAGAAGTGTCTGACTTATCATCCTCCTTAGAACTTGCAAGGTGGCCTGTATAGGGGTCTCTTTTTTGCTAGGATTTTTAATTTTAGCCATTTAGCTTTTCAGGAAGTACCTCCTCCCTTTTACCAGAATGCAGGTACATTCTCCACCTGATAGAAATATCTTGTACAAAGCCAGAAGAAGCCTTAGATCTGGAAGAAAATGTAGGGGTTGGTGATTTGCAAGCCTGGATCTTCTTATGAAAATTCAGGAACCAAAGAGAGAGAAAAGAATCAAAGACTGGAATCCAAAAGGGAAGAGGTTGTGAAATTGAAGCACGATCTCATCTGAGAGTGGAGCTACAGACAGATAAAGAGTCATCACTTAAATTAGGCCGTTTAGGACACAAATAGCTGAATTTTGGTTTCCATCTCACAGTGTTTGCACATTCACTCTGCAGTAGGACTCAGGAGATCAATGACTGCTAGATCTTGTAGAATATTTAAGAGAGTGTCTAGTCCCAGGGACTGCAATGTAAAGCACATCTCAGATGAGGCATAACATACCATAAACGAAAGCCCTCTGTGATTAGCTGGTTATTGAGTTCCTTCTTGTCCTCCTCCTTTCGCTGCTTACCCAGATTTCAGTAGGGTGCTTTGTGCAGTCTCTCTGCTATGCCAGTGTTGATGTGAACTGGAAAAAGGTTGTTGCTAAGTGACATGACAACTGCAAAGTGCTTTTCAATTTCTTTTCCTGTTTTTTACTCCCACCTTCCACATACATCCTTTATGGAGAGTTTGCTGCTGGGAACATCCCTATCTAGCAGCAAACTCTGTGAGAGAAAGATGGCACAGAAGCTGTGGTTGCTACAAAGCTTCTTTCCAATAGAAACTTGGGAGCTACCAAAGATTCTTCCCACCTATCATTGCTCATATGTAAATCAGGGTGGTTCAGTGACCAGTATGAAAAAGATTTGGTGGCATCTTCCCAATAATAAGAGTTACTGCAGTTTTCAGACTCAGCAAAGTGAAGCTCTCAGCCCGGGTGGGCTACAGCACCACCAACCTCTGCTCTTTGTAGCTCAGACTGAGAGGTGAAGCCTCGTAGATGAAATTTTGACAGAGCTGCCCATGCTGCTCTATCTACCCTGTGGGTAACTGTCATGGGGTGTAAAGCACTAGGTTTTGTTGTAGTAGAAATTTTCTGCTGTGTACAGTACCCTGCTGGCAGCCTAATTCTCTGCTTCTGAAGCTCTCCTTGAGTTGTTTGTTGCATTTATATATTGGCTTGGTGCAGGGAAGTAGTTTAGTTAAAAAAAAAAAAAAACTTCAAACAGCTAGATTCTTTGAACTTCACCTCTTCAATCTTTCTACTACTTAATCTCCCTGCGTTGAGTTTCATTGGCCAAACCATACCCTTTTGTTTTGTGCCAATACAGTAACTCTAATGCTTGATGGGGCCCATCAGGACCTACCACAGTGAGCCACAGCTTACCATAGTAAACCACAATAAAATGATAGCAGCAAATGGCATTACAAATCTCATGCATCTGGCTGTCCTGGGTCCTTCTCTCTTCTGTACATAGGTTAAGCCACAACTTTTTGCCATGCAGAATTCATGTGCAAAAGCCTGGCACTAAGCCTGCACTTTCTGTTCTTTACCACATTAAAAAAGGTCGTAAAAGGATAGACAGTTAAAAACCCTTGTATTGAGGAGAGCCTTGAAATAAATTCCAAGCGTGTTTTTTTTTCTTGTTTTTTTTTTATTTTTTGGGGGAGGAGAAGCAGATAGGAAAAAAAAAAAAAAAGAAGAAGTGATCTCAACTATATAGCTTTCCACTTATAAAACTTCATATATCACTAAAAATATTGCCCATAGAGGACAGAAGCTGTTAAGATGGAAAAGAATTTTGAAGATGGATGAATGACAAAGACAAATGAAGATTTTTATTTTAGCAGAAGTTTCCAAGTGCTGTCTCTGGGTTGGGAGGGTTCTGTTAATAAAGTACACTTGACACGTAACTGTTCAAGTTCCTGAGAAACAGCTTTGCTTTAAAGTTCAGTAGAGGATCAAAAAGAGTGAATTCTCTGTTTTTCTCTAGAAAAAAGGAAAAAGAAAGCCCTGAAAAAGGATAGGTTTTTTTGGGAAACGGCATCTATGCCTTTTGTCTTTTCTTCTCTTTGTGGTCCAGAGACAGTGCGTTGACTGACTTCTTCAGAAAGGAGATCAGTGAAATTGTCAGTTGATTACTTCTCCTTGATTAGCATTTATAAGAGCCCTGTGATACATTATTTGCATTCCTATTTAGCCGTGATTTTTGTGGGGCAGCAATGATTAAACTTGTCACAGGGCCTGATTGACAGGGTCAGATCTTCACTTTCTACTCTTTTGAAATTAAAAACAAATGTGTCAGCTCCCTTCATGGGCCGCAGCGCTGTGAAGCTTGCTTGCCTTGTCATCGCAGATAGGTCAGGAATGTTTTAATTTTAGGGATGGATTCTGCTTGTCAAGCAGAGTGTGATGGCGTGTAGTTCTGGAGATGAGATGTGAAGGGTGTAAAACAAAGAATGGAAAGAACAAAGACAAAGACACTCACATTATTAGACAGATTTAATTAGTCTGAATGGATATTATGCTAGATGAAGCAGTGAGCTGTGAAATTAACCCTTGATTACGGATTGGCGGATCATGCTCATAAAGAGAATCAAACCTTGGTGAATAGAAAAGAGGTGCAGATCTACCCGAAGAGCCTTCATCCCCATGACCCTTTCCGAAGCCTGAAAGAAGGAGAAAATCTTTGAAAAGCTGTTGTTGGTGGCATTTTGGAAGTTGGAGCAGTCTCTCACTCTCCCTTTTTCCCAAAGTATGAAGCCAGCATGTCTAAAGAGCTGAAATAGGGCAGGTTAAAAGATATTTTACATGCTCTGTGATGAGTAACAGCCCCACCAAGGTCTGACCATGCCCCTGCTAGCAAAGGGTGCACAGTAGCCCGAAGTTCACATCACTACAAAAGTCATATTCCCCATGTAATTCCTGCTTCCCTCCCACCAGCACGAAGTAAACTCTGTACTTCTATCTGAAAGTACATTTTGTTATGATAAGCTGCAAGTTAATATGGTTTTAATCCCCCCAAATTAAGGGTTTAGACCTCAGCAAGGCCAGTACGTACAATATATGATGATGTAAGTGCTATAATGTCCCAAATGCTGTGGTACCGTGGGAGATAAGGATAATGGCAGTTGAGAGGGTGCTGCATTTGCTACCTCTGAGGCTGTGCAGAAGAGGCACTTCAGTCTTTTGTGTGCTCCTCATCAGCATTCCCCAAAGCACCGTATCAAGAACTACTCATTCTAATTAGCACGATTGCAATGGGAGAAAATAAATAGAAAATACAGTGTTACTCTCTTGTTAGTTCCTTGTCATTTCTTCCAAGTTGTTCAACTAAAGGAGTAACCAGCCTTTATGCTAAAAAAAGCCAAAGGGCATTAGGTGCCCCAATCTACCAATAGGTGTGAGGCCCCTGCTTCCCTCTGGCACATTTGGAATGCCTAGTTTTGGTGCAAATTTGCATGCTGGGGACTGTCAGGTCAAAAAGGAGTCAGACGTGAAAACAAGCTGGGTGAGAGACAGCCTAGAAAGTGTGGTTGATAACTCACTGTACAGCAGTCCAACCTCTCCAGTCAAGTTGAGCCGCTGTAGGTACCAAGTTGCAGGGTGTTACTATTTGTGACATTTTTAAAATGCAATATGAAGAATTTCCATTTTTGCTTAATATATTGTAGCATTTAAATGGTTTCTGTATATTTGGAATGAAAAGAACACTTGGATGAAAGATCTACAAAAGATTAATGAAAGTCATTATCATTGAATGATAGCAGAGAGCTACAATCCCCAGGAAGGAAGGAATTTCTGCCTGCACATCTGCCATCTCCCCTAGTTTTCCCACATCATTTTGTACCCCAAAAGAGAAGAGGCAGCATGAGAAGGTGATTAGGGAATAGGACATGACATGAATCCCATTGCTAAGTCTACTTCAGAATTTATATTGGCATTAGGACAAGTCACTTTGCCATTCTCCAGATGAAAACGATTATTTAAGGACAAAAGACTGGGACTTATTAAACCTGAAGGCACAGACTAGTTCTTAGGCAGAAAAGCCTTGTCACTGAACTGGTGTTTATGCAAGCAGTCACACATTAGTGTTGCAGCTTTCGGGGTCCTCTCATCAAAGTCTTTAGTATTACAACCCTATTGAGCCACATCATCAGCTGCTGTGAATCAACATAACTCTCCTGAAATTAATGATGCTACACAGTTTTGTATCAGCTGAGAATCTGACCCTTCCTTTTTAGCTATTTTTATACAATGCAGTTAAATTATAGACTGTATGAAACACTGTGATCTACTGAGAAGACTCTAGGCTCCAAACCCTCAGGGCAAGACCCCAGGAAAGCAACTTTCTTCAATGTCTTCCCAATCCTGAACCTTGAAGGCCAAGTTGGTCATAGAAAGATTAACTATATATGTATGTTTAAATTATTTATTCAGTTGTTTTCTGCAGTCTCTGTTACTTTGAGCCTGAAGCTCCTGTTGATGGGGAGATAAACCCACCCAGGCACATGCAAGGGCCAGGTTACCCCAGAGTTATGTGCCTTGTCCAGAACGTGCCTACATCATCACTGGCATTGAAACACGGAATGGTGGGAATGTGTCAGCCTTTTTGTTATCAGATGAAAGAAAAATGGGTAAAAACAGAGAAAATGCTGTTTTCTGTCTAGGTATTGCTCAACCATGTAGGTTAGTTTTGGGGTTGCGTCGGCTCCTCTTTGAATGCTGAACTTGGCAGCTTTGGTGTCTTGGCAGAGCTTCCACTGCCCACATGTTACACAGAGAGAGATTCAACTGGTGCTTTTGCTTTCATACGAAACACCAGCAGACAAAAGACATATCCAAAGGAGGCGTTTGGACAGAACCGTTAAATGCAGAAAATGTTGAGTAAAAGCTCCAGACAGCCCTATAGCATTACATACAATCCTGGAGTAAGGCACAATAAGCACTTACATATGGAATACAATGCATATTTGCTTGGATTTTCAGTTTTATATTACAGCCCTGCTGTTCATGAGTGTAGCTGAAGAGTTGGTGCTAGGAGCATTGGCCCCATCTGAAAGGGCTTCACTTCCATCTCACTGATATTCCTCTATAAAGAGAATAACTCAGCTGAAAGCAGGGGAATAACACTGGTGTAAAACAGGTGTCAGCGGAGCAGATACATGCTCTTCACCCAGAGTAGCAGCTCAAATCCTTGTTTTCCTCCCTACCGACCACAGCATATATTTTATAATTATATACACAAGATCCTCACCTACCTGAGGTTCAGGTTTGAAGCATTTTTTCTGATCGCTCATTGAATTCAACGAGCCGGAGCCTCTGCGTGCCCCCCACCCTTCCTTTATTTTTCAGACTGAATTGTTTCGGTGGTAGCTTGGTGTGTCAGCTTGTAAGTCTATAAAACAGTTTTCTACCAGCTGGAAATCCAACATGCTACATGAATACATAACAGTGCCTAACCAAGAAGGTTTGTAATTCAGTAATTAGCTGTAATTAATGAACACAAAGTGAAGACTCATTTACAGTTTAAATTATCACATTAGCTCCTGTCACCCTCTATGTACACAAAACAGCAGGAATTCAATTATTTTTATTCTTCAAAGCTAATTTAAAATTTAAGGAATGCCATTACATGAAATAATAGGTAGGAAATGTAATAGAAATCGCTGCGAACAGTTGGCCGTCCTTAGAATGGGAGGAAAAAAAATGCTATCAGTGATCATTTGGAAATGTTGCTTCATCTGCGAACAGATGAAGGATTGAAATCTACGCTCTTTGCAGTGTATTTAAAAAGAAAACGAGTTTGGTGGTTGCTACGTCTTTGTGCAGGAAGAGCCATTGTGCATAATTGTAAAAGCAGTTGATACTGATAATGCTGTTGATAGCAACACGATGACAGCACGGAAACGCTCACACCATTATCCTTAATGGGGCTGAGCTGCACGCGACAGCATCGAGCCCCGGTAATATTCACCAATCTTAGTTGTGAAACTTCAGCCTCGCAGGCCTTAAGTAATTGTCACGTTGCAGTCTGCAATCTGTAGTTTGTGTGTGCGCACGCCCATGTGAAATGCTTTCTTTGTGATTTTAAACCCACCATGATCCTTCTCGCTGCAGCTGCTGCTGCTTTTTTCCTCCAACAGTTCAATAACAAGAGAATTCCAGACCCATCCAATGCTGTTCCTGGGGCTCCCACATATCTGTGTTACAGCCCCCCCTTCCTTTTTTTTTTTTTTTTTTTTTGTTCCTTATTTCTTCTCCAGTTGCCTTTTCATTTTAAATAGGCCACTAGAAGCTGCACCATCTAATTTTTCATAGGTGATCGACTGCTGAGTTGTGGGTTTACGTAGACAGAGGGAAGGTAGCGATAAGCCAAAGAGAGAGGATTCTATTAGGAAAATGCTGCAGTAATTAATGATTCCTGCCAGTAATTGGGAAGGTGTAAGCCTCCGTAATATCGTAATGATAGTCATCCGTTCTGTGCATCCCCCATCACTCGAACGATCCCTCATCGTCTCTGTGATCTCAGACACTTAGCCATGCAAATCTTCCTGACAGGACTCTATGTCTTTGTCTCCCTAATTGGACAGTATAGAGTTGTTTATGGATATTGCAGACATTTAGACCTCAGTTGGAGGTTGTTCAAAAATCGTTAGCAAAGTTGCCTTAACAGCATTGTCAAATATTTATTCCCTTGTTTCAATATCTGTTTTTAACCCAGGCATGGTTGGCAACAGAATTAACATTTTGAAGATGCGCTATCTTGTCCTGGGCTCCATTTGGGATAGCTATTAAGCCATTTTGCAACAGAAGAAAAGAAAAAAAAAAAAAAAAGAGAGATCAACAAAGAATTTATAATTCCTCATTTCTTGAAGATAAGCCATGAGATTGTAGGGCATTTGTGCTACCTTTTAATACTGTTTCTGTGGAGAAATATTAAAAATGCTGACAAAGGCGGTTCCATTTACAGAAATTACAGGGAGCTTATGGGGCAAAAACGCCAATTTAATGTGAGTCAAAGTAAATGGAGAATAATCCCATTCACTTAGCTCTTGCAAGTGAGATCAGGTTAAGGCCATATCATGTGTATTTTAAATATATACATAAACTGTATCTTCTTCCAGAGTCAAGATCTGGAGGTTTTAATTCCCATGTGAAGTCATCTATTGGTAGTAGGTGACAAGTACCATACAATAATGTAATGTCTTAAGTAATACATAATAAATGCATCCACTGTTGTGCTCTACCACAACAGATTTCTTCTTTGAAAAAAAGTCATATTTGGGGGATTTCACATGTTTGTGCATGATGCATTTATTGCATAGGCTTTGGAGATTTTCCAAGCGCAGAGAAAGTCCTGTGGCAACCTGGGGCATAGACACAAGAAGCTCTTGAGAGCACCCAGGGGATCAGGGACAGCACCCAGCGCCGCCGCCGACACTGGCGATTGGAGCATCAGGGAGCGCGATCAGATAGATCTGGCGAGGGAATTTACAGTCCCTTGGTCATATGGCACTTTAGTCCGACAAGTTGTCCCACAAATCAAGGGGATTATTTGCCAGAGTAAAAGAAGATCAGGTCTCTTCTTTTTGTAGCTGCCAAATTAAGTCCCTAATCCTACAAACGCTTAACTATATGCTTGCTTCCATTGCCAGACTGTCTCACAGGTTTTGCAAGACCACTCACTCCAGGAAAGTTAAGCACTAATGCATTTATTATTTTTGTTAAAAGAAGAATATTCGTCTGGAAAAACAGACAAACAAATGCATGATTTTTTTCTAAAACAAGGAAGAAATCCTTTTTTTTTTTCATTACTATCCAATTTATTTCCTTTTAAAATTCTAAGGTGCAAAAAAATCTCTTCATGGGAATATTTCTAGGAAGAATTTCTGAAAGCATTAATTTGTGCCTGTCTGGCAACTATCTGGAAAGCTATTTGAAGTTTTGGAAATTATTCAGCCAGGGAGCAGTAGAAATGACATGTTATATAGTTGATTAATAAAGTAAATAGCAAATTACTGAAGGGGGAATAATCAAAGCCATAGCTGCAGTAAATATTTACCTTATCTGATTTCTCTGGGGTTATCCTACAGTTTTAGGTACCTCCCACAATCAAACCCTACTGGTAAAGAAAAGAAATTATAATAAGGCTATTTGTAACAAATGGGAAGGCACAGATTTGGGTGGGGGAATGGAGGGGTGGGGAGACGTTTTTTTCTTTATCTTTTCAAGGTTCCAGGGACACTTTTTTTTCAGTTAGTAGACATTTTTATAATAAATTTACCCTTTCCCTAAGATACATTACTGATTTCATCTGTAAATCCATAAGCTTCAACAGTCCCCAATATACAGTATTCCCCAAATCCATCCTGCTCAACCCCACAATTCCCCATCCCTGAGCTCACAGCGGGACTGACAAGGCTGAAGGAGAGAGGATTTCCAGCGTTTCACTTTGGGGTCATGCAGGATAAGCAGGGAGCAGATCTGGGAAAGTGCCAGCGCGGGAGAGCGGCGTGGCGGGATCAGACCGTCTCTGCCCCGTGGCAGACACGATAACGCAAACCTGGCTCTAGAAAATCAGGCACCTACTAGAAATTTCTCTAGCATATGAATGCTTTGGCATTTTGATTTTTATACACACACACACACACATTTATATATATAAAATCCCAGCCTTTGAAACTTATGTTGGTGCAGCAGTCTGTGACGCTGCGTACAGGCGGCTGTGCAAAGTAATTGCCAAGTGCTTACATAAACACATAAATAAGACAAATAAATTTATTTTCATTATTCATATTTTCTGCTCTTTCTTTCTCTTTTTATTTATGCTTCAAACAACAGTTACAGTAAATATACCGAGAAAAAAAAAATGCTTGCAGTGGGCAGAGAGATGATCCAAAAGCCCTGATATGGAGCAATTCATGTTTCGTCTTTACAATCACTAACGAATCTTAACTTGAACCATGTTATGTTCCCATGTGAGTGATAAGCAATGATTTATTATGAAGTGTCACGAAATCGGAATGCCATACAGTGAGACATGAGCTAGTGGAAAATGTGCTCCCTGTTTCCCAGCCTCATTACTCAGGGATGCAGTGTCCCTTTCTCCAAGTCTAATTTACCTGGCTTTCCGAGGCGCGCCGATAGCGAAGGCAACGGAACCGGGGCTGAAATACCCAAAGCTGGCGATCCCATCCACCCGCCAGCATTGCTAAGCACATTGCAGCAACGGGGAAACTGGGTCTGCCTGGAAACTCACAGCTGGACCCAACACTTGCACCCCAAAAGCCACTGTTGGGCATCTCAGCATCCTTTCCACACACGAGGAGGCAATAAAACAGCATCGTGGAGGAGACAAACGGGGAAGTTTTCTTTATGCTTAGGAATTTCTCCTGCTCTCTAATGATTCCCACCTTCCCCTGATCCTAATTCAAGTAACTGGCATGTGATATATTTTGTGGATAAATCAGCACTGGAAGAGCAAGTGCAGTTCTGGCACTACAGGGGCGGTGATTTACTAGGAGTTCGCAGTGAGCGCGTCGGCGAGGGATTTAAGGTGGGAATTTGTGTTCTAAATGCTTCCTCCCATGGAAGGAGGAAAACAGTGTATTCAACACTAACTCGCACAAGCAGCCGGCCCTGCCTACCCGTTAATGCTTTCTGCACGGAGTAAGCCAAATGAGCATGGTCTGGGGTTTGAAACATCTTTCTAGATGCCTCTTTAAAGGCCCTGATCCTGAAAACACTTGAGCTCCATCACATCACTGATGTAAATAACCTGATGACTCTACATAAGCAAAACTCCCAAGTTGGAAATGTGTTTCTGCTCTGCAGCAGAACAGAAAATGGAAGCACAAACCTTCCCAAAGGTAAAATGGGCAGGGAGCCCTCGGAAAGAGCCGCTGGTGCCCGGAACTGAGGAACAATAATCTGCTGGAAGAGCAAACCTCTCTCCATTAAAAAAAAAAAAAAATCCAAAAAAATGTAGATTTAATCACACCAGTTGTGTTCAAGATTTACTGGCAGTTTGTTTCAAAATATGACCCCATTCTACCACAATGAAATGTTACAGACGACCAAAAAGTTGAACTGAACAAAATAAACTCAGTCACAAATTTATGTCCTGTAAATTCTTTCGCATGAGAAATTCTTCTTATATCTAGGCATGTTACAACTAGTTCAGTCTGTCTTAAGGCAATAGTAGCTGTTGTTTTTCTTGCAGAAAATGTGGAAATCATCAGAAGAAAATTAACCAGAACTCATCCTTGTCTGCAATGCTGTGAGGCTCACAAATTTCAATTTTTTTTTTTTTTTTTCCGTAGAAATGCTTTAGACAAAACCTTTGTGAAGTAAAATCCAGAGAATAGTTTTCTCACGGTGCTGACAGTGCTGCCGTTCCGGAGGAGGCTCTCTGTGATGTACCCCTCTGAAATATTGTCAGCCAGCTTGGCAATGTGAAGGCACTTTCATAGCAAGGCAGGGATGAAAGCAAAGAAGTTTGGGGTTGCTTTTTTGTTTTGCTTTGTTTCTTAATCCTGGTAAAATCTACCTGGAGCTTCTCTCCTCCCCCTGTGCTCAGCAGAGAAAGAGAACACAGTTCTCCACCGGCATGGGGAGGCTGCTGAGGGAAGAGTTATGAATTTGCCATTCAAAGTGCTCATTTTAGCCACTGACCAATTTTTGTGCAATACCAAAATAAATGGTGAAAGCAGAGGCTGCAGCTCGGGGTCTCCCAGCAGAGCGTCCTTTACTTGCGCACAGTGAATCCTGAGATGCTCCTGGCAGCGCTGGCTGGGTGGGGTGAGTAGGACACCCACCCGCTGCAGCTCCCCACCTTGGGATGAATTCTCCTCAGGTTTGAAAAACAGGGGGGTTGCTCTAACCTGGAATTGCATTACAAGGGAAACAAGGAGGCAATTCTGGCATTAGGCAGCAGTAAACACTTCCAGATGACAATTTTGGGTTTTAAGCACCCAAATGACTTGGGGAAGTGTAGCTTTAAGTGACCCACCGGTCCACCCAACATCCATCCCGCTAAGCCTAGCGCTTGAACCCAGTTCTACCCACAGCTAGTGCCTAGATGATTGAACCGTAATTGCTTTGTCTTATCTGCACTTAAATTCACTCTTGAAGGTGCATTACAAAAGCTATTTCTCTTCTGGGATCCATACAGGTGGCATTTTAAAATGTAGCAGGCACCCTAGTCTGCAGAACCTGCTTGTCACAGAAAATGACACAGTTTGCATGTGACCTGTAATGACAGTTGCTAGTTGAAAAGAAACCAAAAATTCAGCTATATCTTCCACACTTTGGTTGCAGCTGCCATCAACTAAATCTCTCTCCAAGGGCAGATGGTGCCCTGTACAATGAACAATTTAATCTTTAGCAAATAGAGAAACTTTGCCAAAAAAATCCACAATTTTTTTTTTTTCTTCTCCAAGAATAGGCTGTCAATAACATGTGCTCTCCGATACATTGTGATTTGATGACTGTGCTTTATTTATAGGAAAAGCAACCAATTAAATGCTCACGCATTTTCCCTTCCCTTCCGAGGCTGCGATCCGTGCGGAGGCCCCGGCGCTCGGGCTCCCGCTCGCTCCGCGCCTGCCGCAGGTCGCGCGGATTCGGTGTTGCTGCCGGACACGCGCCGCGCCTGCGGCACCTTGAGGCCCAAGATGAGATCAGGGGTGAAATCCTGGCCTAGAAATCCCGCTGTTTGTGCCAGGCCAGGACTTCTCTCCGTGCCTGTGAAAACAGAGGGAGCTGCAACCCCCCGACTTTCAGCCTGAGTTGGTCTCGCGAGAGCCGCTGCTCTTGGAGAGCTGGCCCGAGGGGGTGCCGGCCTCGCTCCCGCCGCGCTGCTCCCCTCGCTCGGCCCTCTCGGCAGGCGGTTGTGTCTCGTCACTGTCTTTTACAAACGCTCCCAGGCTCTTTTCTAGTCGCGCGCTGCAGAAGCCGTCTGCCCTCCGCGGACCTGCTCGGGTAACGAGTCGGCGTCCCCACAAGCCGAGCTGTTCAGGTGGATTTGGTGCATCTAGCTGCATCTGTTCAGGGATGCCTAGAAGTCCTAGTGAGCTGGAAACATTCCGGAGCTCTGGCTGGGCTGGGCAGAAAGGCACTGACCTTTTGTGCAGAAATGCATACATGTAACGTGTACATATACATGTATGTGCATGCAGAGGAATTTCTGCATCCTTCTTGTAGCACTCAGATGGCACGACTGGCCCACGCACATCTGCACATGCCCCACATTTCACGGCTCCTGCACGCGGGTTGCGCTGTGCCCAGTATTAATGTGCACGAGCTTCGGAGCCGTGCTCTGCCAGGGCCCCAGCCGAGGCGTCGGAGCCTATAGGATTAGCTGAACAGGCATCAGGAGTTCTCAAAAAGACACAACTCAGAAAGTGGAAGGGTATTTGTGTTCCTGCTCTTTTTTTTTTTTTTCTCGCAGATTTCAAGGAAATTTTTCTTTTATAGCCTGTGTCTGTTAGGCCAAGCAGCTGCTGTAAATCAGCGTAACTTCATTGCCCCCGTGCACATAAGATGCTTTGCACCGACTGCAGATGTGAGCTCTCGTGATCTTGCTACTGAAATCCTGAGATCTTTTACCTGGCCTTGGCCTCTACCTTGTAACAAAGTATCTTCAACAAAGCATTTTCTGAGACAGGTACAACCATAATGACTTTAATTTTTAATAAACATAGTTTCGATAAACCTAGGCACGGCAGTCTCCATAGGAGTTGCAGCCCGCATTTTTTTTTCCATTATCCTGTCCCACATTCTCACAGACTTAGATCATGGGACAGAAACATGTTTTACAATAAAGGAGACCTTTTATCGCGCCGGCCGTTCTCTGTGGCCGCGGTCAGAGCTCAGGCTGTTCTGCAGGGGCCCAGGGGGCTCGTGGCCCCGCAGTGATGGTCGTGGACTCTCCTGATGTGCTTACTCGACCCGCCGTGTCTCCCGGTGCTCGGCAGTGTAATTTGTGTGCTGTGCATAGCACAGTTCATCTCCACTCCAATGCGCCTGCGCACGACGCGCCAGAGGGACCCGGTTCTGTGGGCATCGTGCAGAGCCCTTCCCTGGTTCATGTGGGTGCAAGACCCCTTTGCAAGAACACGGCAGAAGTGAAAAAATTCGGTTTCATGAGGGTTACTCTTACCTCTCCCAAAGTGCCCTCCTCTCTAATAAGAAAGAACCTTCTGAAATAAATATGTTGGGTTTTTTTTTTACTTAATGTGCTGTTAAATGACCTTCTGGAAAAATATTCCAGCTGCAAGGCTTTAAAATGGATGGGCAGACATAACTTAGAGAGCATGCTCCTTAAAATCAGGATGAATCATCTGAGTAGTTACTGTTTAGATTGATATAATTTTAGTTATAATGATGGGTAATAAGAACACATTTGGAGTCTATAATATTGTAATTCATGGTGAGGGGAGTCCTAAATGAAACAAAATGTATTCAGACTTCCTTTTTCTCCCTACCTAGGTATTGTGCATGTGAGCAGGATTCTTTAAGAAAGAGATTTTTATGCTGCTGTAAAAATCTAGCAAAAGTAGGTCAGAAATGACGTCTCGAGATAACATGTTTGGTAACCACAAAGGGACTGGCTACATCTTTCTCTTTGGCCTTTTAGGAGCCTGCGATGCAGCAGCGCAGGCGCCGCGCGGCCGGGTTCGAGACGCGGGCTCCCGTGGGTGGATCGGAGTCGCCTATGGCCATTAGGACACGATAAAGCGGCAAAGATCTGAAAGTAGAGAAAAAGTTACACGCGCAAGGCGCTCATCTCGCGAGCTGGGAGCGGCGCCGGGAGCAGCGGACGAGCGCGGGCGCCGCCGTGGCCGGACACGCTCAGCGGCACCACGGGCTCAGGCTGCAGAGGTGCCCGAGTGGCCCTTGCGAGGTTCCACAGCTGTGTTTTCACAGGGCGGTTTCGCTGATGAGGGGAAACTCTGCCCTGAGCAAGGAGTGGGAAGGTGCCGTTGGAAGGAGGCCCAAGTTCCGGCACATCAACATGAAAATAGATACCCCCATTGAGCGCTTGATAATTAATGTTAAATAAAAGCAGAGTTTCCATATCTGCATCTGATAATCTGCATGGGCTGCACAAGACCGGCATAATGAACATCCTCAATGGCATTTTTTTTATACCATAATTAAAATGATAGAGCTTTCTTTATGGTGCAGGTTGAGCTTCTTTCCAATAAATGCCCGGGCAGCAACAAACTTGGCCCATCAAGTGCTATTTGAGCAGCGAGCTACGATGCCCCCAACCGTGGGTGACAAGCTCTCCACGTACTCCCCAAATCTCTTAGAGCCATGATAATGAAATACATAAGCCACGACCCTTATTGATCCAGCCTCACACTAATTAATTTCTCAAAGTCCTGCCCAGCCTGCAGTGACATCGCTATAGCACCAAGGATGGAGATTTTGGTGGGCAGAACTCCTAGGGGGGAAGCACTCAACCCATTGAAATCGATGCCAAGTCCCCATTGATCCTAGTCACGCATGGATGTTGCCGTTAGTCAGGGCTTTGGAAGCTGAGGCTCAAGACGTCATGAGCAGCTCCTGCACCAGGGCTCAGACAAAACCACGCGATGCTGCAGTGCCGCCAGCCCTCCCTCCAGCTTCGGGGCCTCTTGCTCCAGCTTGTCCTGTCTTTGTCCTTTCTCCAGCAGCAGCCAAACCAGTTTAAGAGGTTTCCACCCTTCCCTTCCGGCCGTGGCCAGGGCTCGTCATGATAGGAAGGGGCACGAACTTCTGCAGCCGGCGCCGTTGCCAGCAGAGCTTCATGTGGATCTAGGTCCTCACTAATCTCCCTTTGAAGGGCTTTGCCAAGGAGGTTTAAGAGAGTCCTTCATGTTTCTCCGTGTGCATTTCCCTTGTGACGTAGGAGCAGCCAGGAATATTACTAAGCTGATTTTACAGCTGGTTGCAGTGTAATACAAGAGCCTAAGGATCTTCCTTGCAACGAAGAGAAAGGGAAAGGAATCGGGAGTTTGGCTTTGCAGTTTTCCAACCCAAGCCCTAGAGAAGTATTTCCCGCTGGCAGGGAACCAGTTACTTTGCTTCAAATCGAGATTCCTTCCCAGAATTAGCGCTTTTAGTCGTACGACATGCTGCTCAATTGTCCAAACAACATTCTGGCGGTAGTACTGAGTTAATGGAGCATTAGGGCTCTTGCCGAAGCTGCTCCAGCTCATGCTGCCCATGCAGGACCTGCCCGCAGTCCCGGTTTTCAGCACTCATGAGCTGCACCTCGGACCTGCTAGAAATCTTGATACCCCAAGAAATGACCCAAGTAGCATGTGCCACTGGTGGGGTTCCATCTTGATTAGTGCTGCAAAACCTACCTAAAAATGTAAGACTCTAATTTCCTGTGACAGCTCCGCAGTTGGTCCTTGGCCCATTTGCAGAAGGTGGTTCTGTAGCCGTGAGCCTCACTGCAGGATCGGACCCAGCAGGTTTGTATTTTCAGCCCTAAGTTTGCAGTAATAAGACTTCAGGACTTCTTTTTAAAACTTGAACAAGGCATAAAGTGACGTAGTTTCGTCCTTTTGCAGAGAAAAATAATAGCTTTGCAAAGTGTGAATTGCTCTGGAGCGTTACCTCTGGAACCTAAAGACAACATTGTAATGTGTCAACATGGATTGTTTTTAATATCTTTTAAGTGGAAATAATGACCTAAAGTATTCACCACAGTTTCAAGCCGACTTCCATGCATTCTCGAGTGCCAAAAATCTCTCCATTTACCTGCCAAAACCACTTCTTCTCGTCCAACAATTTCTCCATAGCAGATCCAGGTTGCCAATGCAAAACTCAGCATCACGGTGAAAACCAAAAAGGTGAAGATATTGTAAAATAAAACATGGAGTCAATGGACTTTTTTGTTTTCCTATACAATTTTATAGAAAAGTTTATTTTACTTTAAATTAAGTTACTACTGAATTTCCAGTTATTTAGCCAGCATACAGGGAGCACCACAGGATCCGAGTTGTATTTGCTGAAGTGTACACGGCCTTGAACACACAGGATATTTCGCAGTTAAATGTTTCTTTTGCTGGCTGCTATACTTTTTTTTTTTTTTTCCTGTGCTCTCTCCATATTGACTTTCACTTTACTTTACTCCCTGCTTCATTTCTCACCTTATTTTTCCACTTTTTTTTTTTTTTTTTTCCCCCTTCTGCTTTTCTCAGGCTCCTGCTCCCAGGTTATGAGCGAAGCAGCACTCAACTTTGAGCTGAACTTTTAAACTCACATCTCATAATTAACACAAGCATCCTCTGCCTTCCTGCACAAGTAACTTAACAGCTTTGGCCACTTAGCCCTTCCCGTAGCAGCAGAACGGAGAAGAGCGCGCGGATGGACGGAGGGATGCGAGGGAGGGGAGGTGCTGCAGCTGGCAGCGATATCCAGTGATTTAAACACAGTATGGACACCCAGCTCAGCGTGAGGCTCTCTTAGCTGGTCGCAGGATTAGGCACCTCATTTCGAATGGGTTCAGCCAACAGGAGGGAAAAGTGGCGGTGCAAAGCGCCGTGCTCGGTGTAGCAGGTTCAGGCGCAGCTGGAGTTTGCCCGTTTATCCCAGAGCACCTGTGGACTTAGGGATTTTTTCTTTTATTCTTGCATGTCCTTATCTTTTTGCCGCATAAGGGTGAGCATCATGAAACCAAGCTGGCTCTTTAGTAGAAATTACTATTGAGAAAAACACATGCTCAAAAAAAAAAAAAAATCTGCAGTCATGATTAACAAGTAATGATTACTCTTTTTCTTATTGTGTTTCTCTTATTGTTCTTGCAGGACACATGCCTTAGTTCCAGCTCTCCAGCCCAGGCTTCCCGCACTCAGCCTGTCTCTACATGTCACTCTGATCCTGACATTGAACTCGCCACAACCCGTACCGAGAAGACTGCCAAAAAAACTCCAGCTATTCTTCTTCATCCTCACTAACAATTTGGTAATGAAGTATTGATTTCCACTCCCCTGCTTATGGACGATATTAGATTTTCATTGATAAACTGCGCTGGGGCTGTCTGGTCTCCACTGTCCCTTTTTGCTGTCACTAAAACAAAGTGCCACTGAAGTAAGATAATGACTGAGAACATTGATGTACTTATTTCGTCAATTTGTAACACTTGACAGGAAAAAAAAAAATCTTCATAGTTTAATGTCCAAGCGTGCTACACAAGATGCAGTCGCGTTGGAAGCTTTACTTTTCATGGTAATGTCCATTTCCTATTTACAACCCCTCTGGGATAGTTTGTCTAAAGGAAATGTTTCTATTCAGTGCAGCTATTACTGCTGCACCTGGGTTGCCCAATCCAGTCATTGCACTAGGGATCAATACATCACAGTAAGTACAAGAATTATTAAGTTAAAACAGATTCTGAGCCAAAAAACCTCTGAACAATGTTAATCTTCTGTGCAAGTTGTTCAAATAGTTATGCTTAACCATGTTGCTGCCAAAGATTTGTTTAAAAGGGATTATTTTCAGTTTGTTTTATTCCTCAGATATATATATATATATATATATATATATTTAAATCTCCATTGCGGTTTATGAGGAGACGTATGCGATGAAGCAGTTTTGAAACAAAAGCACTATTGTCAGATTATTGAGCATTATATAAATATAGGTATATCTATATATAAATATCGCTATATAAATATCTATATATAGATATAAAAGAATAAAAGTGGAATTCCTTTCTCCATTACGTGAGTGTAAATCTGAATATCTCTGTTGTAGTCAAGGGAGTTACTTTGGATTGATGCCACTGCAAATGAGATCAGAATCTGGCCTTCCTGCTATCTCCCTGGCCTGTCTGCTGCTCTCGGTATTTGCAGGTTTTAAAGCACAGCTGCCTTTTAAAATCAACAGAGACCTGGTGAGAAAGGAGCTAAAACGATGGCAATTGGAAATTTGTTCTTGTAACTTTTTTCATTAAAACTTCGAGGTCCCAATTTTAATTTGTGGAATATTCACGTTAATAATGAGATCTAATTAAGACATCCATTAAAAGCCCGTTAAAGTTAATTTAACGTAAAAATTCCAATAGAACTGTATTAGATTTTCTCCATTAAATTAACGTTATGGATTTTTAACGGATGTCTTAATTATACATTATTATTAACGGGAATACAGTATCACACAGATTAAAATCGGGGCCCTCAGAAAATCTTCCCGGGTATTTTGATGTTGCAAACCTCGCGTTACCTAGTGCACTGCTTGGAAAACCAGGCGCAGCCGCTTTAGTCCAGCTGAGCATTTCCTTGCAACTAAAGCAACTTACAGTAGACAAATCCATCTCGGCATTTAACAAATGAACTTTCCATATCCTCAAAGGAAAAATAAGTCTGGATCAAGTTGTAAACTGCTACTCCGTTACAGATGAAGTATTCAAAGAATGCTAGGCAGAAACTGGAGAAGAGGCTCTTTCTCCAACGCGAGAGGGCTTTGGGGTGCGCTTTCCTTTTAGATGTTCAAGGATAAAATGGAAGTGCCACATTTGCAAAATCAGACTAAATATGCTTATTGTATTCCCTGCCGCGGGTGCAGACGGGCCTGTTCTAGCGCTGTTTGGGAAATTTTGACATGATCCCTAAACTCAACATGGAGGAGAAAAAAAGGCCCTTCTTATTTACCTCCTAGGGAAAGTGTTGCCCTTATGCCACATATAATAGCAAATTGCTTTTTTTATGGCATGCATAACCTAGATGGGAAAAAATATGGCGCTTGAGGGAAGGAGGGAAAAAGTAAATGAAGTTCCAGGAATGTCATTCTGAAGTAATGAGGCATGGACAGAAAATATACCCCTCACATCATCGGATTGAGATGGCAGTCGAAATAGCTTCATTGAAGTGTCAGCACTCATCCATCAATCAATCATCCACAAGGAAAAATAGCGACAGTACAACGGGGCGGCTTTTATGGGATTTACTCATGGGCATAGGGAATAGCAGCTCAAATGTAGTTCTGACATGAAAAGCAAGGTGCTGATATTATTTTTTATGATGGGAGGATCATAAAGTGAATTGAGAACAGTGAGGTCTGTCTTTGCTTAACCTATTCAACTGGAAACGAACGGAGCTCAACTGGAAATGAGCAGAGCCTTCGGATGGGTTAAGATTGAAGCCTGCGTCGTGCTGAGCACTGGCCATTGACAACAAAATTCTATTAAAGCAAAATCAATGCATTAGCATCGAGGTCCTCCGAAGCTGTTAAATTGCCCAGCGCGGCGCGGAGTTATTAAGGGCCGTTACGTAAGGCGAGGGCCTGCCGAGCGCCGCCGCTCCCACCTGGGAGAAGCCCCGGCTGCTCTTCCCCCCCCTCCCCTTTCCCTATAATTCTGCATCCTCTAGGAAAACGTGCTGCCTATTCCGGCATCCAACGGCCAAATTCCCAGCGCGGCCGCCAGGCCCCGGGGCAGAGCGGCCGCTGCCCATCCCGGCGCGGGGCTGCAGGTCCCGCCGCGTCTCCTGCCTTCCCCCGGCATCTCCCACTCGCCGGGGACAGCCCCGGATTTATCCCAGAAACCAGCTCCGGCGCAGGCACGCGCTGGAACAGCTCCTTAATTCCGAATCTGGCCACAAACCTTTATTACTCAGTGCTAAACCTTGATTATTTTGCCTGCATCACTATCCTCTGGGAACATTTTAGATACACATTTGAATTAAGTGATTTTTTTTTATTTTTTTACAATACGATATAAAAAAGGGAAATGTGCGCCTCTCCTCTCTCTTTCTGTGTATGAAACTGGATGAGTTGATAGTTTATCTGTCATATAAATCAGGTAACACAGAAAATCATTGCATCTTTTCTCTGTCGTATCTACTCAATATCTATCGTACTGACTTTTATTCTTATTGGAGATCATCAAAACATTAATTAAAAGCCTGGTGATCAAACAGCCGAATATTTATGATTCACATCCTTGCTTATTAACAAGTGGCATATTGATACACCACATATCCAAGCTGTTTATGCTCTTGCGCTGCAATAAAGCAGTAAGAATTGTTACCCTTGCACACTGCTTTGAGAGATTTATTCAGAAACCGTAGCTCCCTTCCTGCCACCATACATGTCAAAATAAGCCATATCACTTTAAAAAAAAAAACAAAACAAAAAAAGAACAAGATTTATTTTAAAAGGGGGAGACATAATTAGCATCTCTTTGGAGCCTAATATATAAGGATTGCAGTAGATAAGTCTCAGGTGTTTTTTCCAGACCCTTGTTATTTAAGCTGAGAGGGAGAAGGACACTTAATTTTAAAAATGGCTGTCATTAGTACAATAATAATTGTTGGTTTAAAAAAAAAAAAAAGAAAGAAAAAAAAAGAGAATTTGGAGAATCAGCTAACAAACCTACCCAGTAATTACTTGTCAATGCAGCTTCGTCGTGATTTTTATTACCTACTTGTAAAAGTATTTACAAGACTGACCTCCCTAGCTTTTTTCAGAGATCATGGAGGAGATGAGAAGTCATTTTAAAAATCAATAATTATATATTAACATGATAGGGGTTGAGGCCTTCCAAGTGATTTTCACAAGCTATTGTGTCAACTCTCACACGTTTATGTAGCAAAGATTGTTTCCCTAATTTCCAGTGCTGTTTTTTCCCCTTCCCTAATGGCGTTCTGCTGAGGCGCGGCGCGCGGCGGCCGCCTCCGCCCCTGCGCGGGGCTCGGCTTGGGGGGGTCTTGCTTGCAAAGGGGCCCCGCAGCTGTCGGGAAAGGGCAAAGGAGCCGAGTTTGGGCCGGGGTGAGCGCTCCGGCAAGGGATTTGCTTTTATTCTTCGCTCACCGCTGTATTTCAGGCTGGCTCCAACCTGCGGAGGAGCCGTGAGGGCCGCAAGGCTGTGAAACAGGTTTTCGGTCCCTCCTGGCCCGAGTGCGGAGCTGCTCCTGCTCTGCGGCGCCGAGCGGAGGCGGCTCTGCCGCCGAGCGCTTTTGCCTTTGCCAACAAATATACGATGCCGTTTATATTCAGAATTCTCCCTATAAAGACCGTATCGATCACAGATTCCGGATCAATACAGTGCAATCACAGCGGGCTTTGAGGCCGTCCGTCCCCGGGCCCGCGGCCGGCCCCGAGCCCCGCGCCGTGCCCTGGAGCAGCGCCGCGGCGACGCGCGCCGCTCACGGGGCCACGTGGCCCTGCCAGTGCCGCCTGCCGGCCCCCGGCGCGACCGCGGAGCCGCTTCGCTTGGGCTTTCGGGTGCCAGCGAGGCCGCTGACGCCGTGTTCGCCCCGGCCTCGCTCCCCGGCCGCCCCTCGCCATTCCTCCCCTGCCGCGGCCGCTGCTTTGCCGGAGCGGCGCTGCCTCCCGCCGAGGGAGCCCAGCAGCCGCGCGAGCGCTCTCTGTTAGACCAACAGATCGTCTCAGAGCTCGGATGGGTGTCGATAGGCGCAAACTGGGTCTTCCTTACGCAGCAGAGGCCGGACCGCAGAGCAAAGGGACGCGCCGTTTTGGAGCTGGTAACGGAAAAGGCAGTTCTGAGGCCCCTTGTGCCAAGCTGAGTAGCTGATCTGTCAGCACCTGACGTCAGTGTAAGTCCTTACCTTGATGGCACTAGATAGTTATCCAGCAATAACAGCCTCCTGGATTTTGTTTTTCTTAATTAGCTCCTGCAGTCGCCGGTGTTCTATAGGAGCACAGGGAACGGAGGATTTTGCTCTCTAGCGGTCTTCTGAAGGAAAACAACAGATGCCAAAACCGTAAAGAGCCCCCGAAAGGCTCTGCAGGGCTGACAAGGGCCCCGGCGCCCTGCAGATCCACTCAGAGCTGCCCGGCCAGCCCCGACCTCGCAGGGACCCCCTCGGTCTCCGTCTCCATCCTCACCCTGGGGCAGCTGCTCCGGCTTCGCTGGGCCCCGTCTGTGCCAGGCCCAGCACTTTTACCCCTGTTTTAACTGTGCCGACAAAATGTTAAAGAGTAGATACAATTTAAGCTGACACTGTTGTTTCTAGTACCGAAGTGTCTGTACAATGTTTTCTTTGAGAGTCTTTTACAACGCGCTGTATCACTGGACTTACTGCAGAGTAATAAACTTCCCGCTCATCTTCACTCTCAGCTCATGAAATGTCTTCAGGCCTTTGTTAAAACCCTGTTTGAGAAAACAGATTAAACGCTAATCCTAGCAGGTCATACATCTCTGTTCCAGTTTATGCCATCTAGCTGTGCAGACTTCTCTCCCCACACACACATTTTTTTGATCTAAGCAAAGACAACAAATTATTTCATTAGACTTAAATGAGACAGCAGGAAAAAAAAATAATTAAATAAATAAATAAATAAAGAGCAAGATTTTAAAAACAAAACGAGACAAAAATCTTGCAAAAACGCCATTCTGCCCCGACAATGTTGGGCTGAAACTGGCCCCGGGTGGCCGCTGCACCTGCAGCCCCCGTGGTGGTTGTGTTGCCAACCCGAGAGCTCCCTGTGTTTTCACTTCCTGAGCGACGCGCGGTGCCCTCCAGCCTGGTCACCTGTGCACGGCCATACACCCACACAGCCGTGTCCAGCTAAACACCTGCAGGTGCCCAGCTAAACAGCCACAGGCAGCGCTCGGCGCTGGCCAGCAGCTCCCAAGGAAGCAGCGGGTGCCGCCGGGCCGGCCGTGCGGCGCTCGGGCTTTGCAGCCAGCGCTGGGACGGGCAGTGCAGGCGGCAAACGGCAACAAGCAAAGAGTCCGTTTTTGCTCAGGGTATTTCTCTGTCCCACGTCTCTGCTGCAATACGCCCCGTGTCGCGTGCTCAGGCACCACGCGCTCGTCCTTCCCTTGGCTGTTGGGATTTAATTTTGTTTTTTTTTTTTTTCCCCATGCATTTGTTTTGCTTTTTAATATCTTGACTAGCTCAGCAGGAATCGCCACAGATCTGCCCCTATTTAAAACAGGAGCGCGTAGTGGCCCCACTGATACATTTGGCAGTTGTGCCCCAGCGCTCGCAGTGCCCGATTTGTCATCGGCAGCATCCTCAGGTTACGGACGTGACCCGCAGTGTTGGCTCCAGAGTTTTGTTTTTACAAAACAACGCGAATCAAAAGCTCGTTTCTCTTTAAAAGAAAAAAAAAAAAAAAAAGAAATGTGTATATAGATATATATATGAGACAAATCGCAAAAAGGAAAGATTAAACACATTTTTTATATTAACAACGCAGACGGGGCTCCTCTCGGCGAGACCTCCCGCCGACTTTGTCCGCCGACTGTCCCGGTTGTGTAGCAGGCACCGGCTGTACAGAGGTGGCGCGCGGGGCCCCGGCGCGCGGCCTCCCGGGGGACCACGGCTTGTTCGGGTGAAAACTTCCACCTTTGATGCATTTTTATACTGTAAATACGTGTATATATTAACTATATTGCCATGTTATGAACACAGAGTTTGTTATATTTGCTTGTTTCTGTTTCCTACAAAAATGGGCCCATGACGGGGGATATTTTTTTTCTTTTTTTTGTATAGAAACGATGCTTGTAATTTTTCCGTTCATATTTTTTTTTCTTAGTCATCATCTTTTAATGGTCCATAAAGGAATTAGAGATGAGTTTCTGGAGGAACCATGAGAAGCAAGTCTGTGTTTGCATGAGACCTGCCCAGTTGCTGGCTATAACGGGGGGCGGGGGGAGAGGGGAAAGCTAAGGCAAATTTTGCTTTTAAAGCATGCTGAGTCCCACGGGAAAACTCATACATGTACAATTATTCTCTTTGTATTTTATCTAATAGTGCCTGAATTTTTTTTAATGTCTTCTTAAAGGAACAATTCATAATTGTCAAAATTTGAAACATTAGCTTAATTTTGTTTTCATGACCTCTCATTTCTCCTCCTTATTTATTTTGTTGCTGTTTATAATGGGCCCCAAGGCCATTTCTGACATTGCAGTGTTCTTCTTCCACATTAAGGATGTTTTTAAAATTACTAAGATTATTGAGCCAACAGGCTGTTTTAATCAAAACCATGTTTCACTTGGTTTTGATGATTATGAATGGTCCTTACAGGGGGAAAGCCCGTTCTGCCGGGCGGATTGTACCACCTCGTGGTGCGAAGGCTCCATCGCAGCTCCCCGCTGCCTTGCTCAGAGCCGAGTTGGCAATTTTGCTTCCAATTATTTGCTTATAACAACTAACTTAAACTAAACAAATTGAAAATGTTAATGACATTTTTCTTCTTTGGTTGATTGCTAAATAAATTCATATAATTTATACTAGAGGAGATTACTGCTTTTATTGTTTTGGGTTCCCCCAAACCAATTATTAACAATCAGGACTATGTATCTCATTAAATTTAAATCAGGTCAAACCTATTTATCTAAGGCCTTTTCTGATTTACAGGAAGACAACTGTATTCCCATGCATTTAAGATATATTTCTGTGTAGGATTTTGCAGCATTGAGTTCT